>CM035232.1:2062104-2487943 GCA_020226215.1 Sindora glabra
TTCTGCGTGCTACCTTTGTTTGCTTTATGAAAGTAACGTACACGTACAGACATTGAGACGCGTAGTTATTTATCGAGGGAGAGTGTATAATTGACATATTAATATATTATTAAATTTAATTACGCATTAAATTGATAATATTTTTCAATATAACACATAACGATATATCGCTCATTAAAATGAATGTGCTATTGATATTTTGACGGAAACTTGCAGCATTAGATATTTTCAGCTGAACTCTAGTTAGTTTTGGAACGGCTGGATGTTGAACTCTACTCATAGATATTTTCAGCTTTCCATCGCCTGGCTTATATATGGCCGAAAAACAAAGAGAAATTCCTAAATACTTCTAACAATTTTTAGTAATAAATGAAAATTTATTTTAAGTTTTATTATTTATTTTTGAGGATTGATATATATTTAAGATTTGATTTTTTTTAATTTTTAATTACAAATTAATTATTATTTATTTTAAAAATAAATGTAGTAATTAGATGATAGAACAACTATCTTTATTTTTTAAGACTTATTCTTATGTAAATGAGAAGGGCACGAGAGGACTAAACGTTTGGTTACGAAGCCTCTCTTCCTTCTTCCGTGCGTGGATGTCACTATTCATTCACAAGCACACCGGGGCATATAATAATAATAATAATAATAATAATAATAATAATAATAATAATGTAGCTATATGAATTAACATGATACTGTGCAAAATATATGATATACAATCTGATATGAGTTGGTACCCCATCCATTTCAAGTGGATCTGATTTTATCCAAATAAAACAACTTTGAGTGGTAAATTGGTACGTGTTAGTGATAGTGAAAAGAGAGCAAGTGGTGGTACAATTCGAAGAGACTTGTAGCCGTAGGCACTTTCAATGATACAGCTCATAAATATATCGCATTCATTAGAGCTTGACCGCTGTGATGAAGCGTTAAAGCCAATGGTGCGATGCCATTCACTACATGTTCTGACAATATTTCATATTTTCCCACTTCTTATCCAACCCTCACCTATAATTTTCAGCCAAGGAATTGATATAATACCCTAATCACTTTTTGTCCTTACCAAGCTCCCTCCCAATTCACACTCTAGATTATCATTTTGAATTGCTCCGATACCACTTTAAACAAAGTTGTAAGATTCCATAGAGATGTTACTTCTCAGTTTTTTTTATTATTTATCATAATTAATCAATTATATATATATATATATATTAAAAAATGAGTTGATTTATTTATTTTTACTACAAGAACTTTTTAAGATTATCTTTTATGTATGAAATTTAAGATAACTAAAAAATAGAAATAGAAATATGATGAAATAAAGGTAAGTGGATTAAAAATGTAAAATAATGAAACATTTATTAATGAAAAAGAAAAATAAGATTAAAAAAATAATTAATATTTTATTAAAATTTTAAACTAATAAATAAAAAAAATTCTTTAAAATGTGACATTATAACTTTTTCCATAAAGCTTGTTATGGAATTGCAAATTTTTTATAAAATCTTATTTTTTTTATAAAAAGCCATAAATGTAACCATTATACTTATAATACAAAAATATTCATATTTTACCTTTTTTCAATCCCTTTTCTAAAATAAAAATATTTATATTTTATTTCAATTGCAAAAAAAATAGGACTAGAGCAATCAATAATTTCATGAAAAGCCCGCGTTTACTTCTCTCTTCAAAGAACATGCACCAAGAGCCCAACCTATCATATTCGAACCTAACAATAACATACACCTACAAGTGGGCTCATTTAAAATAATTTCTTCCCCACAAACCTATTAAAGAAATATAAATTCATCAAGCTATCAATTTTATCAAAAGTCATATTGATATAGGAAAAAAATTCATTGTAAACACCAAGGATAATCTCACAAGTCTTAACTCATGTACATATTGTAATTGAGGAGGAAGATTCTACTGCAAATTTATGGGATTTGGGAACCATTTGTGCTATCAAATGAAGAATACTCCTTTTGATTGCCTAAATAGGCTTTTCACATGGATTCTATTGAAATGTTTGAGCTAATGAGTACAAATATCTAAATATTTACCCATAATTAAACTTAATTAAATTATTGAGGAAAAATAAATGTGTATCTTTTGATATTCGTTCCCTAAAATAATTCAAGTGAAACATTGATTCATAATGATTAGACACATTGGTTCATAGTTGAAAGATGTGTAAGTTTATAATTAAAAGACATGTCAATTCATGATTAAGAAATATGGCATTTCATAAATCAAAAGACATGTTGATTTAAGTATTATCTATAAATATGGTTGAAACAATGAAACAAAGTGATGATTAAGCAATAAAGGAAAAACTTTCTCCACCATCTAATTTTACAAAACATACTAGTTCTTGATTCATGGTTGTACTTAAATCTTTATGGAGTAAGAAAAGGACTGAACAAGACTTCCATTTTACACTTAAAAATATTAACTTAACTGCTGATCCTAAGCATGTATTTAAGGCTATTTCTATCATCCAATGACCATTCTATAAGATTGTTGGAATTAAAGTTTTCCATGTATTATAACTTGCTTTGCTTGGAGAAACAAATGAGTTTATGAATTTCTATCTTCTTTCTTAGGAAATTCTATGATGGTATCAGAGCACTAATTACTAGAAGCATGTTCTAAGCTGTAGAATTTGTGCTCTTAACATACAGTTTACAAATTGGGAAATGCCACAATGGCTATGGCTATCAAATTAAATATAAACTTGTTGCTTGTTAGTGATAAGTTCACCATGTGGCAACAAAAAGTCCAATTTGTATTCACTAAGTAGAACTTATTGGACATGTCCAAGAGTGTTAAGTTTAATTATAAACATAGATCAAATAACAAAATCAAAATTAAGTGCTTTAGTTATGGTCAAATAAGGTATTTTACAAAAAGTGCAAAGTATATACATTTTCTACTTATGTACACGTTTTAGCATGTATTTATTGATTCAAGTGTTACCAACCACATTATGGGTATCAAGATTTATTTGTCCACTATAGGAAACATATAACTAGGACCATATAGGTTCATGTAGGAGATAACTTTAGGCTTGAAGTAAAAGGTATGAAAATTAGTAAGGTTTCTTTAAATATCAAAAACCATTTTGTATTAGTGGATATTTTACATGTACTAAATATTCAGAGAAATTTGATCTGTATTATTTACTTATTGTGTTTTGGATTCAAACTCAATTTTCATGATGATGTTTTATACATCAATTAATATTATGTTAAGATATGTTTTTCTTCCTAAAAATGGTATCTTGCTACTATTACAAGTAATAGTAGTTATTTGAGTGGTTGACTCACTATAGAGTTAAATGAATATGTTTTATGGCTAAGTGATACAAATTGAAAATAAGATGACTAAATCGGCCAAAAGTAATTTACTTGGATCTCTATCAAAGGTTTTGCTCCCAATATATGAGTATTTTATCACTTGTAAAGTAATATAAAAGCCATTTTTTTATGTCCCTTGAATTTTGTATCTAGACTAAGGTGTAAATATTTCTTGATAATTATACTTGATTTGCTCATGTTTATCTCTTAAATTACAAAAAATGAAATGTAAATTCACTTCAAATTTTATGTATCCTTAGTGGAGAGCCAATTAGATTGAAATATCAATTCTTTGAAAATTAATAAGGATGGTGAATACTTATTCAACAAATTTAAAAGGTTATATTGTTGAAAAGGGAATAGAAAAATAGCTTATTATCCCTTCCATACCTCAACATAACAGAATAGCAGAGAGGAAAAACTAAACTCTCCTTAATATGGTATCATTTATGATGATAGAAACTCACTTTGATCTACCTTTATAAAGATGCCCTGCTTACAACAATCCATATTCTTAATAGAATGCTTTGTAAATATATCCTTACTACTTTTTACAAGCTTTAGACCTATAAAAGCTTGATTTGAGTAATTTGAAACCTTGGGGATGTGTGGCTTATGTTTATACTCCAAATTATGAGTTTGGAAAACTTAGGCCATGTAGGAGGAAATATGTTTTTCTCAATCATTTTGAACACTTTAGTAAGTATATGTTCATTGATTTGGAGGAAAAGGGTAAAAAAGTTGAATTCGAGTCAAGGAACACTACTTTCTTAAAAAATTTGTTATTTATAGGGACTATTGATAAGTCATAAACCTTATAAAAACTTATTGATTTTGGACATCCTGTATCAAGTAGGAGTGGTGTTGTTCTGAGTAGGAGCTTAGTGTAACCACTAATGGCTAATCAAAGTGGTAAGTTAGATATTGATCTAGCTATGGAGAATATAGTTGAGCAACATAATCATGATATTAATCATGAGTAGGTCCAGCTTATTTAGGTTTTTGAACTTTAATAAGAACATTAAGCATTCTAATATTAATAATAAAGAAAATACTAATTAATAAACCTTTACTGGGCCTCCTCCTCTTTGTCATTCATTAATGATTCAAACCATCTAGTGAGTGGTGGATTTTGAATTAACATAACATTTTCTTAGCCACATCATTAGATGATAAGCCATGTAATTACAAGGAAGCTTTAGTTGTCAAAATAGTGAGAACTGGTTAATTACAATGGCAATGAATTGGATTTGATGTATGTTAACAAAGTATAGGAATTAATGGATCTTTCTTATAGCCAAAAGGGTATTAAAACCAAATGGATTTTCAAAATTAAAAGAAATGCAGAAAATACCATAAAAATGTACAAGGCGCCTTGAATTGTAAAGGGGTACACTTAAAAAGAGGAAATTAATTTTGATGATACCTTTTCACCTATAGTATAGTTTAATGTTATTAAGTTATTTTTGGCTAAGATCGCTAAACTTGATTTGGAATTACACTAAATAAATGTTAAGACCCTCTTTCTTAATGGTGATTTGAGTGAAAAGATTTATATAACACAATTAAAAGGTTTTTCTCAAAAAAGGTCATAAAAAGTTAAATTTGCAAACTAGAGAAGTCTATTTATAGCCTCAAACGAGCTTTAAGAAAATAGTACATAAAGTTTTATGAGTTAGTTTTGAACCTTGGTTTCAAGATGCTTGATGAAAATTGTTATGTGTATTTGGTGCATTCAAAAGGATAATTTGCAATTATTTCACTCTATGTGAGTGACATTTTGTTATGCTAGTAATGACTTAAGGTTATTGTATACCATCAAGAAATGGCTATCATTACCTTTAATATGCAGTTTAAGGTGAGATTACCTATATCTTTAGGGGGGCATTTGATTTGTAGAATATTTTTTATATTCTTAGAAATATTATATTTTTATATTTGATTCAAAATTTTAAAAAATTTATCCAGAAATGTAATATTTTCAGAAATATTTTAAAGCTTAACTTTCCTTTCAAATATTTCTATAAGAGGAGGTAGATATTTTAAATTTTCAGTTCATGGGAACGTTGATATTAAGGTAAAAAAAATTATTTTATTCTCATTCTTTTATGCCCTCATTTATTCTAAAAAAAATTATTTTTATTTTTTAATTTTAACTTATATTTATTATTTTTAATTTTTTATGATAATAAGTATAATTACACTAAATAAGTAAAAATAATAATTTTTATATTTCAATTCTAATTTAATTTGAAATTTTTTTATTTTTATTTTTATCTTTCATTTTTAATTTTCTTATAATAACAAGGATAATTATATTAAATAAGTAATAAATAAATTCTAAATTTTAAATTTTAAAAGTATGAATAATTTGTGTTACAACTTTTAAAAATAAATTTTAATAATTTTATTTAAAACTTCATAATTTTTATATTTAATTTATAAAAAATTATAATATCTTAATTCAAAATTTTAAAAAATTATAATTCTCTAAATAATTTTTTTACTATAAATAGAATTAAAATTTGATTTAATTATAATCAGTTTTCAACCCTAAGTCAAAGTTTCTAACTTCATTGGAAAATATAATATAATTCATTTAAGACTATATTAAGTCGTGATCCACATCTATCATTATAATTAATCTAACTAATATTTTAACTCGTGCCCCCATATAGATATTTATTATTTTTATTGTTAAGATAAAAATAATTTATATATAATAAAATAAAAGATATGAAATGTTAAAATTTAATTTTTTTATTTTAAAATTATTCATTTAATTTTATAAATAATAATTTTTTAATATTCTAGATATTAGAAGTGAGTTATAAAATATTAACTAAATTTTAATTTATATATATTTAATTTGAAATATAATTCTTAAACTTCAATATAAAAATATTAATAAATTTAAATAAATAAATTTTAATTTTAAATAATTTTATAAAAATATAATATATAATTAATTTAATTAAAATTTTATATTAAAATAATAAATTATTTAAAATATTTATATATATAATTTAATTTGAAATATAACATTAAAAAATTATTAATAATTTGATACAAATATGAAATATTTTATATGGATTTTAGTTGAGATTATATGAATTCAAATTATAAGCAAATTAATTCATATAATTTGAATAATTAATAGATTAGATTAGGATTGATTCAAAATGTTAATTTGCTAACTTATTTAAGAATTAAAAATTAAAATTTAATTTTTTTTATTTTTAAATTTTTATATATTATTTTTCAATCATCAATATAAATAATATATCATTCCTTTAAATATATATATATATATATATATATATATATATATATATATAAATAATATTTTTATAAAAAATATTTATTGATAAAATAAATAAACACTTAATTTTTTTCTTATTTGAATAAAGAAAAAGGATGAAAAAAAGAATATTTAAAGATAAAATATGTGATTACTATATTTTAATTATTTAAAAATTTAAATTTTTTTATTTTTTAATTTAAATTTAAATATATTATTTCTCTTATTTATTTTTAAAAAATAATTCTTGTCAATTATGAAAAAAATTATGTATTTATTTTATATAATTAATTATAAGAAAAATTAAATTCAAATTCTTAAAAATTTTAATATTTTATATATTAAATTATTTGTTATATTTTAATAAAATATAATTTAAATTATTAATTTATTAAGTATTTGAAAGTATTTATTCATATATTTTTTTATTAAATTTATAATTTATTATAATTTATAATAAAAAAATTGATAAAAGAAATTTTTTGAAAAAGTAATAAAATTTCTAGGAATATAAAGTGTAAATCAAACATAAGAATATAATATATTTAGGAATGTGAAAAAATATTCTCATATATATATATATGTTGAACTAAATATAAAAATCTTACATTCCTAAAAATCACATACTTAGGAATCACATTCTTAGGAATGTGCAGTTTCTTAAGAATGTAAGATTTTATGAACTAAATGCCACCTTAGAGTTAAGATTTTGAGGGATAGATCTAAAGTTTTATTAGCACTAAAATCTTAAATTCGTAAGATTTTTTAGCATTTCATCACATATAATTTTAAGCCTTTAAGTAATCATTTGGCTTACAATTATAAGTTTGATGGATTAATGTATCCAAGCGCTCCCAAAGAGAAAAAGGAGATGAAAACTATTCCAAACCTTAATACGATTGAAAGTCTAATGTATGCTATATTATATATGTAGCCTAACATTAGCTAAGAAATAAATCTTTTAAGGTAAGTATTTATATAATCTTATCTAGTAGCATTAAAATTGTGTGAAATAAGTCTTTAAACCCCTTAAAGGATACTAAAGATTATTGGTTAAGTTACCAAATGGGTAACTTACGATTACAAGGCCACATTGATGTTAATTGGGAAGGAGATAGGGACAAATGCAATGCTATATCAAGTTAAGTTTTTCTACTAAGTAGCAAACTTGTATGGCATTGTCCAAGATGGGGACTAAATTTATAGTTGGAATAACTTTTCAATAAGACTTATAAGTTAGTTAGTTCCTTAATATATTCAGTGTTGAAGCACCTAAGAGCTACTTATTATCTATAATGATAGTGTGGTAACTTTAGCTTACATTATGTATTCAAAGTACCATGGAAAAACCTAACATATAAAGACTAAATATAATTATATTTGAGTTGCAATTAATGAAAAGGAAGAACATGGATATGGAATACATTCCTATGGGTCAAATGGTGGTGAATCCTCTAAATAAACCTATTTTACCTACTTTATTTTCCAAGTATGTTATGGTAATGGGCTTTGTGGATTGTGGTTTCTATATTTATACATCTTCTATTGTCATTTACATATACCTTTGTTTAAAGAATGTATTGCTTTATGTGTTATTGTAATGAAAATTCTTCAATTATCTTTCTACATATTCTAATCTTTAGCTTAACAACAAATAATTAAGGTATGTTAAACATAGGTTAAGGATTAGTTCTTTCACACAAGCAATCTAACTCTATTCTTTGTGAAAGAATAGAAATTAGAATACCTAAGTGAATAAACATAGTCTACTTGTCATAATGACGTGCTATCTTGTAAGAAATATACCTTATTCCATTGGGTGTTAAAATTTCCAACTTGTAACAACTTGAGCTTCTAATAAGTTGCGTTGAATTAACATTATTTTTACTTTATTCAGATGAGGTAATATTGGATTTACTAAATATCTATGACCACAAATACATGTTGATCTACATAACCAGGTATGAATTCTTCTATATGATAAGTTCATGTTAATAATAAGGGTGATTAACATGTCTCATATGATATTTGCTTATGTACCCTTCTAAAACTTGCTTTTCTTTAGTTAGAGATTGTGTTTTTCCTTAATTTCTTTTTCAAGCAGGAGCTTTTAGGTAAATCTCACATTAAATGATTTAATTGGGAGATGATAACTCACTTTATAGGTAAGTCATTTATATGGGAGGTAATACTATAGCAGGTGTGCATATCATATGCATATAAATGACTAGATAGAAATAAACTTGAAATGATCCCTATTTTTAAGTTTATGAATTTTTCTCTGTGATTAAATATGATTTAGTTACTGATATTCTTAGTAACTATTGTTTATTGTTTGGTGGTGTGAAATTAAAGTGTTTACTTTGATAGGAGATTGAAATGGCTATGATAATTTGGCTTGAGAGAACATGATTGGGTATATGCATGGTTTTGTGTTGTTAAATATGTTAGGTTTCAGATCAACATACGTAGTAGAATTTTAAAATTTTAATCCAAATCCTACCTAGGATCCATGCAAAAAGGCATAAATCAATATTATGATTTTACCTTATTTGTGCTCATGTTCTTTTTGAATAAATCCTTAATAGATTGAGATGAATCAAATGCTAACAAGAGGTACAACGTCTTTACGATATACACACGGAGTGAACAATGACTTCTTCCCTTCACGAAACTATTAGGATTCGTCTCTCTCACTAGAATTAGGATTGGACATTTTCTGAGTGATTTAGGGTTTGATGGAAGCTTATGTGCACTATTCAAAGTACTATTTTTGAGTCTTTTTTATAAAATTAAGGCATATCACAATCCTAGTCCTACTAGGATAATGCTTCAAAAGAATCATAATCATACTTAATAACTATCAGCTTATCCTTATCATAGAGAGAGTGAAGAGAAATATGACTTGACTTATTTATTGATTATCTAATATTAAATAATAGCATTATCTCGTAATATATTTATCTAATATTAAATTGGTATATAATCATCTTATATTATTTTAATATCAAATAATATCATATAATATTATATATATTATGTGAAAAAAATATTATTATCTTAATAATAAAATATATGTACAAAAATAAGTTCAATTAATTAGATTTTAGTCCAACTAAAGTCTAATTAATTATTATCTCATTCCTACTCTTTTTGTGTGATCCTGTAGGTTCTTACTACGTTAACAATGACTCATCATTGGGCCATAGATAGTGAGCAGTATCTAGTAATACATCACTACCACTTAAGTAGTAAAAATGTATTTAATTCAACATCCACCTAATATATGATCAACGCTTTGCATCATAATCCTTTTTGTAACAATGTCCAAATTGAACTGGAGGTATGGAGTGTGTCATCCTCATCAATGTTTAATTTATATTTCTTAATACTGAGTAGACTTAAAGTAAAAAATCAATATCACATATTGATCCAATTGAGTATGGCCATATATTTCTAAGTATTACTCACTCAAGGGGCCCAAGGATATCTCTATTTTATGCAAGAGTAATAAAATCTCATCTACATCACTCACTTCCCTCTGCATAATTCATGACACACTCAATCAATGCCCTACTCGTCATCCCGATTAAAGGTGACATAGGACAACATCAAAGTGAGTAACTCCTCATGTAGGGAACTGTAGTGACTTCAGGTCAAAGGACTATGTGCATTTATGGTCATATGAGAATAACTAATGATATATCTATCCATGTAATATTCTCATAGTAGGTCAGTCCAGTACATTGTTCACTAACAATGTATTCATGTATTGACTTGATATCATATATCTATAATTCATAATCATCAGTCACTAAACATGCTAGTCTCCATGTATTATTACTATCCTTCTCATAATAATACTTGACTAGGGGTATTTTAGGAATAGCGAAACTATTCCAAGGATAATTATTACATTTAAGTTATAATTACCCAAAATAATAAAAAATGAAACAAAATATAATAATTTGAATTGCCTAAAATAAAATAAAATATATTGTGCATTTATTACAATCATATCTATGATTAGCTCCTAGAACACAAATAATCAAAATAATGGTACAGAAGGAAAAATCTATTGATAATACATAGATACATAGATGTTATCATATGTACATGATAAGATGTTGTATTACTTCATGTAATAAGATCAATTGCTAAATGATTTGAAGGAAGAGTTAACTCATTGTTTGGTACCTTTCATAAGTCAAAGATGTGTTCCTACTTAATAAAGAGATCAAAAATAACCAAACTAATATGTATCAAATGGATTTTAGGTATTATAAGCATGGTTAATGATTGAAGGGTCATTAACTTGATAACTTAAGGATTATCTTAATAACTTGTGGATTATCAAATGATCTTGTTTGCCTATAAGATGGTGGATGGAATTTTGGATTGAGAAAAAAACTTTTGTATATACTTAACAGTTGCATTATAGGAAGGTCTTGATTTGTTGTTAAAGTCAAATGCCTTTATTATAAATATTCAAAGAGTTTGTGAATTTAGCCTTATAATATTTTTTTTATTTCATTTAATTGAATTAGTCATAAATTTCATCAAGTACGAGTGAGAGTTGTTGGAATATTTGAGCTAATGAGCATATATATATATATATATATATATATAAACATTCGCATATGATTAAACTTAATTAAATTATTAAGGAAAAATAAAGATATGTCTTTGAATGTTCATTTCTTAAAATAGTTCAAGTGATATATTGGTTTATAATCAAAAGATATGTAAGTTCATGATTAAAAGATACATCAATTTATAATCAAGGGACATGCCATTTTATGAATCAAGAGATATGTTGATCCAAATATTGTTTATAAATATAACTAAAATAGTGAAACAAAGTGATAAGTAAACAACAGAGAAAAAAGATTTTCTACCACTTAAATCCATAAAATACTTTAGTTCTTAATTCAAAGATATTCTCAAATATTTATTGTGCAAGAAAAAAGGTGAACATGACTTCTATTTTAGACTTAATAGTGTTAACTTGGTTGTTAATTCTAGACACGCATTCAGGGCTATTTCTATTATCTAAGGACTATTCTATAAGATTTTGAGATTAAAATCTTCGATGCATTATAACTTGCTTTGCTTAAAGAAACAAATAAGTTCATGAATTTCTATGTACTTTTTTTGGAAATCCTATAGATTATACATATACAATTCATAAGTTTAAGGTTAAATTAATTCATAATTAATGTGAATTTTTTACATTAGTGAATAGAAAAGTTTAAATTTGATTTATTATTAGTGTAAAAATTTTATAGCATTAAGATATGATATTAAAAAATTAATAATAATTAAAAATTTTTAACCTTAGTAAAGAAATTTTATCAATATTTTATGGGCATGGCAACTTATGATAAATGATAGTTTAAAACTAATTTACATTAATATTGGATCAAATTTAAATTCTTAAAAAAATGTACATAACATAATTATAATTTTTTACTAAGAGTAACTTGAAAGAAACAAAATTAAATATTATTTCTTGATACATTTTGTACAATAGGAATTTACAATATATAGATCTATGCTCATAACTACTTGCCTAAAAATGAGCTATATTATAGGTAACAAATCTGACCTAATAAAAGAAAATAAATTATAAGAAAATTGTACAAATCTATACAAAATAAAAAAGAATAATAAGTAATAACTAACAAATCCTAACAAATATGTACATAATAAATAATAATTAATAATTAATAATTCTTAATACTCCCCCTCAAGCTAGTAAATAGATATTTATCATTGTAAGAACCTAAAATTTATTTGTAGGAAGTCCCTTAGTTAATAAATCTACTAATTGATGTCTCAATGGGATATAAGTTGTGATAATCGGTCCACTCTCTAGTTTTTCTTTAGTAAAGTGTCAATCTATCTCTATGTGTTTCGTTCTATCATGTTGGACCAGATCATGAGCAATACTAATGGTAGATTTGTTGTCACAAAATAATTTCATAGGGACTTCATACTTTATTATAAGATCATATAGTATAATTTTCATCTATAACAATTCACAAATCCCTTGAGCCATGGCTCGAAATTCAGCCTCTATGCTTAACCATGCAACCACATTATGTTTCTTACTCCTCTATCTTTCAAAGTTTCCACCTAAAAATATACAATAGCTAGATGTTGACCTCCTGTTAATGATTAATTTGCCATAATTAACATCAGTGTACATTTCAATGGATAGATTTCCACCCCTTTTAAATAATAATCCTTTTCCAGGTGTGGTTTTAAGATAATGCAAAATTTTATTCACAGCCTGCAAGTGTCACATCCTTATATCATGTATAAACTGACTAACAATACTGATGGCACATGCTATATCTGGTCTAGTATGTGCTAGGTATATCAATTTTTCTACTAACTTTCAATATTTAGTTTTTATTAACCTTTGGACTTTCTTCATCATTTCCCATTCTATGATTCTATTCAATTAGTACACTAGTAGTTTTGCACCCCAACTTTCCAGTCTTTTTAAGAAAAGCAAGGACATATTTCCTTTAAGAAATAAAGATGCCCTACTTGGAGTAAGCAACTTCAATTCTAAGGAAGTAGTTTAGTCTTCCAAGATCTTTCATTTCAAACTAGGTTGTTACTTTCTCTTTTAGGAGTTGCTTTTCAACTGCATCGTTAGCTAATGTGATTATGTCATCCACAAACACAAATAGAACCGTAACCTTACCTACTTGTGAGTGTTTAAAGAAGAAAGTATGATTAGCTTGACTCTATTTATATCTCATAAGTACCATTGCCTTTGTAAACTTTCCAAACCAAGCATGAAGAGACTGCTTCAATCCATACACTGCCTTTTTCAACTTGCACATCTTATTTTTTCCACTAGTGTTATCATATTAGGGTGGAATCTGTATATAGGCTTTCTCTTCTAAGTTAGTCTCTATTAAGGAATGCATTTTTAACATCAAAATGGTATAGTTTCCACCTATAATGAGTAGCAAGAGAAAGTAGTATTCTGACAGTATTCATTTTTGCTACTAGAGTAAATGTTTCCTCATAGTCAATTCCATATGTTTGGGTGTATCTTTGTATAACTAGCCTTGCCTTTTACCTATCTAGTGTGTCATTAGATCGATATTTCAAAGTATATATCCACTTATATCCCATTAGTCTTTTATCTTTTAGTCTTTTAACAATATTTCATGTTCCATTCTTCTCCAATACATTCATCTCCTCATTCATGACTTGAACCTAGTTTTTATCTTTTGAGGCTTCCTATATTGATGTTAGAATCTTGATAAAATCAATGGTTAAAATTAAACTTTGATGCTGTAAGGAAAAGTGCTTACAAGAAACAAACTGAGATATAGAGTACTTGGTATAAGACCTTTTTCCTTTTTTTAAAGTAATTGGTAAGCAATGTAGGTCAGGTTCATTATTATTTAGAGAAGTATCTAATTCTAAAGTATAAGTATCTAAAGTAACATTAGTAATTACCATAGGTGTATACAATTAGAGTTACTGTTGGATTAGTTTAGGTTTTTGCTATATCTGATATACTAATATTGGTAAACCAGCTTTAGCCTTTGCTGCTTCAGAAAATGTTAATTCCTATGCATTAGAAGGCAATAAGGGAAATGTAGGAGACTTAAGAAAAAGAAACTTAGTTTCTAAAAACCTTTCTTCTTGAGGCTAAGGATAACTAAAAAAAAAACTCGAATTCGTGGAAGGTGACATCTATAGAAATAAAGAAATGGCAACTCAGAGGGTGATAACATTTGTATCCCTTTTTATCAAAGGCATATCCTACAAAGACACATTTGACAACAGGAAGATTAAGTTTGTCATGATGCTACATATGTACATGGACAAAGGCAATACAACCAAATACATAAAACTGTAAACTCTTCATAATAAGAGCAGAAGGAAAGAAAGTTATCATGTGTTGTATAGGACTAACACCACCAAAAATACGAGAAAGTAATCTATTTATCAAATAGGCAGTAGTGAAGATTGCTTCCCCTTAGTAAGATATAGGAATAAACATTTGAAATAGTAAAGCTCTAGTGATTTCAAGCAAATGACGATTTTTTTTTCAGCAACCCCATTCTGCTGAGGACTTTCTACATATGTAAGCTCATGAACAATACTATACTTTTTGAGGAATTTAGAAAAATTATAGTTAACATACTCCCTACCATTATCTAAACATGAATATTTAATTAATTTTTCAAATTGGGTCTAAACCATATGATAAAATTAGACAAATAATTAAAATACGTTAGATTTATCTTTCGTGAGAAACAATCATATTACTCGAGTACAATCATCAATAAAAGAAATAAACCATTTGGTGCTAGAAATATTAGAAATAAGTGTCAGTCTCCATACATCATAATGAATGAGATCAAAAAATTTAACACTTTTATTAAATCTAAAGGAAAAGTTACACGATGATTTTTAGCAAACTCATAGACATTACAATGAAATGACTCAACAGACTAATCTAAAAACAAAAACGGAAACATAGACTTAAGTAAAGTAAAAAGTGGATGTCCAAAATGCTTATTCTGAAGCCAAATTTAAAAATTAATGAACTTTGATTCAATCAAGTAATAGGAATGTAACAACTTTTAACTAGTACCACCTTTATTTTTAGTGTTTTAGAGATAATACAATCCTGCTTATTCCTTAGCAACTCCAATTGTCTTCCCTATAGCAAGATCCTAAAAGACATAATGATAGTGAAAGAAAGTTATTACACAATTTAAATCTTTAGTTAGTTTATAAATGGAAATAAGGTTATTAAAAAGTTAAGGAACATGAAGCACATTGTTTAAGTGTAAGGAAGGTTGAAGTGTAATATTACCACTCCTTACAATTGAAGTATAAGACCTATTAGCTACAATTATGTGATGTTTACTAGAAAATGGGTGATAAGATAAAAAAAAGTGAGAAATAAGAGGTCATGTGGTCAATAACACTATAGTCAATAATTCATTAATCTTAAGATATAGTACTAGAAGCATTAAAAGATAAGGAACTAAGACTCTTACCAACCATTGCAAGAGCACAACTTGTAAAAGGCTTACTAAGTGAATTAATGAATGCACGTAGTCACTCTAATTCAGTTTTACTAAAAATAGGAACCTCCTCTTCCATCGGTAAGGTAACACTCACTAAATCAGAAGTAATCCAATTGGCTTGGCTATGCTGAATACCTTTGAATTTGCCAGTGCAACCAAGAACTTTGTCCTTTCATGAAGTTTGAAATAATTCTCTTTAGTATGCCTAGAGTTTTTGCAATAGGAATACCAAAGACTTTCTTGGTTAGGCTTGGAGGATTCTTGTTTAAGCATTTTACCTATCACCAAGGCTGATCCATCAAAGGACTTGTCATTAAGCATGATTGGCCGACAACTTTCTTCTCCACAAATAATGTAAAACACCTTAGAAAATGAAAGTAATTTCTCTTCACTCAAAATTTAAACCTGAATAAGGTCATACTTAGGATTCAAGCCTAAGAGAAATTCAAATATTCAATCTTTTTCAACAAAATTGGCTAATGTGGTAGTATCCTTGCTACATTCTAACTTCAAAATTTGGTATTGACCCAGCTCAACCCATAAGCCATTAAGGATCCCACATAATATTCTGTAATTGAAAGTGAATCCTGATTAGTAGTAAATATATTTGTCTTCAATTCATAACATGTGGCAACATCTTGTTTCATAGAGAAAGTCTTGTGAATGTTATTCCAAATTTCTCAAGCAAAGGAAAGGAACATGTAGTTCTTGCTTATCTCATGAGCCGTGGAGTTCCAAAGCCAGGCCATGATTAGAGAATCCTCATCATCCCATGATTCAAATTATAAGTCACCTTTTTTAGGCGCAATCCCTTCAATGTGGTTTAGTTTTTGACATCTTTTATAGATGGTGCGAATAATCTAAGCCTATTATAGGTAACTCTTTCCATTAAGGTGATAGGTGGGATGCAAGACAGGAAGATCATTAGGATTCAAAGGTGTGGTAGACATGAAATTAGGTTAAGTGACCAAGTTGGTGGCAATGGAGGAAATAGTTTGATTCTCTGTCATAGCAAATGTTAACAGTTTTTGGCAATGAACAGTTCATAATAAAAGGTTAAAGAAAAAAAGAACAATATAGTCGCAGTGAAGGTGACTATCGTGACAATTGCAATTAAGGCATATGGGTTAGGATTGAATTTGCGAAAGCAAATTCTCCCAGATCGGGAGCCTGATACCAATTTGACAGAAACAAAAGTAAATGTTATTTCTTGATACATTTTGTATAATAGAGGTTTACAATATATAGATCGATGTCGATAACTACTTGTCTAAAAAGGAACTTTATTCTGAGCAACAAATCTAACTTAACAAAAAAATCATAAAATTTGTACAAATCTATACAAAAAAAAAAGCATAATAAGGAATAACTAACAAATCCTGACAAATTTGTACAAAATAAATAGAATAAATAATAATTAATAATTCTTAACAAAGTAAAATAATTTTAACAATTCTTTAATAATATAACAATACATATAATGTGTATATTATATAAATGATAACGTAATATTGATATATATACTCACAAAGAATTAAATTTAAATATCATATTTAACATGGTGAGAGTTGTATACACAAATTGCCTCTTTTATAAGTGAGAAGTAAGGATAAGGATATCATAAAATGAAATAAAAAAAATTCTAATATTATAGTAATACTAAAAGTTTCAATTTTATTGTCTCTTGTATTTTATTAGGTTAGAAAATTAACTTTTCAATTGTAATATTTACATTACATTATTTGAAAGCATTTGATTTATAAAATATAATAAATAAGAAAATATGTAAATTATCCTCTTCAACTTTAAGATAGTTAGATTTTACCTCCTTCAATATTAAAAATTTGTAAATTACCCTCTTAAGCTTTATAAAATTTGAAAATAACACTCATGTTCAACTATTAAATTAACTATTTTATTAAATTATGTTATTTTTTATGAAAATGTTAAACAAGAATTAGAACATTATAAAGTATTAATTTGTTTACTTATTTTAAAATTCTTTACATAATTTAATTTTTATTAATAATATAACATAAAATTTATGTATGATTAAATAACTAAAAAATTAACATACTACAATATTTTGATTATTGTTTAAAATTTTATAAAAATATATAATTTAATAAAATAATTAATTAAGTGGATAATAGATATTGATTTTAAATTTTGTAAAATTTAAAAAGATAATTTTTAAATTTTTAAAGATAAAGGAGGTAATATGTGACCAATGTAAAATTGAAATCGAATAAGGTAGTTTATATGTTTTTGAAATACATAAAAGTAGTTAATAGAAGAAAACTCTTTCATAAATTGATATTTGTACCGGAGGCTAAGGAGGAGGAGGACGATTCTCCCTGATTGCCATTGGTTTTTGGGCTATCACGGTGGTCGTAGTATAAAACATCCCCACGTGCATCCTTAGTAACCACTATAACATCCTCGATTTGCCTCTTTTTGTCCTCACTCCTATCTTCTCATTGTATCATTCGTACGCCACCCCTCCCCTTTGACTGGCCAGTATTTTAATATTTTTGCAGCTTTTCTTGCGATTAAACTGATAATTGGCCCAACTTACTAATTTTTCCTTCACATAATTAGTTAATTCCATCAATCTAAGAGCATCGTTTAGAACACAGTCGCCCTGTGAGATCTCTGCATTATATGTTCTTATAATTAGATTCACCAATGGATTCTAGTCTTAAAACAACCAAAACAATCCTTGGTCAGTGATTAAATTTCAGTCTAAGAAAGGAAAAGTAATTCAAGCACGAGAAAAACGCTAGTTTAAGAAAATTGTTCTTAGAAATAATATCTAGAAGCAGGATTAGATTGGACGTATTCTTTACATAAAGACCCATGACTGGATGCATATAATAATGATGCCATTTAGGAGGGGGAACCTTCCAGGAAACGCATCCTGTATCTATATATATAATAACAGCACGCACGAGGGAGCGAGTATTAGACTTGCGAAATTAAGCACAAGATGAAGTGTGGCTGCAAACAACACCCAAATGACAAGCAACAACCTGGTGTTTGCTCCTTTTGCTTGAGAGACAAACTCTCAAAGCTCTGTGTGGATTCAAGGGACAAAAGATCTGCTTCTCCTTCTTCTGCTCAACCTCTCTCTTCTGCCGCTTCATCATCTTATGTGTCTCCCCAGTGGCGGAGGCAGAAACTTTAATATAAGGGGGCCAGAGTGAAATATTTTAAAATTCAGGGGGGGCCAATATAGATTTTCATAACATATATTATATTAAATTTCAAAAAACAGGGGGGGCCGGGGCCCAGTCTTGCCCCCCCTGGCTCCGCCGCTGTGTCTCCCGTTTATAGGCGGCGCCACCATAGAAATGCTTCCGATGTCTTGGATTCGGTTCCTTCCGTTCTCAGTTTCAATTATGGGTTGAAGAGCAGATCCAATGCTCTTGCTTCGAGAAGCCGATTGAGGGATCGTAGGAATGTCACTGAAATTAATTGGGGAAGGAAAAGAGACGGGTTCTGGTCCAAGCTTCTTAAATTCACAAAATTCATGCATTCCGACACAATGAGGGAGGCCAGGAATTAATACATGAAAATATATGTTGGTAAGGAATTCACAATATTAATGGAGGCAGTTGTCTTTCTTGTTGGGGAAGTATTATGATTTTCAAAAATATTGCACGTTATGCATATCGACATCGTATGACCTTATTAATTAAGGAATTAATGATATGGAAATGCAACCTTACCTTGAAGGCAAGGGAACAATTTTGGCCACGGAGTAATGTTTGGCTTTGTTCCTTTAACAATACGAAATTTTATTATTATTTTTTTATGGACATTAATTAATCCGAAATGTTAAGAAAGTCATTCTTATTTTAAAAAATTTCTCTGACAGAGCACTTGGTCTACGTTTTGTCTATAGATTGAGGACTTGAAGGTTTGATTTAAGCATTCAATCATATAACAAACTTGTATCACTCATGGGTTTCACTTCTATAATTTTGACGAAATTTTCTTTTCGATTCATTACCGTGGAAATAGATATTACCAGGTAAACCAATTGACATTTACTCTGATCATTAATAGTTTTAGAAGTTCCATCTAAAAACGTTAACGTTACCTTCATGATCCCTTGGGCTAACTTTCTTTTTTAGTCTGCATGGTTCTAACTTTTGATGCGGTTGTCAAATTCTGACATTTTAATGAATCGAAATAATTTATCATCTTCAACGGATTGTTGTTGCTTGAAAGGGGAAATGACCGCCAAATATAGTCACTATGGTTCTATGTCAAGATTAGTTTTAATACATATAGGAATAGCTTCACTAGAACGGCATCCGATCCAATGAAACCAATCATGAAATCTTTTTCGATAAGGAATATGGTAAGAGCATTGCCAGGGGAAAACGAATCCAGAGCAATCAAAATATTTCCCAGCTGTCTGCCAGTACAATTGAAGAATATTTATATGCATCATCTACTCTATTGATTTATAATGTATCAGTTTCTATATAGTAAACTGCCTTCCCACGATTGCATTGGGGGATCAGCTACAAAATTTTCTAAGCGCAGGAAATCAGTCTGTCCCGTTACTGTACATGTAACATGGGCTTGCATTTCCAATTCTAGAACACATAATTTGAGTATCATCAAGAAGGACCAGAAAAATTGTCCTCTATCTCATAATCAACATCATTGCGGGTAGCATGGTCTGAAGAAGGAGGTCGTTTTAGTCTTTGAAATATCTCATCTAGGGACTCTGACGAGGAATTTAGGGAGACCTTGTTTTCCGGCAATTGGCGTATGGGCAGAAACTTCCTGGCCCCCATATTGACCTTGAAATTCTGAAAGCTTGACTTCATAGTTTGCCATGTTGACGTCAAACCTGAAGATGGCCCCCCTGTTGTATTATTTGAACGGGCACTGTCCCCATCAAGTAAGGAACCCTTAGCAGATGGAGCCTTTTTCTCTTCCAGCTTCACTTTGGATGCTTGTCCGTTCTGGTCTCTTGTAGAAGAATACTTGTTGCTGATGGCTTCCCTGCTTGAACCATACTTCCTTGATGAAGCTCCGTTTATTTCCTCATTAATTAGATTGGACGTGGACTTCATTTCAACACCATTCGTCTCCTGACAACACAAGTTCTAAATGTGAATGAATGTATTAACAACAACAACAAAGCCTTATCCCACTAAATGGGGTTGGCTGAATGAATGTATTAACACCAAATCAAAATGGAAACAACTACAGTATATCAGATCTTGCATTTGTCTCAGTTATGAGGAACGGATATGAGGTTACTGTTACATGACAGGTAGAAAAAAACGCATAAAAAATATGCTTCCATCCTCTAAGTATGTTAACATACCATGAGGTTACTGCCAGATTCAATATCTACACTAATGAAATTCCTCGCCAGTGGAACAACTTGCTCACCTACTTTGCACCCTTGTTCAAGCCAGGTTCGTTCTACAAATAATGCAATTCATTAAACAAGCACAATTATAGATATATAAACCTTTAAAGCAGGGCACAAAGTCAAATATCTCAAATTATTATTTGCTCGTCAACTCAGACATGGCTAACTTTGTCATAGTAATAACTCGAACTCGAAGTTTTAACAATGACAAGAAGTCTTGGCATGCATACCCTTTTGGAGGATAATTAATCCTGAAGGATCAAAACCATCCATATCTTCTGCTTCAGTTTTGAATATATATCTCTTCCAGCTTCCCAGGAAATCAAATACACGGTCAAAGAAATTGCTTGCAACCAAAATGGTGTATATAACCATAATAAGTGGATAAATTTTGTTGAACTTATCCCCAAAGAAAGGGACTGCATTATCAATATTCCCCATTCGCTGCAATCAAAGTCCAAAGGTGCACAAAATCAATTCAATGATAAAGGAGGAGGCAAAATTAAAGAAGTGAGATAATTTAGGATTGCTTGTATAGTCATGAACCTGGAATTCAGTTGAAAAGCAATCATAAAAATAAAAAGAGAAATCAACACAAGCTAGCAAAACTATATGAGGGATAGAATAATAAATTGAGTATATCAGCAATATAATAAATTCAGAAAGAGGAAACTAAGAAAACAAAGCTTTTTTACTGCATTGCATTTTATTTGGTGGGATTGTGCAAGTCAAATCACATATTTAACAGAACTGAAGGTTAATGGATGAAATAAAAGAACTACCTGCTCGAATATAGTTGTTTTATGAGGTCCAAGTCGTATGAGATTAAGAAAGTTGTATGATATGGGGGGAGCGTACCGAGCAACCATGCTATAAACAAGTAACAGTGCAATATAAGCGTTCCTTCACAAGAGATAACCAGAGTCACATGAAGCAGTGGGAAAAAGAAACTTACGAGCATATCATAAGCAAGTTAACTGAGCTGGTCTGTCTGGGTGTCAATGAGTAGAACATCAACATTCCAATTTTGAACAAGGAATAATATGTGCAGATGCACATATACATTAGAGGAACAAAGGCAAACACCTGGGCAACAAAGGGAAGAAATGCAAATATATCCTTTAAAGAAGCAATTAAAAGGGAATTAAATAATGCGATTATATACTCCAAAGAAACAATGAAAAGGTAACCATTTGATTCCACATCTCCCTCCCTGGTTGGTTGATGTCCCTATGTTAATAACACCCTCAATAGTTCAATCCGTTACAAAAAGTGAAAAAGATTAATTTGACAGTGTGGACGGTTGTTAGTAACAACTGTATTACATGGCTTTGACAAATGATGCTAGAACAGATGTAAAGAATAATGATGATGGATTCAAGGATAAACTAGTCTGTATTTTAAATATGGTGAAAGCAATGCCTTTCATCCAAGTACACGGAATGGGATTCTAAGAGCAACTTCTTCGCATTACTGTTGTCTATAACCCACTGCCATAATGGAGTTATATATTCTCTTTCAACAAATATAATGTTTTCAATTTTCTAAAATGAAGTTGTGATCAGCTGGTAACTAAGAAAGTTAGACATTACCTGCACAGGCATCTCTTGCGTTCCAACAGACTTTATAAGAATTGAGAAAAGAGATAGATCAATACTAGGAAGAAGAGTTGCCTCTGCCAAGAGAATTGCAACAGACATGATACCAAGCATAACAGCCAAGCTTTTCTCAACTAGCTTTCTTAAAATGCATCGCCATAAAAATTCTGCAAAGAACCACCAATCTATTAAGAATTCCAAGACATATCTCCAATTAAAGTATTTCTTTATTTACATAAAAGTAAAGCAAGCATAGAGTTAGCCTCACATGATGACAAAATGCAAATATTCAATGAAACAAAAAGCCTGCTCAAGCAATGTAAAATAAACCACAACACAAAATAAACTATTAAAGCCAGGTAATAAAATCTTATACACAAACAGTCATGTACCAAAACAGAAAACATGGATACACAATCAAAATACAGATGCCATTTACTTAGAATATGCCAGTCAGAGTAGGAAAAAGGGATAGGACCTCATGACATATTATGAGACACAAGCAGCAAAAAATTCAACTAGTAAATACAAATCAGGTTGCAGCAAAAAGATCTAGAGAGATGGGAATCAGGCTGATAACTCTATTAATTACCTAAATTATCAAAGAGGTACCCCAACTTGCCGGTCCGAGCAGGTCTAATGCTTGAAATATATTTCCTGAAACGATGGCAATAATATTGATGAAAGAAGTTAAAATGACATTTGACATATGATAGATGGATACTGGAAGTGGAGGGAAAACACAAGCAGTATAAGCAAACCATCCAGTAGAGCTGCGACGCTCATAATTCTTTATTGTATCTTCAAGTTCAAGGGCTTCCAGAACATATGTCATGTACTCACTGCAAAAGCAAAGTCAGACCAAATAAAACACAATTATGGCTCAAAGAAAATTCTAAGAGACACTTAGTTATAGGGACTTGAATAAAGCAAGTGTTACAACCAAAGTTCAGCCAAAGAAATTTAGTCTACAGAAATTGAACAATCACCAGGTCATTGCTGCAGTGCAGGAAATAATCAATAAAAAGAAATGCAATGAATGTCAAAATCTTCAAATATGGGATAGATTTCCTTTCCAAGAATTGATCTCTTCAATCATCATTTTAAGCAAGAAGAGTTCAGCAACCATTAAATTTACCACTCATGACAGTCACAACAAATTCAATGTGTCTTCGAGTGAATAGCACCAGCTGAAATGTATAAAGCCACTCATTTTCTTACCTTTTATATCTGTAGTACTCCTCTCGAGCTCCCCGAAGATGTCGCCTAAGTGTTGCCATTGACTTATTATCAGTATCATAATCCATATCATTTTCCCCTAATCGGCCACCTTGTGGTTTGAAGGACGGATCTTCCCTAAACTGGACGATTAAAGTATGTATCTAAAGTATTACAAAGAAACTCAACCAGTGTGTACAAAGCCAAATCCTTAATGAAAGAACAAAAGATGATTACCATTTGAGCCAACATATTATCAATGACATCCATATAAGGTCTAAGAGGATCACGCTTGGACATCTGCTTGGATGTTGCCTGAGCAACCTGAAGAATAAATAATCATAAACTGACATTCTAGATCTAGGACAATGGAGTCACAGTACTATGGCCACAGATGTGTGAAATTGATGTCAATCTGTCAGAATTAAAATTCTCCCCACAACTTCCCTCAGAGAGTTCACATATCAAACTAAGTATAACATACTAATATCATCAACAAGGAAGAATTCTACAAGTAAAACAGAGGAACCAGACAATTCATTTTAAGGAATAATAGAACTCCATAATCTATTATGATGTCTACTTAATATTTTTTTTATAAAATATAAATCCATGAAAGGTAGCCCTGCATTGTTTATAAGTTACAAAATCACCAACCATATCTCTGATGCAGCAGACCCAAGACTTAAACATCAATTCAAATGAAGTTTTGGGGGAGAGGAAGCTATTTAGCTTTGTTATAGACACAAGTTCAAAAGCACAAAGCATCTCTTCTCCTTTGCATGCCAGTAAAAATAAGCAAAAAGTTACTACCTATATATGAATAGAAAAGGCAGAAGAGAAAAAGTGATGTAATCAATTTGACTAACAATGAGTAAAACCACTTACTACAATAGCATTTGAAAGGTCCTGATGAGCATCATCAAGTTTCACAGCCATTTTAGCAATTTTATGGGAAAGAACTTTTTGGTGGGTGGTCCAATCAGCATTTCTCCATATGCTTTTTGGAATTTCACTTAATCCAAAACCAAGAAGAAATGCGCCCGTCACAAGTCCAAAAGTGTTTGAGCATGCCATGGCTAAACCCAAAAGTCCTCCACTCCTATTTATAAAAATATCAAGCAACTAGAAATTATCAAAAACCAAGTTTTTTACTTTGAATCAAAAACCAATGCACCTCCAAAAAATGAAAAAAGTATAATACATGCTAATTTGTCAACCATTATGAATCATCATGTCAAGAAACAGACAGGTAATTGGGTACACAGAGAAGATGGTTATGTCTACCCTGCAAAACGTGAAGCTAATAATGATGGAAAAACTATGGCATATATCAAAACAAATCAATATTAAGAGGATGAGAACAAACCACTTTTTGTGCATCCAGATGAGAAGAATAAGCCCAAAGAGGCCAACTGATCCCACAATTAGATAGAAGACCAAGTTAACATGTACACTAGTCTTCAATCTTTCAGCCACAGTGAAGTCCCCAGCATCTTCAAAACCCTGAATAAGGGGCACCACAGCCCTGCTTAGGATAACATAATTTGAATATATGAGGAAACTTTCATTTCTGGTTTTTTAACACCCGCTAAAAGTACCTCCATACAACAATTAAACCAAGGAAAAAATTAAGACAGGACATAAGAAACCAGGAAAACAAATCAGTAAAATAACACACAGACAAAATCACCAGAATTTGGCAGATGTAGCAACAAATAGTGAAATACGTGATGATTTGCTATTGATAGAACTAGAACTACATTTTGATATAGCTTAAAATACATTCAATGTAGAGTGTAGACGTGTCAAAATGGATGCAATATGTGTGATTAGGAGTGCAAATGACACAGACACCAAAAGATAGTGCAAAACTATTTTTTTAAAACAAATCTTAATGAATTCTCTTAGATATGTGCTGATGAACATAACAAATATTCATATTACATTGTTGAACGAAAGTTCATAGACTGCTGACTCAGAAAAGGAACTTGGAGAAATACTTAATTATGAAGCAAAAGGGGCAATTTAAAACCCGCAAAATGATAATAACAACACATATAAAAGTACATATTATACTACAAAAGCGATGCAAAGTTATGATAATAGCAACTTAACATAAGACATACCAAGTAAGTAAAAACGTACTCCAATATGACCAGCTCCAAAAGAAAGAAATGCCCCCATTCTCGTGTGAAGAAGAAATTGTCTGTAGGTATAAAAAAGAATTACTATGTCCATGAAATCAACGATCATACAATTCTTCAACAAATCACAACTCAATATCTACTTTCAGCTAAAAAAAGGAGGGGGAGTGGTAAAAGAACATGAAGTAGCAAAAGAAATGCCAAATTGAAGGAACTCGGGAATAAAAGATAATAATAACGGTGATTATATTGATAAAAGTTTAATTGGAAGGCATGTATGTAGTCAAGTGGCTGCTATCCATATTGGTGTCCCAGTTATCCTATCTGATCTCCTTCCTGCCCTTCCCATCCTTTTTTCTACTTTGCAGTTTGCAGGTGTTTACAACTTTCAAGGCAATGCACCGTCGTTCGCCCTGAATAATTCATTACTAGGCTATTTTTTTGCTACAGCTACTCTGCATTAAGCTGCCTCATTCGCATAAGTGCAAGTGGATGATCGAAATTCGACAAACATAAATAGAATATAATTCAAAACGTGTTGAACCGGAAATATATTTCATATGAACAGTTAAATCGAACATATATTTGGAGCAGCAAATTGGAAGTTGAACAACCTAGAATCTAAGAGATAAAGAGCAGTAATGAAATCATACCACCCAGATGTCCGCGGGGACGAGGATGATGATGGAGAGAGAACAGAACCAGGCATAACCGACGGTGAATAGGACGTAGCGAGGCACTTCAGGACCAGCGAAGTATCTCAGGGTGAAAAGTACCATGCCCATGGTCAGAGGCAGAGAGATCAAGTAAAACACCCACATCTCTGTATCTTCGTGTCACCGGAATCAGCGAATGCAAAGGAAGAATCTTAGAGGAAACGCGGATCAGCGGGTTAGACCTTAGATCAAACGAAATTGCAGGTGAAGTATAGCAGCTGCCTTTCTTGGGTGCGCGCCATACGTCATCTGCCTTTACTTTGTTTTTTAGTTTGGTTTGGGCTGTGATTGGGAGGAACGGAAAGTGCGTGGCCAATTAGGCAGCAAAATAAGTATATGGGAGTTAAGACGGCCGGCAGCACCCCCAATCGTCTCCGGCGAGAAATCAACCTTGGATCCGAGTCCACCAAATGAGCAGGCCTCCTGGGGCCCGTATATTCTCAGAATTGTGCTTCCACAACCAGAAAAATGATTTTCTGCTTTTCATCACTCTTGCACGTCTTCCTCATGGCAAAATTTCTTGTTGAATATTACCCTCCGCTGAATGCTTTTAACAATCCTGAAATGTTTTAAAGAAATGTTATATTTTCTTAAAGATTTGAAAAAAATATTTTAAAATATCATATTTTTTATTTTTAAATATTTTTAACTCAATTTTATTTAAAAATATTTCTATATAAAAAGGTGGGTATCCTGTATTTTTATAATATAGAAATGTTAATATTAAAATAAAAAAATAAAACTATCCTCACATTTAATTTTTTCTCCTATTTATCATTTTATTAAATAATTTTTAATTTAAATTTTGAAATAATTATCACTTAATTTTTTAAAATATTTTTATTATTAAAAAATATAATAATATTAATTTTTTAAATATAATTTATTTTTAATTATTATATTTAATATTTAAAATATTATTTTAATATATTTATATATATATGATTTTTTTCTTTCAAGAACAATACAATAAACTTAGAATTTCTTTTAAAAAAGGCATATTTATGCATAAAAATATAAAATAATAATATTTTTATATTAGAGAAAAAACTACAATGTAAAATATAATACCAATATGAAATATAATTATTGAAATGATTTAACCATGAAAATTTAATTTTGTAAAAGGAGTAATATTAAGTATATTTAATACTATAATAATAATTCAAAAAAAATATAATTACTTTATTTTAAAAATCGATCTAATAATAATAATAATGTAACTAATAATAAATATACATTATAAAAGTAAAAAGTATAAAATAATGAATAAATAACTAGTTTATATATAACTTATTTCTAGGTAAGATTATAGTGTTTAATTACTACTAAGGATAACAACCAAATTTTATTCTAAATAAAGAATATATTAATTGTTAAAATATAATACATTAAATATTAAATGATAATAAAATATAAAATATTTTCATATATATTTCAATGAATTTTTAGATGTTAAATATTAAGATTTAATTTATTATGTGTCAAAAAATATTTAATTATTTATGTGATTTTAAATAAAAATATAATTTATTGTATTATATTTTATGATAAAAAAACTTGATAAGAGTATTTTTGAAATAATTTTAAAATTTTTTAGAATATTAAATGTGAACCAAATATAGTAATATAATATATATGAGAATCTAGCAAAATATTTTAAAAAAAATTTATAACGAACTAAATATAGAAATATTATATTTCTATTAATTAAATTCCTGTAAATTACATTCCTAAAAATCACATTCTTAGAAGGTAGGATGCAAAATTTCACAAATTAAATGCCACTTAAAATTTTATTTCGTAAGTACTATCAATATAGGAATATTATATTTTTATTAATTAAATTTTTAAAAATCACATTTTTAAGAATGTATACTTTCTTAAGAACGTAAAATTTTGCGAACTAAACATCACCTAAAATTTTATTTCACAGGCACTATAAATGATAAATATAGTATAGTTAATGAAATAAATTTGTAAAATTCAAATATAAAAGATTTAAAATCTCATTTTTTATTATATATAATATTTTTACAAATATAATATGATAAAAGGGTTGTTTCTTAAACCGGTGGATTATAGAGACCAATAAATATATATTAAGATTGAGGAATAAGCTTTAATTGAGAAAACAAATACTAAAAAATGCTACATGCTTGAATATTTTGTCAAAATATGAATGAAAAAAGACGTGGTGTTAAAACAAATTTAGAGTTATGTGATTCACGTAATTTTAAAGAGAAACAGTGTAAGTTGTTTTATGTATATAAAAAAATATAAATTATTTCCTTTAACTTTGGGATGATGATATAATATTTTCTTCAATTTTGAAATTTTAAAAATTAATTTCTTAAATTTTATACAATTTAAAATTAACATCCATCATTCATTTAATTAATTATTTTATCAAATTATATATTTTTATGATGTTTTTAAACAAGAACCAAAATATTATAGTATGTTAATTTTTTAAGTAATTTTTCTTACATAATCTTTATGTTTTTTAATTAAATACACACATATATAGGATGTGAAATTATTACTCAAAAATAATAAAATAAATTAATATTTTATAATATTTTGATCTTGTTTAAGAACTTCATAGAAAAAATCAAATGGTTAATTGAATAAAAAATAAGCCTTATTTTCAAGTTTTACAAAATTTTAGAGGATAATTTTCAATTTTTTAAAATTGAAAGAAGTAAAATTCAATCATCCAAAATTTGAGGGATAATTGGATTTTTTAAATAAAAAATTTAACAATTTTGCAGGACTGGGCTAGTATCCTTCAAAGGCACACCTTGTGTTGTTGAGCTCCCATGGTTTATTATTAACTTTTTTTTTTTTTTGGTTCATTGTATAGACAGATTGAATCATTTTGCTGGGTCACAGGCTTTAGTGCACTCAAAAACGTGTTGCAGGTCGGTGACTGGGAAGAAAATTAAGGCCCATGTAGCATACGAAGTTTGATTCAAGAAGTGAAGGAAATTAAATTGGGCCAAATGGCAAGGACAAGGAAAAGGAGCTGTGATACCAGATTCATCTTTAACAATAAGTCAATGAAATATGCCCTCCATCAATGCAGAACCTTATGGGCTTTCATCTTTTCATCTTTTGACTCCAAGAGCGCATGCTTGGAAAGATCTTTCACACCCACGTTCACAAAGGTGCAAATGAATAGCTCCAAATCATATATTTGTATATTTAATTATAAATTCATTAAAAATAAACAAATTTAAAATTATATTAAACAATATTAAATTCAGATAATTTGAACTCAAACTTGAATATAATTTATATACAAGCCACACGAATTTATTCTAATAGTATATTCTTATGCCTAACTTCTAGTAGGATAGGATTTGGAATATTCAAATTTAAACTTAAATTTTTAATAAAAATAAACATAATCAAATTTTTACAATTGTCAAATCTATTAAAAATATTTGCACATAATGCTAATAATTATATTCAATAAAAAATAGTATATATTAGAATGTTAATTACTTCAATTAATGCATTATACTTCTTCATACAATATCAATAATTACTAATATAACTAAATTCTTTATGTATTGTATCATTTATATATAATATAAAAATAATTATATATTTTTTATTATTAGGTTTGCGAACAATTCAAATCAAGTAATACAAAAATCAAATTAAGCTTGTGTATTAATTGAATTTAATTTGTTTAGATTCAAATTGTTCAAAATCAAATTTGATAATAAGTAGCTCAATCCTTTGTACCCATTTGAATTGAGAACTGTAGATAAGTATTTAGGAAGTAAGCTTAAACAATCGGATGGAGGGGAAAAGTGCAATTTTTCTAGATTGAAGATTTAATTAGTTGCTGAAGGTTGTTTTGTTTTTTCGAAACCTAATGTGGACATTAACTTACCTGTATCACGTGTGTGCTTCTCAGTTAATTATTTATAACCATGTAATTGAACAGAAGACGTATTTTGAGTTCCATTGTTGAAAAGAGAAGGTTTTGGCTTGTTGCATGACAGAACTTGTCCCATGAAAATCACACAATATTAACGTCACTATGGAAAGCTTCCGCCTAACAAAATGACTTGATCGTGTATAGTCAGACTACTGGAGGGAGGGATAATGAACCAAAACGCAAAACCCATCTTCCATTTTGCAGAAATGTTACGTATTTGACAAATAACATGTTTGATCAATTCAATTTAAAGGGTCAAATTAAGTTAGCTGAACTAACAAATTATGTGGACCAAGGAAAATCCGATTCCATTCGAGACAAAAGTAATAACAGATTTGGCAGATTACTACATTAGCTCTTTCTCCAGACAGTGAAATAGGGGGAAAAAAAGGCAAATTATTTTGTCGGACACATTTGTAGCCTTCTTTCTTCATGTATTTCAGCTCCTCAGTCCTTTTGCTTTCAAAAGTGCCCTTCATTATAACAAAGAATCCGAGGGACAATAGACTGTTGACTTTGTTGGAGTTTGAAAGCATCTACGAGAACCATGTTCTTATTTGACAATTGCCAATATTCACGTAAGCTAGCTGTGATTGACTTAAATTAGGGTATTTGTTTGAATTAAGATCGTAGAAAGAAAGCTTAGCAGAATTCCACAGCGAGGACCAAAGTGGATCTGCATCCTCTAACTTCATTTTGAAAAGTAGTGAATTAGTGATTTTCCTGCATTTAATATATAAATTATTATTATTTTCTTCGATTAAAATTAATAAATACCAACCGCTCCTGGGTCCACGTAAAAAGGTTTGAACAATAAATGTCTTACATGGTAGCTCATAAGAAAGAATGAAGGGGGCCAGAGAATAGAGTTTATTCTCTCAACTACCACTTGCAAAGACATATTGCATAGTGGTTGGGAAACTGTCTTACAAGGAGTGCAGGAATGAGTTATAACAAGTTACACGGTGGTTGTCGAGTTGTTAATCCTAATTCACTCAATTATCTACGGTCTACCAATTCAAATTTAAAACAATGTAATTTGAATCCTTTAGGTGAAAATCAAGATCCTTTCATTTATGAGCTCCTGCAAACAGCAACCTATTTAACACAGTGCCTCCTTCCCCATTTTTTTTCCCTATATGTGATGTGATTAAGAAATTGTCTGTCCATAAGAAAAATAGATGATGTAAAAAGAAAGGAGACAATCATTACCCAAAATCCTAAACTAATCTTGATGTTCTTAGCAACTTCAATTCCAACTTCTCATTTCTCTTTCTATGGATGTTCTCTACTATCAAAAGCGCACCTTTTAGATTAATTTAATTAGACCAATTTGGAGCAATGTATTAATTAAGACAACCAATGACAAGTGTAAATAATTCATCGAGGTTATCATCAAGAATTGAGCATCTGCTTCATATCACAATGATTAACTAACAAACCCAGGAGCCATTGGAAAATGATTAGGTTTATTATCAATGTCATGGGCGCATTAATTATGCACAGAGATCTTCGCACAACAACCCACCAAAAGGAGTTGCGATGACGTTTGCAAGCTGATTAAGCATAACATGTGTTCACATTGACACTATAGTATTTATATAAGGAAGGATTGTTAACTTTCGCGTACTTACATGGGGGTTCAATTTCTATTTATTGGAAAGAAAAAATTATATTACTTTACCCATTCCTTTTCATTTGTTACTCCAAAATTATTTTTTTATCTCTTTTTGTCATCTCTTTTTTTCGGTTACTTTAAAAATTTAATAAAATATTAATTATTTTTTAATTATATCATTCTTTTTCTTTAGTAAATGATTAATTACTCTTCACTTTTAACCTTCTCATCTTAGCATTAAATGCACACCGAAGATATGATGGAGTAAATTTTTATCACTGAACTAACTAAAAATAAACGCAACAAAGTAAGTAAAGTAATACTCAATTAACTTTCTAAATTTTAATAAAATAGTTTTAAGCGAAAAAGAAATAGAGATAGGGGAATATTAATTTAATGGCAATAAGATAATAAAGAATATTAAACTTTATTAATTATTGCCAATAATTTCTTAAATGAATGAATATATTTATCATAAAGATGAAAGAGAATGAATAGATTTAATTGAAATATTTTAAATTTAAGTTTCTCCATTAAACTTACTTAAATACCCTTACGTATTGTGTTACTTAAATACTTTTAGTATGTAGATATTAACAACTTTCATTTCTTTATTTGGGTATAAAAAGCATACTATTTAACTAATAACAATAAAATAATAAAGATGTATTATAGTTTAACGAGTGTATTTATTTTAAAGATAAGAGATAATGAGTATAATTGATTTAAAATTTTTAAATTAATACTTATCTATTGAAATTATTTAAATATTATTTATTATTTTATTATTATTAAATAAATAATATGGTTTATTTGTCTAAATAAAAAAAAGAATGTTGCTAACCTACGGAGGTTAATGATCATCTATATACACTTACATATAAATACGTTTGAGCATGGATTACTAACTTCAACACGAGTAATTTCAGTTGGATAAAAAATATTTTTTACTTTTAAAATGTAGCACAATATTTATGGACATTTAAGTAATTTAAATGGAGAAACACAAATTTAAAATATTCATATCAACTTTACTTATTTTCTGTCATTTTCTCAATAAATGCACTAATTAATTTAAGAAATTGTTAGTGGTTATAAATTGATTTTAATGCTTCTTATTATTTTACTATAATTAAAATGATAAAATAATTTTTTTGTTCAATTAAAAAAAGTGAAAGTTATAAACTTTCACATAAAAATGTGAGTCTTCTCTAATATACGGGATTACACTTTAGAAAATAGAGTAGAACATTGAAGGTAATTGATAATAAAATCAAATATTTAAAATTTAATTAATTAATAATAATTTATACTTTTATAATTATCCATTTCTTTAAATTTTTAATTAAGTATTTTAATGTTTACTTTATTCTTTAAAACAAATCTTACGTTTTGAAGAATATGAATCTCAATGCAAATACATGAACACGTGCCAAGTATTTCCAATTAACAGTCGCTTAACGTTCTACAACACGTTGGGTTGGGTGGAAAGAAATAAAAATGAAAAAAAAAAAGAATGTAATAAAATAATCATTTGATAATTATATTTGGTACAACAAAATAATATAAGAATTATGGAATGGTAAAAGTATAGTTAAAGGTAAAAATATTTTTATTGCAAAAATAATAAATATTTTACTAAATAATTTAATATTATTAGAATATATGATATAATTAATAATAAAAATTGTCACAAATTAAAATTTTATCATCAAATTATAATTAGTAAAAAAATTTAAAACAAAGGCATATAAATTTTTACTAAATTTTTATATTGGGTATTTTCATAAAAAATAAAAATGTCATATTTTAAATTTTATTTTTAAAAATATTTTAATAGAAAAATATTTAAAAACTAATATCTTTCATCATGTATTAACAAAAAATAATATTAAAATATATACAAAATATAAAGGATATATGTATAAAAAAATCAATTCATAAATAATCGAATGAGTCATTTCATAATAGATATTTTATTATTTTATTATTTGATGAAATGAGTATTTTCATTTCATTATATATGCCAAAAATTTTTTTTAATAATTTTATTTATTACTTTATTTCATTCCATCCAACTAAATAGAATATTACCTTTTAAACAACAATGGCTACGGCTTTGTGACCTTTGTCACCCCTGTACTAATAAGGGGGAAAATAGTGAATTGCCATTAACCTTTTTGGTGGTAATTATACCACCAAATGATGGTCAGGTAATGTTTATTGTCATGCAAAATACTATATTACTCCTAGTTACCCTAAATTAATTTTTAATATTTATTTAAGGGTTACGTGGTATGCCAAAAGCCACATTATTGCGGGAATCAACAATGCTTTATTTATTTATTTATTAGAAAAACAATATAATGCGGGGAATTGGTTGTGGTTATTGACGTATATCCTTAGTCCGTTGAACTCCGCCGAATCATATCTTTCTTTATCATTATCGTGGCTAAATGAAAAAACAGTGCTTTTATAATTCTTATGTCAAGTTTCTTTCACTTGCAAAAATACATATGTGAAATGAAAATGACAAATAACTAAAATCTAAATTAATGGATTACATGATGAAGATGTGTATGTGGTGGGACCACCACCTAAAAACTATGGTCATGCCGTAATGAATGGATGGTGTAGCCAGCTAATAAACGACTTCTTCTTTAGTTTATATTTTTCACTCAATATATTATTTGTTTGAGTTTCCTTCCTTAATCTGTGAATAACAATTTTATCCCCGTCAATTCAATCTGGTGTTTTTTGTATGGGCAAAAAGTTGTCAGCTCCAATAAAAGTCCGGTCCTGAATTTGAGAAAAATTAATTATAATCCACCAATTGTAGTTCTCCTTATCAGTAACCTTAATTTTAGTGTTGTAAAATTATAACTGGGCAGTTTTATCTAATCTAAGAATGCTTTATTAAATTGTTTACATCACTCATCGTTGGTAAAGTTAAGCACCTTAAAAGAAAAAGGAAAAAAAACCAAAACAGTCATGTTGAATTAGATGCTGCCACACAGCAGAATGGTACGGGATACATGGACAACTCATTCGTAATTGCCACGATTATTTTAATTATAATTTCTTGTGGATTTGAAATTAAAATTTCCAATTCGAGAAACCAAAATTAGCCAATTCTATTTTTTTGTTTTTTGTCTGAATCAATTCTAATTCAGTCAGGACCCAGGAGGACCCAAGTTGTATTTATACCTTGTTTGTTTGCATCCTATACTTATGATATGAGAATTTGGTCCCAATATTAGCACCAAATAATAATGAGGTGGGGTCCTGAACCACAGCACTGCCTTCAGCTTCTAACAAGTTATCCAGCGCAAATTAATTTCGCCCAGGAATATGAACTCTTGCCGCGGCAACTTCACTCCTCAAATGTATACTTATTTCGTCAGAAAATTATCAAATCATCCAAAATTGCTTATTTCTCCACCCCACGCCGCCGCCACAACATTTCATTGATATCAAAAGGAACAGACAGGGAAAAAAAAAATTAAGAGAAGCGAACTCGAGCAGCAAGAAAAGGCAAAAGGGAAAAACAACAATAAATACTGACGCAACCATTAAATAAAATTTTTCGGAAAGGCCAACTGCCCTCTCCAACCCCCCCCTCTTCTTTTCTCTTGCGTTTTTGAGGCACTTCATTTCTGTTGCCTGTTGCCTTTTTTTTTTTTTTTAATTTTTTTCCCTTCCAATTCTCATTGGCGCGCATCTTTTTCCGATGACCTCCAGCGACAACAGATATTGGTCGCAGAACTGACGCCTTCGCCATCGGCATGACTGACAACGACGTCGTCTGGCAGACCTTCCGAGCTCTGGTGGAGAGCGCGGACCGCAAGTTCGCTAGGGTCCGGGATGTCCCTGCTTACGGACGTGTGAGCCAGAACCATTTCTTCCAGAAGGTTTTCAGTGCCTACACCCGCCTCTGGAAGTACCAGCAAGAAAACCGCGGGAAACTGGTTGACTCTGGCCTGAAACGCTGGGAAATTGGTGAGATCGCAAGCCGAATCGGCCAGCTCTACTTTGGGCAGTATATGAGGACTAGTGAGTGCCGGTACTTGATCGAAGCCTATGCTTTCTACGAAGCGATTCTCAATAGAAGGTACTTTGAAGGATCCGAAGGTACACCAAAAGAGCTCGGCGTCAAGTTTAAGGAATTGAGGTTCTATGCAAGGTTTTTGTTGGTCTCCGTGATTTTAAATAGGACGGAGATGGTGAAGCATCTCACAGAGCGGTTCGTTGCTTTGGTTGATAATTGCAAGAGTAATTTTCGGGTAATACATATTTTTTCTTTTCAATTGAAGCGGAAAATATTCGAGAATATGTCGTGCTAGCTAAAATTTTATGAATTTGGATCGGACTTACTCTGGGAAAGACGTTGGTAGATTATGCTATGGGGTTCAGTTGTTGTCAGGAAAGACTGAACGAATCTTGAAGTTCAAGTCTCATGGGTGTTTGTTTCGAAATAGATCTTTTTATCTATTTTTCTTATTGGTAAAAAAATTTCTTAAGAGTGAAGCGACGGATGTTATACCAAGTCCCTTTGACCTTTGTTTATAGCTTTAAATGGAGCATAAGAACGGCATGCATAGGAAAATTCACAAATGTTTGAGAGGCTGTTTAATTTATAATGTTTTGCTTCGTGCGTGCTAATCAATTTTAAGTTACGGTATTGTAAAAGATCCGGGGTCAATAACTTTCATCTGAGAACGATTATAATAGCATCTCAATGTTTTTGAGTTATCCTCTCTCTGGATGACTGATGGAATTCATTATTATCTTTGTCGTCTCTAAAATTTATCATGTAGTGTTGTCTCTGGCCAAGGTGAATCCTTAAGTACATAGATGCATTTAGTTTGAACTTGTCTTTTGCTTGGAATCTTCTTATTCATAAGAATAGTGGAGCAAAAAACCAAGATTATAATACCCGTAACACAGAACAATGGACCAAAAGCACTCTGTTGAAAAATTTATAACTCACTCAAAAAATGACAAGAATGATTGAGTTAACTAAATTAAATATGACAAAATAATTTTATTTCGGGTTGTAACCTTAATAATCTTTCCAATGTTTGTCTGTTGGTATTTGTAATTTTTCTTTTCTTTTTTTTTTTTTTTGCATACATGCTTATTTTTATTTTGTTGAATTGTTGTTAAAACTTTGTCTATGTATCAGATTGTAATGTGAATTTTGGTTTGGTTTCTCATGCATGCGTCATTATTCCTGTTGAAATTTCAGTCCTTCAAATTTAAAGAAGAAAAGATTCTCTGTATTGCTTGTTTGATTTGATGGGTGTGAACTATTTCTTCTCAGGAAACTAACTTCAAGGAATGGAGGCAAGTGGTGCAAGAAATTGTCCGCTTCACAAAAGTAGATAACGGCTTCACTGTTAGGCCTTTGCGTTATTGTCCCACAATTGATACTCATCGAGCTTCTCTTCCTTATGTAGCTCGTTTTCATGCAAAGAGGTGTTTAAAATTTCGAGATGCACTGTTGACAAGCTATCATCGAAATGAGGTTAATACCTCTATGTCACCGTGGTGTTTCTTAAATTGATAAATAATATACTGATAATAGCTAGATAGAACTGAAGCTTTTGACTCTTTTTCACAATTTCAGGTCAAATTTGCTGAACTTACGTTGGACACTTATAGAATGATACAAGGCTTAGAATGGGAGCCTAGTGAATTATTCTACCAAAATTGCACAGTAACTAATGTTAAGCCAAGGGAGAACGGTGATGCACTTATTCATTCTGGAGCTTCTGGGTTAATAGATATGAATCTAGCTGCAGATATGACTGATCCAACTTTGCCTTCTAATCCAAGAAAGGCTGTTCTGTATCGCCCATCTGTGACACATTTGATAGCAGTGAGTTTTCAGTTAACCTTTTCAGCTTGTAGGGGTCAACAAATTGCATTTTCTGCTTGAGCTGAGCTGTGTCATGTACTTCCTTTCCAATTTGCTTAAACTTGCATGTTTTTTTGGTAATTAGCATGTTGGATATAAAATAATTTTGAATGGATTGTTGTGATTTCTCCTTTCAATCACACTCTACTTTTGAAGTGTTTGTATCAGCTCTAGTTTATGTTGTTATCATTTTGACATTTTGATTCCATCAAAGAGAAAAAAAGAAAACAAAAAAGAGAGACAGTTTGTGCGTCTTTCTGTCTTGCATGCAGTCAGGTCTGATGCTATCAATCATTTTTCATTTTGGGCTTCATATTTTACACAGGTAATGGCAACAATATGTGAGGAGCTACCACCAGATAGTGTTGTGCTAGTATATTTATCAGCCTCAGGTTGACTATTGTTCTATTTTCAAGCAAGCATCAGTGATCAGCCTATTGATCCTGTCTTGTCATGCAAGGTTACTTACCTTGGTAATCACTTGTACAGGGAAGGCTGGTTATGGTAATGTCTCTCAGATGGAAAATTCTGGAGAATCATCAAAATATTCAAAACACAAAGTCCTTGCTGAGACTTCCCAAGGAATGAATAGTGCTACTGTAGAGTCTCAAATTAATGGCGAAAGAGGATCAAGCTGCTATTACGACAGTTATCTGTGGTTTGGTCCCAAGGGAAATTATGGTATGTATCTGCATTAAGTATATTCTATGTTTTACTTGTGTCATGGCAATTTCTTTGACCAGTATAGAAGGACAAGTACCCATGTTTTACCCATACTTACATCTGCTTTCATTTAAATGATCAGGTTCAAACAACCTCTACCCTGGTGATCTTATTCCTTTTACTCGGAAGCCTCTTTTCCTGATTATCGACAGTGATAACAGCCATGCATTCAAGGCAGGTTTGTCAAAACTTGTGTATGACTTGCTTCGAAACTTTGTTAGGTCCAACTGCTCTTGTAAGTTCTTAGATCTAATTTTTTACTTGTTAATAGCATGTGAGGTTTGTGATCTTTTTACTTCTACAACATGATTTGAGGTTTTGTCCCAACAAATTGTGATCAGTTTTGAGACACTAACCTTTGGAAACACTGTCCTGTTGATTTCCTTTGCCAATTTGATAGAATTTTCTCCAAGTTCTTTTTTTTTTTTTTTTTTTGGGGGGGGGGGGGGGATGAGATAGGCAGCCCTAAATTATCATATGTCGTTGTCAACATTCATGGTGTAGTTACAACTGCAAGTATGACAGTCTTAAAAGACAATGTTCTTGGAAGAGTTAATCCCTGTAGATAATTGAGCTGTCTTGTGCAGTTGAGTATATATTTGAATTATTATGATTGTTGATCGGAAATAATTCACATCTCAAGTCTGGAGAAACAATTGGCAATTTGGCACCTTGAGTGGTGTTGAAGAGATATGTTTCCAATTAAAGGCTTCCGATGGATTGTTTATTTTTATAAATGTATGCAGGTTTTGCATGGTGCTGAAAGGGGAGAGACAACTGCTTTATTTCTTTCACCCTTAAGGCCAGTTTTCAAGAACCCATCTGATATGAATTCAAGTAATGGAAGCCAATTTACCTTTTTCTTGACTGCTCCTTTATCCGCATTTTGCCAAATGATTGGTCTGTCGCCCAGCGAGGATGATGCTGTGAGTTGATGTGATTCCTCTTTGAAATGTCTCAAACCAACCTGTTCCTTTTGGTCTAAGTGTTGTGTTAACTTCAGGAGGTCTACAATGAAGCAGAGAACATACTCACAAATGCCTTCACTGCGTGGGAAGTTATTCTTTGCTCATCAACTAGCATGGATTTAGTATGGGCACAAATTATAACTGATCCATTTCTTCGGCGGCTTATACTAAGGTATTTGCTCATTAGCAATGATTTTTTTTCTTTTTTGTGCTCGTTAGTCGTTAAAGTTTTTTCTTCTCATTAATCTCTAACGAACTAGTAGGTATGTTTCATTTTATCTTTTAATTGGTGAATAGATTATGGAAAATGGCATAGTAGGAATTGACTAGACCATTTCATGCGCTTGTGACTGAATGGACTTTGATTGTTTGCTGTGATTATCTACAGATTCATATTCTTCCGGTCCGTAATATCGTTTTTCTGCCCGCTTGAGGATAGTGAACAATATTTACCGCTTTGCTTACCCAATCTACCCTCTTCTGTCGCCCCGAAATCCGAGGCTGTGCGTTCTGCTGTGACTCAACTTGCTATGCACTTAGGTGTTGTTGACTCGTTTCACTTTAGTGATGAAAAATATTAGGACTCAAAATTTTTTGGCAAATATGCAGCCTTTTGTGAAATAACAGTATATTCTTGTTGGGGCTTGGGATGGCAGTTTTGTTAGCTCAGTTTTTTCCATTGTCTTAATTGCAAACCCACTGCGTTACTGGTCTATGCTGTATTTGGTGGTTTGCTATCTAGGGTTAGTACGTGGGTGATGGCTGATGAGTTTTTAGAATGTTTGGCTGTGGCACTGGCTAGCTCATTGTTAGTTTTAAAGTAGTTATATTTGTTCATATCGTTGTATAAAGAAGTCTGGAAGGCTGTTTTGAATTTTGCCCATTATCGGGCGCACTCGGTCTAGATTCGAAGAAAATAAGCTCTTTTTACCCTATATATCCAAATTTATGCAAAAAGGTGATGAAATGAATTATTTTTAAGTAAAAATATATGGTGCATTATTTTTTAATTGTATAAATTTGTATCATTAAGTCAATAATTATGATTTAATTTTTTTAAAATAGTAATAAATTTCATCAAAATTGATTAAATAATCATTATTAATTTAGTGGTGTAAATTTATATCACTAAGAAAGTAGCACATAATAAAGAGGATAATTATTTCATACCTAAACATTTATCATAGGTATCGATATCCTAATTAATAAATAATGTAATAATGACACATTATTTATATGAAAGAAAATTTTAAATTAATTATTTTTTATGAAACTTTTAAATTAGAATTAAAATATGATTTTATTTTAGCTTTATAATTTTTTACTAATTAATAGCTAAATAAAAAAAAAGTTAGGTTGAATGTTTTCTTCTTTTCACACAAATTTAAAACAAGCTTTTACTTCAAATGTTTCTCTCTCACTCTCTTTCTTTCTTTTTGCTTCTCATGCACATATTTTTAAAATTTATATTTATACTTAACTTTAAAAGCATATAATAAAATGGAGAGATTTTAATGCATCATCAGAATTAAAATGCATTAGTGCACCACTGCATCAATGGTGGATTTGCAATATGATAGTTTTGGTTAACTAATTATCACCTTTTATTGACAAAAATAGAAAACTATTAAATGACTTTAAATTCGACAAGATTGCAATCCTCACTCGCTTTTACCATAAAAGTCTTGTATCCTTTTATGGTTTTCATCACATCATAGTCGTCAGCTTTTACTAGTATTTCAAATGACACTATTGCTTGTCATCTTCATGGTTAGTAAAGTCTAATATGATGTTATGGGCTTTAGAACGAAAATTACCATACAGGTTGCTAGTGCATTGGCTTACCTTCATGGTTGTGACATCATTTATCATGATGTGAAAATAAACAACATTCTTTTTTATAATAACTTTTGTGTTAAAGTTATTAGCTTTGGGCTTTCAAAACTATTCCTTAACAACATCACTCATATCTTTACCACATTATAAGGAATCCTAAGTTATGTTAATCTAAATTATTGCCAATGCTATTAATTTATTAACAAGAGTGATGTGTATAGCTTTGGGCTCATGCTTATTGAGTTAATATTATCTTTGCCAATAGTTTATACTTACACACAAAGGGATGAGATTAATGTGGCAAATTTGGCCATAAAAAAGATTGAAAATTGTGAAGTTAATGAGTTAACAAATCTTTCCCTTGATTTTGGAACAAACAAAAAGTTTAAGAGAATGATAAAGTTAATTGCAGAATTGGCTATATTATCTAAATGAAACAAAGTATAGAAATTATTGTTCGAAGTGTACATTCATGCCATTTGTCCACTTGGTTTAAGAAACTTTAGAAGTTATCTTTATTTCTTTTATATCTATTTAACAATTAAACAAAATTATCTTGAATCTTGATATTGTTATCTATTAATTTTTCACTAAAAAATAATACTTTTTCCAATATTACTCGACATTAAATAATAATAAAAAAATTATTATACAAAGTATAATTTGCAATAATTGAACCAGATGAGTCCATGGTTTCCAAATTGAGAAGCAAGATACAAAAGCAAATTTGTTTCTAGTTATAATTTGCAATAATTGAACCAGATGAGTCCATGATTTCCAAATTGAGAAGCAAGATACAAAAGCAAATTTGTTTCTAGTGATTATAACATTGATCCTAATAGAATAGATTCCCTTTTCTATGCATAAAGGTGGTAAGCAGGTCAACCTACGCGAATAAAGCTTGTTTAAGCTCGATTCATATAAAAGTTCTTTATAAATAGACTTTGCCTGTGGTTGACTTGTAACTTGTGCGAATCCGATTTGTATGAACTAAGCCTGTTTAGGTTCATTTTTTGTATACTTGGTCCGTAAAAAGCTCGCAACCTGATTGGTTAAACCTATGGGCTTTTGGCTTGTTTATCACCCCTATTTATACAAAAATAGATTTGTTTCTAATTGCTTAAAAATTTATGCTTATCAATTGAACAGTTTCATTGTAAAACAAATGTTAATTTTGATTGTAAAAGAGAGAATTTGAAAGAGTCAATCAAATTTCCATGAACTAAACTTCAAACTTTCAATAGCCCAAAACTCCAAATATAATTCTTTATTTTGTTGGAGTCATTTGGTAATTATTTCTTCCCCTATATAATCCTTTAACCAAAATCCTATTTAGCTTTACAACTAAATTTCATCCATACATTTACTAAAACATGGATGCACCACATTGATAGTGGTGTATTTCAATTATTGTCATAATAAAATTATTATTTTACTAAATAGAGTAACATATTAATTATTATAAAAAATATTATTTATTATTTAAAATCACTCATTTATATTAAAGTAAATATATATAAAGCTTGGTGCTTTTACATTAAATTAAAAAATTGTTATTTATCTCAAAAATTAAAAAAAGCTATATACAATATTTTTAAATCCTTTTTTAATTATTTTATTGCCAATATTTTTTTTAATAATAAAGTATTTACTTAGCATAAATTTGTTGAATAAAATATTGTTATATACAATGCAATCAAATTATATTTGGATATTAATGTACTATGTCAAATAATTTTAGAATTTTTTTATTTTAACTAATCAAAGTTTTTTTAATAAAAATCATGTTATAATTTCTTCAACATAATGTAATATTTTTTACTTTTTATTTTTTTAAATTATTTAAATTTATATATAAAATCAAAAAAATACCAAAAAATTGTTGGTAATGAACAAACATACATACACACATACTTACCTATGTATGTATGTATGTTCAAATATGTTTTACCTAAAAAATTTGAGGCAAAAAAATAAGTAATTTATTATTTTCACTTTGACCTAATACTAATACCCCATTTTCAAACATGATATATTAAATTGTTGTTTGTATTTTTTTATATTATTCTCTATATTTTTTTCTCAATTTTATACAATACTAATAGAAATTCAATTTCATCTCGTTTATTTTTTATTTTATATAAAAATTATTAATATCAATAAATTAAATGAATAAAATAAATATTTTATTTGAAAATGATAGTATATATGTTGTAAAAGCTTGTGTTTAATATAATTTATAAAATGAGAAAAGGAAAATAAAATCTATATATTATATTTTTATAAGTATATGTGTAATATTCTAATTTTTAAATAAAACTTACTTAACATATTTTAAATATGTTTAAAGAACTTAATTCTAGATAGTGACATATAAAAAAATAATATATATAAATATCACTTCTTTCAAAATTATCAATAAATATCAAATTTTTGATAAAAATAATATTAAAATTTATTACTAAATTGAATATTTTACAAGATTCTTTTATGTATATATGTGTAATAAATAAATAAATTATTTAAAAAAATAGAAGAAGAAATAAAAAACTAACTTCATAAATAGATTTAGATTTTTAATTTGTTAACTGTATTTTATATTTTCAAAATGATTATGTAATAATTTTTTACAAGTATTTTAGTTTTAAAAACTTTAAATTATAATGTATTATAAATAAATTTAAGTTAATAATCATTAAATTAGATTTATTACATAATAAAGAGGTGTAAAAATATCCATACAAATTGATGTATACAATTTACTTTAATTACTTATTTTAATTTATTAATAGATTTAAAATTAAAAAATTTATAACTTAAAATATAATAGTTATGTCATTAACATTTTTTTCTATCAAATAAGTATCCTATTCATAAATTTTAACCATTCATTTTTATATTATTAAAATTTAATATTTTTATTTTATTATAAAATAAAAATATTAATATCTAAATTTTTAATTTGAATACATGAAAATTATTCTAATAGAAAAACTCCCTTTTTCTTATTATTATTGGTCTCGAATCATGGTTTCCTTAACCAAATCTTAGTAAGGATGTACCTATCACAATTTGATGTCGTTACAACTACACCCAAGCCATGAAGAAATAAAAAACAAAGCATACTTCAACATTCACAAATATGAATGTGCTATTTTCCAACATAAAAAATATTTTTTCATTAGTATAACCTTTGTAATGGCAAAGTGGGTTGTTGAAATGTGGTGATATCAATCAATAACATCCTTAAAGAGAAGATACTCAAATCTTCATTCAAAATTAGAAAATATAAAAGAGAAGAAGGGTAACATACATGTAAGAAAAAGTCAGAATACTCGTTCCTTCTGGGCAAGTGGGCGTCCTAAGGGCTCTAAAAACCAATGGGTTGCGGCCTGGGAAAGTAGAAAGACCTTTGGCTGATGCAAATACAGATTCAAGATATATGGGCCGAAAATTCTCATTTGAGGGCAACAAAGTTTCTCCAAAGCATCAATGGAGCAACCAATAGGAAACGAACAATTCGACGTGATGATCCGTGTGACACCTCTAAAAAGCCATCATAGCCGTCTATTTAACCTGAGAAAACACAATTAAAGACTCCGCGAGCCGTCCGATTCGTCACAGAGAAAACACGCGGATATTGAATTCTGTCCGTCCGATCACGTAACGTATCCAATAATACCCTATTTATATCGCATGACCTAATTACAGTACAAAACTTTAGGTTGTTGAGAGTCAGATTCAGAAAGGCAGCTTGAGGAGAGAAGAGAGGATTGTCCTTCGGGGTAAGGATCGCTTAACTCTTTTCTGTCCTTTCTCTCTCCCCGTAATTGTAAATTTAATTGTTATCAGAGATGGGGTTTAGGTTTTTCGCTTTTCTTTTAGTATGACAATGATTGTATGTTTCCATTCTCATTATCTTGAATGTGTAAATCTTGAGTATGATTGGCGTAAAGTAGATTTGTGCCCTATTTATTCCTTTTCATCCCATTTTTATCTATTCTGCATTCTGATCATAACCGGTCGTCGAATATTCGATTGAGGGCTTCTATAATGTCCTGATCTTCTTGTTCTTGGAAGAGATTTATGGAATTAGGCAAATAGCAATTTGGGGAAGAGAGATCTGAGTATAGAGGTGTGAAGGATTGTTATTTTTTAATTATAGTTGCTGTTTGATTAATTTTCAGGTCTTTGTTATGTGAATTGCAGTTTTGCTATTGTGCAAATCATGTCCAAATTGTGTTTCTTGACTTTAGGAGTCTCATTTTGTTGCTGCTAAATTAGCTTTAAACCTTTAAGCATTTACTTTCGAGGGGTTTATTTTTACTTATTTACTAGTATATTTATTTATATTATATTCCGGTTGGGCTCTGATTTAGATGGCTCGTACAAAGCAAACTGCTCGGAAGTCTACGGGTGGTAAAGCACCAAGGAAGCAGCTTGCAACAAAGGTTCGCGTTGTTTTATCGATTATGTTTGTTTGACTTACCTTTTGGGGTTACTGTCTAGCTTAATTTACGATTGTGTGGATTTAGGCTGCGCGTAAGTCTGCCCCAACAACTGGTGGTGTCAAGAAACCTCACCGCTACCGTCCTGGAACTGTTGCTCTTCGGTAGGTGCATGAACGTTTTTCTTTGAATCTTTTACTGTGGGTATCTATTTTGGCCTTTTTTTTTCTTTTCCTCTAATCGTTTGTACAACGAGACTAAAATTGTTATTTGCTTCTTATCAGTGAGATTAGGAAATACCAGAAAAGTACTGAACTTCTGATCAGGAAACTGCCATTCCAGAGGCTGGTCCGTGAAATTGCTCAAGATTTCAAGGTATTGAATTTTTCCCCCTTTTTTGCGAAGTCCAGTTGGTATAGAACATAATAATGAATAATGATCGTTGTGTAATGATCTCGGCTCTTGTGCAGACTGATCTGCGTTTTCAGAGTCATGCTGTGCTTGCTTTGCAAGAGGCTGCCGAGGCATATTTGGTGGGTCTATTTGAGGATACCAACCTTTGTGCCATCCATGCCAAGCGTGTCACGATAATGCCCAAGGATATCCAGCTTGCTCGCAGGATTCGTGGGGAGCGTGCTTAAGTTGTTCATGTTGTATGTGGGAGACTGGGTGGCTGCGGATAGTATTTCGTTGTTTTGGGTCCGTCAAACCAAAAGCTCATAGTTTCGTAGTGCATTGTTGTTTACTGTTGGTTAGATCAATGCTTATAGGCAAATATTGTTAAAAACGATATTTTAGGTTCCCGTGTGAATTCAATTGTGGTATTAGGAAATGGGCTTGGATAAGATGGGATGTTTTACCCTTGATTGTGCTTGGTATTTTTATGTTTATTGGCAGCCACGCTGAATTGTAATGGACAACCTTTTGTTGCCATCTAATTGTAGTGTAGCTAGTTCCTTAAATTCATGCATATTTCTCTGTACATGTTTTTGGCCTTAATCGTACTCAATTCCAATTCTTCTATTCGTTTAGGGTGTATTGCTGGTAGCACTCTGTGCTCGGCTATTGTTTTCAAGTTATCATAGAAATGCCTGTATGGCGTTTAATTTGGTTTTCTTTATGGGTGGTCGTTTTTGTTTTCGTGTGTCTCTTATTTCTTTTTGGTACGGTGAAAATGGGAAGATTATAAATTTGTTTTGAGTGAAATTTAAATAAAAATTAGAGGATTGAAGGTGCTTTTAACGCATGTAAAATTAATGTTTTTTGAGTTAATTTATTTAAAGTTAAATTTGGAAAATTAAAATTTCAATAAAAATAATAGATGTAAATCATATTTCCATCGTCATTATCACTTATAAATGAAAGCGAGCGAAATGACTCATGCTTCGTCAGACAATTGCCCTGTTGGTGAAGTCCTTCAGTAGCAGGTTGTTTCACTACGTTTCATTGATTCTTAACTGTTTCACGTTGCTCGCACTCTGATCTAAGGCTAAGTTTCTATAGGTTAATTAATTTCAACTTTTTATTTTTATATATTTTATTTCATCACGGAAGATTATGTAATCTGCGGTGTGTCCAACTGATACGATGGGTCTAATTTCAGTCGTAGACGATAAATTGGATGCATTTCTGAATCCTTCCACACTGAGGCGTACGCTATCATATAATTTGGATCTGACTTGAGTCCATTGGGATGATAAATGAAAGCGTAGTCGGAGAGCTCGACCAAAGTACGAAACTCTCGAACGCCCCTGACTACCGTCTTGGTTGAACTTGTCCGCATGCTACAAAATCGGCCATTTCTCGTCCACGCAATCCGTACTAGTTGTCCTGCTTGCCTATTTCCATCAGACTTAATTCTGTGTGGCATTGTTGGTCGCTCCCTTCTTCCTTGCGTGAAGTTTTTCTCAACCGCGGATGTATACTGTAGCAACGTTCAAATTTGTGCTCTCTCGCGAGAAGGGAAGGTAAATGATGCCCGGAGACTGTTCGATGAAATGCCAACGAAGGACGTGGTTACGTGGAATGCTATGGTTACTGGGTACTGGCAGAATGGCTTACTCGAAGAATCGATGAGGACATTCAAGTTGATGCCTGTGAAGAATGTGGTATCTTGGAATTCTATGATAGCTGGGTGTGTGGAAAACGAGCTGGTTGACGAGGCTTTCAACTACTTTCGGTCGATGCCGTTGAAGAACACTGTGTCATATAATGCTATGATTTCGGGATTTGTAAAAATTAACCGGATGCAGGAAGCTCAAAAACTTTTCCAAGAGATGCCTTTTAGGAATGTCATTTCCTACACAGCAATGATCGATGGTTATGCCAGGAAAGGTGAGATTGGTCGTGCCTGGGAACTGTTTGATGTAATGCCCCGTAGGAATGCCGTTACCTGGACCGTGATGATTAGCAGGCTTGTGGAAAATGGGTTTTATGATGAGGCAAGGAAATTGTATAAACTGATGCCGGATAGGAATATTGTTGCGGTCACGGCTATGATTACCGGATATTGTAAGGAGGGAAAAATGGAGGAGGCTAAAATTTTGTTTGAAGGTATACCATTCAGAGATCGCATCTCTTGGAATATAATGATAACAGGTATCACAAGCACTGCGTCATTCAGTTTTCTGTTTATTAGTGCAGCTTCTCAACGGTAGAGGTAACCTGTAGCTTTTTGCGAGGACATTGTAAATTATTGTAGCTAAAAGCTTATTACTTTTATTTGGTCTAGCGTGAAGTATATAATCTATCTATTTAGTTGCTAGAACATATTCTTTGAGAAAGCCCTGTTCCACTTCACAGCATTTGAGTGGTTAGTTTGGCTTCTACAGTTCTCCTGTACTGTTGTCTTGGGCTTGGTTTTATGACTGTTGCGATCTTTCACAACTGACTCATCTTTTGCAGGTTATGCCCAAAACGGGGGTGCAGTGGAGGCACTGAAGTTAGTTTCGCATATGATGAAGACTGGTATGCGACCAGATGAGTCAACTTTTGTTTCAGTTTTCACTGCCTGTTCTAATCTTGCATTACTGGAGGCAGGCACGCAAGTTCACACTCTTGTAATTAAGCATGGTTTTGAGTTAAATCTGCCTGTCTGTAATGCTTTGGTTACTATGTTCGGCAAATGTGGTGGAATCCTAGAATCCGAACTAGCTTTTGGATGTATTTCCCATCCAGATATTGTTTCATGGAATACCATTATAGCTTCATTTGCACAACATGGTCTCTATGGCAAAGCTATCTCCTACTTTGACAAGATGGTAATGGTTGGTGTTGAACCTGATGGGAGAACTCTTCTGTGTCTGCTATCTGCCTGTGGTCATGCAGGGAAAGTTGATGAGAGCTTGAATTTGTTTGAGTCAATCGTTAATAATTATAATGTTCAACCTAGGTTTGAACATTATGCTTGCTTGGTTGATATTATGAGTAGAGGAGGTCAGCTGCAGAAAGCCTGCAAAATAATTCAGGAGATGCCTTTTGAAGCTGACTCTAGCATCTGGGGTGCCCTTCTTGCAGCTTGTGGTGTTAATTTGAATGTGAAATTGGGGGAACTGGCTGCTAGAAGAATTTTGGGTTTGGATCCTAATAACTCCGGTGCATATGTTATGTTGTCTAATATATACGCAGCTGCTGGCAGGTGGAAGGATATGGAGAGAGTCAGGCTTCTGATGAAAGAGTTAGGAGTTAAGAAACAGAAAGCGTACAGCTGGATGCAGATTGGAAACAATGTCCATTGTTTCCTTGGTGGGGACCCCTCTCATCCGAATATTAGAAATATTCATACCGAGCTAAGGAGGATTACTTTGCATATGCAGTCAATGGGGGACAATGAAGAAATTTTATTTAGGATGCTGTTTTGAGGTAGCGGAGACACGTTTCAACAGCCAATGTTGGTATATATGATGAATTTTGAGCAGCCAGAGTACTTCACACTCGATGCTTATTTCCAGTCGTGACAAAAATACATTGTACTGTGGCCCAAAAAGTATCACTGCTGAAGACGCTGCATGCAGCTAGGCCAGGAATGTTGAATCTTCGGAGTTTGCTCCTTCCTTGTCGAATTAAAAACCGGGGCATGACAATTTGATATTCCTGATTGCATGACTTCATCAGTTATATGCCAACCTCGTTTAGGAATAATCCATTGAAGACATTAATAAGGTCTGCCAGTAATTTCAAGTTATTTGGAGCCCCTTACTGGCGAAGTCATGATCTTGATTGTAAGGGGAAAGACAATGACATGGGTAAGTAGGTAGGCTGATTTTGTGAAGTACATTGCAATCTTGCGGAGTGCTTGTGATATGGATGGGCTGCATGCACAGGTTCCCAATAAGTGACAAACTGCATTACTGTTGGCTCTTTTCTTTTTCAGGATATTGCAATTCTGACGAGGGGAGGTCGGCTTCTGATCACGCTGTACTGTCTTTTCTTCCAGATATGATTTTTAGTAGCACGAAAAGACTACTTGCTCTCAAGAAAATAAAGGGGGAGAAACACCAGCCAATTGTTTGTTCATGCCGAGATGATTAGAAAAAGTCAAGTGGATTTCATTCGTTAGCCTCGAAGCTTGCATCCTTCCATCCTACAAGTTACCTGTTAGAACTCGGAACATTTTTAGACGACTCAGGGTCTTTGCCTATGTCAGCCGGCTCAGGCTGAGAGCTGCCTGCCCCACTACATAACAGAACATTATCATATTCGTAGACGTCTTAATCTTAATACCCACTATAAAGGTCTTGAGACTAGGCCATCTTGCTTTTCATTCATGTTTTCTTTGGAATTAATTTCTCTAAACTAATTTCAATTCATTTTCGGTTGAATCATAATGTTTGGAAACATTCTGAAAAAACAATGATTTCAATTGATTGGAAAATGGATATTTTTGAATGTTTTGAAAATAACAATGTTATACACACACACACACACCAAGAATAAGATTTGAAATTGAATTTTGAATGCAAATTAAAAGTTATTATTAAATATTATATGATGAGATAAATTTGTAAAATTCAAAGCAATGAATATATAATATTTGAAATTTAATTTGAAATATTATTTTTTATATTTATAATATTTTTGTTTTGAAAAGAGTAATAAGATAAATTTTGAATATAATATGGCCAATAAGATGATAATATGATTATGAATTTAAAGCTATTACTACAATATATTCTATGGAAAATAAAATGAATTCTTGTACATCCTTGAAAAACTAGTAAGATTTTGTAATATCATAAATGTAATTAAAACGTAAATTTATAAATAAAATGAAAAATGGCAAAATTTTATTTATTTTAATTTAAATACCATTTGAAAAAAAATAAAATATGATCTTATTTATGATTTCAAATAGGAGGCCAATGTCCTGATAATAAACTCATGAATCCGTACCCGTAGGTTCCTTGCGGAAACTCCGCCGACTTCGGACATTTCCAAAGCAAAGCCTCTCTCTTCTCATTGCGATTTTCGCGTTCTATTATATCCATCAACCAAAAATAGCAAAATTTCTATAGCAAGAGTGTATCGTATTTCCACATTCCACATGCAAAATACAATACAGGTACGTTCTCTGTTTCATCCATTTCCTCTTTCAAGTCTATTAATTTTGTGATTGTTCCGTTCTGTGTTTTGCGAATTTGACATTACACAGCCAGGAAATTTTGTCGTTTCCTGCATCCAGTTTTAATAAACCTGCCGAAAAATCCATGTGGTTGATCTATCATTGGCCATGTATGAGATCATTTTGCTTTTATCAGTAAAAAAGTAAAAAATCTCTTGATTATTTGATTTTACCCTTGGTCATTGGATTGGTGGTGGTGCTGATGACTCGTTCTCTCTATTTTTTTCCCAATGCAGATGGGATCTAATTTCATGTTGGTGTTGAATAGGTATAGCTCCAGCTGATTAAATCGGCAAGTTTCAGAGGATGCGGCAGCATCATTTGAGGCAATATCAGGACTAGTTGGGTAGAGGAAGAGAGAGACCGAACTCACACTCAAAGGAATGAATACAGGGCGGTCAAAACATGAAAACATAAAAGCCATAGAATCGGAACTTCAGTTGTCGGAGGAGATGGATAATCTTGAAGTATCTGAGGCTAATGCAATGGTGCTGCTGTCTGACTGCAATAAGAGAATTCGGGAATTGGAGGCGGAACTGAAGAAAAGAGAAGAAAATGAAACCCAAGCGGGAAATTCTCAATGTTCAATGAACGAAAAAACCTTACTTGAGGAAATACGCTCACTTAAATTTGAATTGAAGTTGGCATCTGAGGCAGAAGAAAACAGCTCCAAGGCCATGGAGGATCTGGCATTGGCACTGAAAGAAGTAGCAACTGAAGCTAGTCAAGTGAAAAAGAAACTAAGTGAGAGTGAAGAGGAGCTACAACAAACCAAAAAGGAGGCAGTGCGTTTGAAAGGGTTATTAGAAAGCACTGATGAGAAATGCAAAGAGCTTCTAGATGAAGCAGATCGTTACAAAAACACTGTGGAAAGACTGAGATTAGAAGCTGAAGAAACGCTTGCCGCTTGGAATGGGAAAGAAACAGAATTTGTAAACTGTGTTAGAATAGCTGATGAGGAAAGATTAGCCGCGAAAAAAGAAGCCACTAGATTGCTGGAGAAGATCAGAATAGCAGAGAACAGGACTCTGGTAGCAAAGGAAGAAAATCAAAAGCTACGGGACATACTTAAACAAGCCTTGAATGAAGCCAACGTTGCAAAAGAAGCTGCGGGGATTGCTCAGGCTGAAAATTCTCAGCTAAAGGATACTTTGGCGAGCAGGGAAGAAGCCCTGAGCTTGCTTGCACAGGAGAATGAAATGCTCAAGATTCATGAAGCTGCAGCGTTTGAGAACATTAAGGAGTTGAAGCGTATGCTCTCAGAATCATCGGCAAAAGAGTGGAAAAGGGAAGACAGGGACAAATCATCAACTCCAGAACAGAAGGATGATATGAATTTAAGCAAAGTTTTTAGTTTAAATCTTAAGGAGATTATTGTTCCCAATAAACAGGGCAAGGAAGAAAATGAAGAGGGCAGCGAAGAAACCGATGAAACACTCAAGGGTTCAATTTTTGACGAATCAACCTGTACGCCAAATTCGGTTTCTGATCAACATGATGGGGAAATATTGGGAGGTTCAATAGATTTTGAACATCTGGATGATGAAATGGGAAACTCCAGAAGAAAAAAAGCCTTGCTGCGGAGATTTAGTGATCTTATAACTATAAGGAGAAGAGCAAATCCCAGAAAGGAATCCTCAGTGGAATAACACTTGCATCCCTAATCCAAATTTCCTACTTTAGATAGAAAGTTTTTCTGTTTCATTTGTATAGATAATGTTTTATAACTTCGACATTCACTTGATAAGAATTATTTTTTAGGTTGGTAGTAATTGATGAATTATATATTGAACGTAATTGTTAGAAGACCTATATGTTATCATTTTTTTTTTTAAATTAAAACGGGTCAAAAGCCAAAAATTTAAAAAAAAATTTCACTTTAACTATTCGTTGGGAATAATTCCAGTAACATTACTAAAGATTATGGGACATAAATCTCTTGGTTTTCTAATACTTCCGGACCTAGATGATATTCAAACTATATAAAGTCAGTCAATCAACGCAATTATTACCTTCAGAATAAATATGAGCTATATTAAACTTCCAAGAGTAACCGCTTTTATTGATGAGTAAGAGCCCTTAAAGAAATATTCCCGTGATTTTATTTGTAGTTTCTTGTGCTTGGAGCCACAGGGACTCTGAATCTCCTTTATATTATTTTATCATAACAATTTCTAATTTCTGATGTTGTTTTTGGTACAATGGAATAGAATAAAATGAGAAAAATTTGCTTGGTAAGAATTATAGGATAGAAATGTCCATTCTTTAAGGAATGATAATTTTATTAAATAACGGGATCTCCATTTCATAACAAAAGTAATGGAATGATTATTTCATTATCTATGAAATGGCTTCTTTTTTTATAATTCTATCTCTCGTATATTCTAATATTACCTTCCATTAAAAATAATGAAATAATATCAATTTTTAATGTTTTTTTATTCAAATATTTTGATTATTATATTTTTAATGATAAAGTTTAAAATAAATTATTTTTGTATTCTTTATAAAAAATTTTAATATAAAAATTTTGATAGATTAAATTTTTTATAATTTTACTACAAAAATTTTTTATTAGTTATAATATTGATTATAAATTTAAAATATAGTAATTTATTTATTATTTATTATTGATCATATCATATTTTTATTTAACATATACTATTATTTTACTATTTGATATATATATATATATATATATATATATATATATATGTTCAATTATAAAAAATTTATAAATAAATAAAAATTAACAATATCATCATTCATAGTTTCAATTTTATACTTTCTTCTTATTTTTATGGATATTATTACTATTAATACTTTTTCATTTCATTTTTACAATATTTTTGTGTCAAGTATAATTATAGAATGATCATTCCATTTCATCATACCAAAAATAACGTTATAGACTACTTGATAGAAAGGTAGAAGTGTGCATGTATATATGTGTATGGGCATGTGACATATCAAGTTAGTGGAGTATTTTTATGTAAGAGATAAAAAAAAATTGTAGCCATTGGATTTTGTATTTAATGGTCAGGATTAAAATATAAATAAAAGTCGTATAACCACTTTAAAAAATTTATGTAATTTAGTTTTGATTCTAGCTATCAAATGTAAGATTTAATAGTCATAATTTACTCCTTTTACTCTCATATATATATATATATACTGCTAACTTTTTATTTGAACAAAAAAATCATACTTCTAATTTAATGATAATAAAGTAATAAAAAATATTTAAATAATTTTAACAAAAATATTAATTCAAAATATTTAAATAAGTTTCATTCATTATCTTTCATCTCTATAATAAATATATTTATTAAATTAAGAAATTAATGATAGTGACAAATTAACTATAATACTTCATTAAATTAGCAACCTCTATTCTTTCATCTAAATAAAAAAATAATATTAATAATTTAATAATAAAATAATAAAATATAATTAAATAATTTTAATGAAATATATTAATTTAAAATATTTAAGTTAGTTCAATCATTCTTTTTGTCTCCACAGTAAATGGACCTTGTCAATTAAGAAATGAATGAAGGAGGCAAATTAATTATAGTATTTTTTATTATTTTATTATCATTAAATTAATAATATAATTTTTCATTCAAATGAAAAATAGATATTATTAAAGTCCATATATATAAAAAATAAATTTTATAATGTTTCAAGAATTTTAAAGTTTAAGATTATGTAACAATTTTGGAAACATTGGACACCACAGCAAGCACTACATCTTAGAGATATTAAATCATTTATCTCATGTGAAATTATAAAATAAATATCTAAACAAGAAGTTAAAGACTGCCCATGCAGCGACAGCATACGAAAGCAAGTATTCAGAGATGCCTTGTTAAAATATACAGGTTCGCGTGGAAGGAAACGACAAGCAGAGGTTCTAATGGGAGAGAGGTGCGAGGAGAAAGATGTTAGAAGAGAGGGTTGTAGAAGGAGAGAAGAATTTTTTTTGTGTTGTTTGGAAAGGAAGAAGTTAAGAGAGAAAGTAATTAGGAGAGAAGTGATTTTTTTTTTTTGAAAAGTCAGAAGTTAGGAGAGAAAGAAGTTGTATTTTTATAAAATAATCATTGTACCCTTATGTATAAATTATAAATATAATTGTGTATTTTAAAAAAATGTATTCTGAAAAAATATAATTTTAATTTCTAGAATAAAGATCAAATTAAAAATAAATTCATTAATTAAATATTTTGATTTAATAATTAAAATTAAATACAATTACAAATTATATAATTATATAAAAATAATATAATTATTTAAAGAAATTATATAATTTAATATTTTAATCTTATTCTTTCAATACTAAATTTTTTAATTACTATTTACTCATCTAATACCCATATAAAAATATTTTAATATTTTAATATTTTTATATGAGTATTACTATTAGTAGTCATATCATATAATTTAATATTTTAATCTTATTCAATAAACACAATCTTGTACCGAGTAAGATCAAGAAAAATGTTGGAAGGAATTATCAAAAAACAATAAAATTTTTAATTTTTAATTTTTTTTAAGTGCAATCAAAATCTATCTAATGGAATATATAAAGGAGTAATTTTGTTTTATCTATATATAATTTTATTAATTTTTATTTAAATCATTTATATTTTTAAATATTACAATTTATTTACATATGCTTCTTTCCATTAACATTTTATTAATCTAAAATTTTTATTCAATTCTTAACGAAAATTTTATAATAAATGTGATAAATGAAATTGAAAGAAGTTAAATGTAGATAAATTATAATTTTTTTAAACTTGAATATAATTTCAATCTCTCAAATATTCAAATTGTGAGATTTTGATCTCTTTTTTTTTAAAAAAAAAATTATTTTAATCTTTCTAAAATTTTAATGAGAGAAAATTCGGTCTTTATGTGAACTTTTCGTCCAAATGCCGACAAAGAAATGTTAACTGGAATTTTTTTTCCTTCTCTTTCCCCATCATAAATCCCAATCAAAAAAATTAATGAGTGACGTAACAAATGAAGAACCGTTTCATCTTCCCAAGCCAAAAATCTACAGCTTCTTGGCGCTCCAACAACCAGATGGAGAGCAGACCTTCAACGCCGGAACAGAAATGGCTGGAGGCGCAGCTAGAGGAGCCAAAAACTACTGCTTCTTGAACCGTTCCGTCTTCCCGAGCCGCTGCAATCGCTCCAATCGGGGGTCTAGTGAAGCAATGGTCTGATCTTCCCACCATCTGGAGCTCCAGAAATTGTCACAGAACGCAGCAATCCGAAGAACTTCTCTGGCAGCAAGAAACAGGTCACAGGAGGGGTATTTTCTGGAAACAGCGCAAATGGGTCCGAATTTCTCCTCCATTCTCTCCAAAAATGGAGAGAAGTCTGCGCAGGTACTTTCATGGCCCCACCATCCTTTTTGCCTCCTTATTTCTTTCTTTTCCAACTTCTCTCTCTCGTTCCAAACAACAGGCGATTAATGATTGTGTAATACCATGTTCATTTCACATAACACATCCATATGGATGTGAAGGTATCATTTTTTTATTTATATATTATGCTTCACCAAGAAGGTATCATTTTTTTATTTATATATTATGCTTCACCAAGTTGTAATCCAGCAGACTTTAGATAATGATAAATATTAAAAGAAAAAAAATTCAATAAGAAAAGAAGTGAACCGACATTTGATTACTTAAAAAAATACAGGGGGAAATTGCTGTGAAGTCACTTCTGCCTGAGGCAGATAAACAGTGGTTAGTCGGTTTGTCCATAATTATTTTCAATATCTGTCATCTTAGCCATTTAGTGCTAATGTAAGAATTTCTCCATCACAACAGAAGACAACCTGAAACTTCCAAATTCACCGAACTACATCATTCATGTAGATTGTAGCAGAGTACTTAGCTTTCATCTAAAAGTGTTGTAATAAATCAAATCAGGCCGACTGACAACACGCATTTTTCTTAGCAGGGATTTCTTGTGCAGGACCTGGAATGATTATCTTCTTGCCGGCTAAAGTTGCAGAGTTGCCATTTCTTTGATTTCCACCTGCAGCTATGTTCTTCTTGTTGACAGTGTTAAAAATTTCTGTTAGAACAGTGATGAAGGCAGTTTCAACATTGGTTGCTTCTAGTGCCGAGGTCTCTAAGAAAAATAGTCCTTCCTTCTCAGCAAATTCTTTGGCATCTTCTGTGGATACTGCCCTCTGGTCTTCAAGATCACTCTTGTTTCCTACAAGGATGATGACTATATTCTTGTCAGCATGATTACGCAGCTCTTCCAGCCAACGAGGAATATGATCAAAAGTAAGACGTTTAGTGATGTCATAAACCAACATTGCCCCAACGGCACCCCTGTAGTATGCACTTGTAACTGCTCGATATCTGTGCAATAAACCAAAAGGTTTATCAGGATAAATGAGCATCCTATGCACTTGCAAGTTAACCATGGACCCCGTAATGTGATCACAAATTGAATAGGGAAAAAGTATAAGACTTCTTGTGTTGAGAGATAAAACTAGTTATAAAATGGCACCCAAATAACTGCAAACACTTTGGCCAAATGATTACTAAACCAACATTGCCAATTTTGGGCATCATTCTTAAAACCAAATTCAGAAAGCTTGAGCAGAAGAACAGTACAATAGTTCATTATTATTTATAAAAAAACAGATAACCTTTTAAGCAGAATCCATCCTTCCAAATTACCCATATGTTTCAGATAGTTTCGTGGATGGTCTGCTGCACACATGGCTTTGGTCAACTCGAATCTCAAGAAGAACGAGGTTTAAACTCATACTTCAATTTATTTGCAAGTGCAAATTCTCCTTCAAGGGATAACAGAATTTATATATGTACCAGTTCTAAATTTTTTATGCCTTCTTATAATTTTTATTGTCAAACAATTGAGAATCGGTAGAAAAGCCAGAGATGATGCAGCTTGAAAGTCAATAACTTAGCAGATGCTGGAGAGATGGTATTTATTTTAAATCAGAACTAATTGTAAAAAAAATTGAGGACAGTAAGGAATGAAAGAATGGTAAATTCAAATTCAGAGTTATGTTTCTTAAAATAGCTTTTGAGTTCTGATTACAAGTTAACATAAAGAAATGCAACAAAACATATTCCCAGGAATATGTGATGCTATGTTCCTAATTGCGATATCTACTGTTTAAAACTTTCCTAGTAAAAGGCTGAGAGGAAAACTTCAACTGTGCTTTCATTCATCAAGTAAAAGCACAATATGTGGTTGTCGAACTTACTGAACTATGTTCTATCTTATCTTATGTGAAAAAAAGGTAATTTCAATACATAAACAGGACAATATGAAACTTGTCAATGCATTTCGTTTTAATGAGAGCCAAAAAATTCAAGAAAAGCGAAGAGAATGGCTCTCACCCAGTCACTCATATCAGCAGCAGCAACAGCAATAATGTCAAGTGTAAAGCATCGCTTCCCATAAGAATTTAAAATGTGACTACTTCAATGAAAATTCATCTATATACAAGGCTCCTCCTAGAAGTGTTCTTGCATATAATGAAAACAAACCAGGAAATAAGCACGAATGCATATAATATGATAGAATCAAATTAGAATCACTCGTCTAATAATTCTTATTTTGACTCGCTCAACTTCGCTCGTTGCACAAGTGTTGGAATCTTATTTAAACTATATTTGCTATTTCCACCTGTTCAACTTCGGTCAGCTCGATAAAGAGTGCAATCGGCATCCACCGATGGCCACAATCAACAGATCATCCAAGCAAACGAATGTAAAATTTAAAATTAAAATCTAGCATAGACTAGATGACACTTATCCAGGATCAGATCACATAAGTATAAGCGCAAGATAAAAAACTTCTAATTTTGTACAAATAAATCACAAACACTAAAAATAATCCATATGCGCAGCAACAGGTACTCGTAATTCACAAACATAGTAGCGACTAGCGAGATGTGAAGTTAGAAGTTAGAAGTTAGAAGACGGGTAAATATTACAGGAAGTATGTAAAAGGAAGAGTACCGTTCTTGGCCAGCAGTGTCCCAGATCTGAGCCTTAACGTTCTTGTGCCCAATAACCATAGTACGAGTCTGGAACTCAACGCCGATTGTGGCTTTAGAATCCAAGCTGAACTCATTCCTTGCAAAACGAGCTAGCATCTGTGACTTCCCCACCGCCGAATCCCCAATCAGCACCACCTTGAATACGTAATCTACCTTCTGATTAGCGTCTCCATAACCTCCACCACTCGCCATTTCCCCCGCCCCTGCCTTCCCCTGTGATCGAAAATCACGGACCGGGCTTCCAGAAATTGGTCAATCTAAATTCAGTCGATCGTTGCCTCTCTCTCTCTCTCTCTCTCTATCTACCCCTTAAAAACTTGATCTCCAAATCATAATTTGTAGAAAGTAACATGAGAAAAAGCTCTTTGGATTTTGAATCTTCTGATGGATGAACTCTTAACTAGTTTGAACTCGGAGATGTTGTTGGTCGCAACGTAACCCCATTCCTTCAAGTATATTCTAAGCCTATAAAATAACCAAAAATCTCAGATCTGAGATTGTGGCAGATAGACATTGGTTGCTGGCTTCAATAAGATTGATAGCGGTTGGTACTGGATTATATTTAATTAAAAGAAAGAATGGTGGAAACAGCTTGACACACCGTCAGAAAGAGTCTAGTGCGTATCTCCGGGGGTTCAGTATCGGACTCGTCCTGTCATACAGTATCAGAGAAATTCTTTTAACCGTTTTTCTTAATTTAAGGTGATTCTTTTCCTGTAAACGTGGCTTTGGTGTTCAGGATGATGTTTCACAGTTAGACTTAACGACTTTTGATTGCGTTAAAAGATCAAATCGATCAAATTAATAAGATATTTTTAATTAATTAATAAATAGTTGATGATAGCACCTCGATCAGTTTAAAAAAAATGTTTTAAATAATTGTTTCATTAAAAATTTATAAATAAAAATAAAATTACTTTCAAATATATATTTATTTTTTATTATTTTATTAAAAATAAAAATGCTAGAAAAATTAAACTTTTCAAATAATTAATTTATTGAAGACCTAGAAAAAATAAAACCATCATCAAATTATATAATTATTTTTATTTATTATTTTGTTAAAAAAAACTAATAAAAGGAGTTGAACCTCATAATAGCGAGAGTTCAACACACACACATATATATATTGAAATACCTTTTTGTACATAATATTATTTGAAAAACTTGAATTTACTCTTTTATCATGAATTAAAATTTTTTATTATTCTCTTCTTTTTATCTTATATATAGCCACAAACAATTGATCATAATGGTGGAATTGCATATATCTGAATGTATACCTGGTATTATATATGAATTCATTAAATTTTGATAATTGAATCCAATAATATATCATAAAACTGAATTATGAACCACACCACTCCAGCTCTTTAATAATATATTAGTTGTGAAAATTACATTTTTCTATTTAGTATTACTTAATTAATATTTATAGAAAAATAGATTAATAATATACTTTTATCTTATATTTTTATGATTAAAACTTAAGGATAATGGTTTGATACATATTAGAAAATTTGCACATTTAATGAAGGTTTGACATAAAATTTAAATTTTGTATGTAAAACTTTTTAAATTTTTCACAAAACTTTACATTCTATATGGACTTTATGTATAATTATTATATAAAATTTTACAATTTCATTAATTAAAGTTGCATAAAAAATTTTCTAAATTTTTTATAAAAATTATAAATTTTGATTAAAAATTAAAAAAATTAAAAAATTCATAAAGGTTATGGATGTATATATCACTAAAAAATTTTAGTGTAGTTCCAAAATATAATCCTAAACTTAAAAATTGAATACATAAATTTGAACCCAATAATCAATAGTTTTGGATTCCACCACTAGTTGATCATTACTAAATACAAGTTAAGATCAACTCACTTTAGTGAATAACCCTGATTCTTATTAGTAGATATTGCATATAAGACAACAACGGAAAACTATCTTCTTTGAAATTTGAAAGGTCATTTGGATTAGGAAGGACTTAGAACCACCTAAGGTATAAAAACCTTTACACTAATATTAGTACCGCTATGACATAATTTGTTAGTTATGTGATCCATTGGCAAATTGAAAATTCATCAAGTTATTGCCATAATAATTATAGGTATGTTTGAATATATTTTTATTTTTTATTTTCAAAAATTATTTTACAAATAATATTCAAATTCAAAGAAAACAAAGAATAGAAGGTAATAAGTATTGCAAATAAGAAAAAATTTGATTCAATTACAAAATTGATATAAAAAATAAGTTAAGAAAATATCTAAAATTTATTTTTTTTAGATTATACATTTGGAATTAAAATTTTTAAAAATAGATTATAAAAATAATTCCAAGCAAGAACTTTTGTTTTTAAAAACAAGAAAATAAAAATTTGTTTTTGAAAATAGTAAACAAACAGACCTTATACTTTATGTGATTCAAAATATGATCAACTTGAAAATTTTATAGAACATATTTTAAAAGGTAATTGTTATAGTAGTCAAACAAAAAAATAATTTGATTATTATAGAAATCTTAAAGAATATAAACTTATATATTATCTTCTAGAATGACCTCAATACGATGAATAAATTTACCATCAACAATAATATTTTGCACAAGTGAAACTTGTCTACTCTCTCTAATTACTTCTTGCAATAACTAGAAAAAAATTCTCTAATGTTAACTAAAAAGATACAAAAAATAAATAAATAAAAGCATTGAAACAAACTTGTCTATTTTAAAGGCTACCAAGTAGAAATGCATTATATGCCCTTGAAAATTTTTTAAGAAAGGAATACATTGAAAGTCATTGTATAAAATACCATCGTTGGCTTTAGTTAACTTTATACTTATTGTGAAAATGATACAAAACTATAATAAGTAACTCTTAAAAGACCTTAATTTTTAATTTTATCAAAATTTTTAACATGATAACAAAAACTCTTTATCAAATTGCTGATAAATAATCCATAAAACTTAAACTAATGGTTACTTATATCTTGTTCCTCTAAAGAAGACAATATATATTATAAGAATAAGATAAATTAATAGACAATACATGAATTAATAATATAAAAAATATAAAGATTTACAAACTTAATATCTATCTACCATTAGAATGCATTCAATTGAATAAAGCATATTATAACCTAACTTTTGTCACATTCCACACTCTTATTACATGACTCATAATGAGCCATAATATTTTAGATTTGTTAATTGAATAAAAAGAATAAAAAGGATGGTCCATCTAAATTAAAAAATCAATAATCATATAAGACAAAAAAATAAGAATATATAGCTATAGAACATTATTTTGCATGATTAGAGTAAAAAATAAAAGATTACATTAGAATCATTAAACTTAAAATAAAGTTAAATAACACTTCGAGTATATAATGGGAAGAACATATAAAGGGAATCATTAAGTGTAGAACAAAGTAAAATAACATTTCAAGTATATAATAAAGAGACCATATAAAAGGAATAAAACAAAAAAAAAAGACAGAAAAGTTCACGACATAATTGGGCTAAAAATACATTGATTAGAATAATGAACTATAATTTGACCAAAAACTTAACCACAAATACATGAAGCATAATCATAATAGAACAAAATAATGGAAAAAGGAGAAAAAAGGTAAAGTTATAACATTTTGAAGTTTATCTAAAAAAAGTTTAAATCATTAACTTCATAATGGATTCCTTTTAATTTTATGAGTACATTTTTTCAACCAAACTTCAACACAAGGACATATAATAGTTAATCCTACTTTTTGTAAGATTCACCTTGGTTTTTTAAGAATTATTAAACCTAAAAGAGATTAAAGCAACTTTTAAGTTTAGGTTTAGCAAGACATGGAAAGAAAAAAAAAGAACAGACAATAGTAATAATAAAACATATATTAATAAATAAAAAATTAACCATATAATAAAAAACAAGTAAATATTTTCTGTATCATGTACATGATATGACATTAAAATGATATATCACAGAGAACACAATAAGATGACCATGAGCAATGGAAAAATATGAAGACATAATATATATTTTAGTTCAATGAAACATAATATCACTATAAACTTTACAAGAAATTTTAGACAAAATTAATCATAAAGACATTTAATAGCTAATCAAATTTTCTATCATGGTACTACATATGAAAAATGCAAAATAGAACATTTCTTAGCTTCTTAAAATAAATGAAAGGACTAAAAATAGAAAAGTTTCTCAACTCATTTGCTAAATGCATCAAATGAAGATAAAGAAATAAAAACAAGTACATACCTTAACTATCACAAACTACCTGGGCGTAGTTGTTGTGGAAGTTATTTCTTAGTTTTCATAACTTATCTAATCTTATATGGCATCATTACATAATTACTAATCAACTTAGTAATTAAATTAATTATTTTAATTTTTTATATACTAAATAAAATTTACAAGTAATGCTTATATTGTAACTTATACTAAATTATTTATATGATTCACACTATCTTTTAACTATCCTTTAACTTGATTATGACTACTTTTAAAAAGAATTCCAAGAAATATTTACTCTTGAACTGATTGTAGTGGCTAAAGAGCTATAACGAATGACTTTGTAAAATATTTTTAAATAAAATAATAATAAATCATAAACTCAATAAATAGATAATCTATCTAGTAATCATAACATTCACATTATCATCCATTTTTATATAATCCATGTATACAATTAAAATAATTTACAATTATATCTACAACTTTAACTCATATAACACACAACATTATTATTCACTAATTATAGCATGCAATACAACACAACAAGATGGTCTCAAAATAACAAATAATGAACCTAAATCACTTTTTAAAAAAAAATCATAGATGATAAATATCAAATCATTTAACTATAGTGTTGAGGATTACTTTCATCCTATTTACTCAATCAACCTACTTACCATTCTCCATGCCTACTCCTTATGAATGCTTGGGTTGGATATGGCATATGATGTGATATAAGCACTTAGTCATATAATATAAGGTAACAATCTCTAAAACCTACTAGAACTACTCTAACTCTTACAAAAAGAAATCCATTAATGGAAAGTCACACTTTAGCATTGTTCACACATGAGAGTTCTAAAGGCTTAGTTTCTTATGCCTATACACAAAAAAAAAAAAACTTAAATTTTGGCATCATACACACTTTATAATACAAATATCCCACTTTGTAACTTCCAAGTCCTACCTTATCCTTTTTCGATGTTTTCCATATTCAATACAATTTCATAATATCAAACTAGTCTTATTTCAATTTAGTGTCAATACACAACACTTTTCATTATTTCATTGAATATGCAATTCCAATTGCATTTTCAATCAATAACAATTAGTTATAGTTACACAATAATTCACACACACATATACATACAATTGTATGCCTTCAATAGAGTTACCAAAATAAATTATCATATATATAGCTACCAAATATTTTCAATACCTATCTATATACATCTAATTATATATCACACCATATATGTTCATGCTCTTTCATTACCAATTATACATTCGCACATCCTTATTAAAATTTTATTATTATAAATACCGTAAATAAAATATCATTATAATATAGAGTTTTCATCATTTTCAATCTAAATAAACTCATTATAATCCAATTACAATATTTCATAAAGAATAAAGGCAACTAAGCATCAATAATATAATTTTAATATGACTCAATAAAAATAACTAAGGGTATTTTACTACTCCAATCAAATATCGCATTTCAAAAGTAAATTCTATAATTCCTATTTGATTATAGTAGTTGAATACTACTATCCATAGAATATGAATTCTATTAATATTTAATTATGATAATCAATTATATGCTTGGATAATCTATTATGGTGTTCTAATATATATATATATATATATATATATATATATATACATATATATATATATATATATATATATATACATATATATATATATATATATATATATATATATATATATATATATATATAAATATTTCATAATATTCAAACATATACTTGTATAGTTTATTACAATTGTTCAAATATATAAACTATATATTCTATTGTGATAATAAAAGATGCATACCTATTAAATCTTTCATAATAGTTAACTTATGCTCATGTAATCTATTATGGTAATAAAGTATATGTTAATATAATTAAATACTATAATAGAATATATCTTTAATATAACTGGATGTCATAATAAAATATAAGGTAATATAATTTGATACTATAGTAAAATATAACATGATATAATTTAACACTATAATAAAAATAAGAAAATATAAATTCATACTATAATAGAATATAGGGTAATATAATTCAATACTATATTAGTGTATAAAATAAGGGGACGTTTGGTTCAAATTAGGAAAAATGAATGGAATCAGGAAAGAAAATTAAAGAGAAAGAAAATGAATGACTTTTAATTACCTAATCTGTTTGGTTCAAATAGGAAAAGTAATTAAGTATTTTTAATTTACTTTATTAATAATTATTACACTAAAAAATAATTTACTTATAATTATTATTAAAATATATATTATAATTATTATATTATTATTTTTATTTTAGTTACTAATATTATAATTTTTATAATTACTTAATATTAATTATTAATATCTTATTAATATTATTTTTATTATTACTCATATTATTTCAATTATTATTAATATCTTAACAATAATTAATATTATCATAATAATATTAATTATTATTTATAATATTTATTATTATTTTATTAATATTATTAATTATTAATAATTTAAAAATATTATAATATTATTAAATTATTTATTTATTAGATAAATATTATTAATATTATTAATATACAATAATAATTATTATTTATTTATTATCTAAATATTATTTAATTATATTATAATTATTATTAAAAATAAAATTATTATTTATTTAATTATTAATATTTTATTAATATTAATATTTTTAATATTTATTATTATTTTATTAATATTATTAATTATTAATAACTTAAAAATATTATAATATTAAAAATATTCTAATATTATTAATATAATTTATAATATTATAATATTTATTATTTAAATATTATTTAATTATATTATAATTATTATTAAAAATAAAATTACTATTATTTATGTAATTATTAATATTATTATTTTTTTATATTATTAAATATTTTATTATATTTATTATATTAATTATCATATTGAAAATGGGGAAAGGGAATAAAATTTCTTAAGGATTTAAGAGGAATCACAATTCCTTTAATTGAAGTAATGCCATTAAGGAAAAATGGGGAAATGAAATTAATTTTTTGTAAACTAAACAAAAATAAAGAGAATGAAATCCTACAATTCCTTTTCCTTTTCTTGATTACCTCCAATCAAACAACCCCTAATATAGTTCAATACTATAATGAATTATAATCCAAGATAAGGTAATATCATAATAGAACATAGATTGCTATAATCTATTATAATTGAGTACATACATTTATAATTCAACACTATAATCAATTATATGCTTTCCAAGAGTTGCTTTTAGGCTATATTCAATTACAATAATCAAATATATGCTTCTTTGGAGCTATTCTTAGGCTATATTCAATTATAGTACTAATCATTAATTTTCCTCTATTTATTGATTAAAATCATAACTATACAAATTAAAAAGAACATAAATAAATTATCTACTCACTTAAGGTGTTAGGTGAGATGTAAAGGAGTTAAGTGGATAATTAATTCTAAATCCTAAGTTTTCTTTGTCTATAACAAAACTATAAGAATTTTTTATTTAAAACTTGATATTATGGGAGATTTTTTTAATTAAAGAGAGTTTGATGAAGGTTCTTTGAAAATCTTGACTCAAATCTTGCTTGAAATTAACAAAATTAGAGTTGAAGCAATTGAAGAAAGGAGAAAAGGAAGAAAGTTAGCTATGCTACGGCAAAATTGATAAATTTTTGGGGCTTTGGGAAGTTTTTATACTATTGGAGTATTTTAGTAATTTTCAGAAGGCCATAGCGTAAAATTGAAAAAGCATGTCCTAAATCTTCTCTAAGCACTCCCATTTAATTCTAATTTCACACTAACTTACATTTAACTTAATTCTATCTATTTGCATTATAAAACTCTATTTTCTATAAATAATCATCTACCTTAAACACATCCTTAACATTCTTAATTATCAGTATACATATACATAATTAGCAAATAGGTAATTAAAATAAAATTTTAAAATATTCAGAGTGTGACATCAACCTAATGAATAATACAAGGAAAATACTGAATATTGAATTCATAAAAACAAAAGTAAAAAAGGCATTGATAAAATATCATGGAACGCTAAGGAAAAAGGAAATATAGAAAACCAGAAACATAAAAAAATAAGTAAAGGAAAAGTAAGCATATATGTACCAAAGGCGCAACAAAAAGAGGAAGAAGAAGAATTTACTACTTCCATGATTGACAATGGAGAAAATTTCATATTTATCTTCAAAATAAATAGCATAAAAAAGATATAGAATATAAAAGGTAATAAAAAAAAGAAATATTTTCTAATCTCAAAGGAAACAATAAATATAGTTAAAGTCATAAAAGTGGTTTCAATTTTAAATTCAGAGTTGATCAAATTAAGCTAGTTTGTAAATGGAACATGAGATTAGTTATAAATGTTAGGTTCAAAAATGGAAGGCAACTTGCAAAAATATAATAAAGGAAAAGATCAAATATTATTTGCACATTAAGTTAACCAAAAATCATAACAAAGATTAGATTACGGTTTCAATGCCAAAGTAAGGGTTAAGCAAATAAAATCTTATGAAATAAATTGGAAAGAAAGCTAGAATTTCATGAAAATCAAATTTGCAAAACCAGTGCCAAAATAATCAAATTTAGAAATTTTAAGAAGGGAAAATAGTTTATAACATTGAAGTAGGGGTGGGATTTTTTTGCAACCCAGTTATAATTGATCAACTTGAACTGAAAATGAGTGATCAGGTTCAGCTTGAGTTCTAAATTGGGTAATGATGGTTGAAATGGACAGTGAAAATTAGGTTGATTGGTTGATAGCAGATGGGTGTGGCCTTGACCACCATTACTTAAACTTACCTAACAAGAACATTAAATGGTACTGTTTGGAAGGCAATCATAAGTCATCATCACACCAGTTACTCGCATGCTCTTGTTGTCAAGATAGAACACACAAAACAAAAGGGCACTAGTTCTAATTATTCTAAATTTTTATTTTGTTTGATTTGGCATATTAGATATTGCTTTCTAGTTATTCTATTCTTTCATGATCATTTTGATTGTTGGTAAAGGTACTAGTTTTGGACTTGGCTTGCTTCTCTTAAAGTGTCTTTCTGTTAATTATGGCAAAAAGTCCAAGCTCAGTTTCATCATCTATCCTTCACCATAGGTTTTTACTTTAGTTGTTGAACCTTATAATAGCATCCTTTCAACCCATTCCTTATTTGAGCATACTAATGTCGCTATGCCTTTGGATAACGAAGCCATTTATGACATCTGCAAATGGTCTCTTAACTTTAAGTGCCTAATGTATACTAACCTTAATCATCTTGTCTCTTAGGTAAATGCTGATTTATATATGTAGATTTTGTGAAATTGAAGCACTTTTTTTTTTATTTTGGGGTTTACTAGATCTGATTATTGATTATGCAAACTTTGTAGGTGATCTCATTCTTTAGTGCCTCTCTGAGGTTCAATGGAGCTCTAAATGTTGATGTGATTGAGTTCCAAACCAACTTTATCCCTTATTTAAGGATTTATTTCATGCTCTCTTCCTATGGCCCTATCATTTCAGTGCAAAAAGCATATCATGAGTAGTTTTCTATAGCAGAGATTACTAATAGGGCTTTTGAGCCATCGTATATGATGGCTAGGTGTGACTTACCATGGAAAGTACTTAGCTTATTACTTAATGTACTAGGGTGATATTATTCCCAACAATGTGAATGCAATGGTTGCCATCATCAATTCTGATATATAATATAATTTTTTTTCTTAAATGATGTTAAACCAACTGAATTCACTTGAAATCGCTCCAAATTGACTTAGTTAGTTAATGTCGGATTGGGAGTTTTAAGCAGTTAGTTTCGATTAGGGATTTGGATATAAATGATTAGGAGCAATTGGTTGGGATTGTGTTTACTAGCCGATCTTATTTGATTGATTATCATCCTTATATTGAAGCAACATACACAAATAATAAAAATAACATATATATATATTTATAAAATAGCAAATATAAGACAATGCAATGTACATAAATAAGGTAAGGTAAGAAATTCAAAAAATTATAAAAGGTAAAGAAAAAGGATGCCAAAAAGCTTAATCGAGTAACTCTTCAATTTACAAACAATTAATATAGAATCAATTCATTCAAGGAATAGATCAAAGAAATAAAAACAATGGACAATCAAAGAAATACTGTAGGAAATCATATCAATTTGAGTAGAAAATGAAGATATGCATTAGTTTTAAAGAAAGGCCGAAAGCTACTCACTATAGGTGCATTGTTTTATGTATGGAAACAATATAATTTACAAGCATTTTAGTATGCATGCACATATATATTCTTGATAAATAAGAAATAATCATTCAACTTTTCATTGATCAAATTTACATAACAAAAGTAATATTTTAACAAAATAAATATTACAATATGTTAAAGAATTTTTATATGAATATTTAATAAATTTAAAAATTTTTCATATTAAAATTAAAAATAACTAAGATTAATTTATACATATGTAGATACACACGTATAAATACATACATATAATATAATTTCGAATTATTTCCCTAAAATGCAAGTTCCAAATGCTTAGAATTAAAGATAAACAACTTTAGTTAAATTTTCAGTACCATTTTGATTCACATATTTTGGAATGTATAACAATTTTTATTTAATAAAAATAAATTATAAAGATAAATATTCTAAAAGAGTTTTGATTTGATAAATAATATATAAAATCTAAAATATTATTAAAATAAAAAATATGTTTAAATAAATTATAAAATATATTCATATTTTTATATTTTATTTTACTTATAAATAGCTGGATTTAACTTCTAAAATGTGCCTTTAGAACATAAAGTGAGACATCACAATTTTCTTATAACTACTTACGTCCTCAATTTTCTTATTAAGAATTGTGATATCTTGCTTTATCTCCTAAAATGTACCTTACACTTTAGAGAAATTCTATTCTAAATAGCTAATTCCAAACTTTTTTTAAATAACTAATACCATCTATTATGAATTAATAATTTACATAATTAATTGATCGCGAAATAAAATTTAAATTTATTATTATTATTTTTTAATCTACATTGGGCGGCGCCAAACAAATTGTCACACAAACCAAATTGTCACACAAACCAAGCCGTGCCTAACTTTGTTAAGATGGTATGGAATTTATGACTGGGTTGGACTTTGGATTAAACAATTCAACTAGGTTTGAGAAAAAATAGACGTATTAAAATAAGTTGGATGCTGTATGATACTTTGAGACATGTTTGATATATTTCTTTATTAAAAAAATATGTTATACATTCCTTTTTAAAAACAGAGTAAGCAATCACGTGCAGAACCCGATATCTTTTGTTGGGACAACTGGATGTTCATCACGGCAAAGTGGATGTATGTACCCTCGTAAGTTACAAGCAAGCGATTAATCTTAAATACAAGTAACAATCTATTAGTTTACACGAGTCAGCAAACGTGTATTCATATGAAAATTAAAAAGAGGGGTTGGGAATTTTAGGGTAGTGATATTTTACATCAATAAATTTTAAAAATTCATAAATTAAACTTTTAATTAACATTCATGATCTATTTAATTAATAATTTTACAAAATTACATACTTTTTTTAAAAATTTAAATAAAAATTATTGATTATTAAATCATTTGTTGTACATAATTTTTATGTTATATAATTAATAAAAATTAAATTAGATATATATAATTTTAATTAAATATTTAAAAATGAGTTATAAAATTATGGGTAAAAATTGGCATGATAAAATAATATACAATAATATTGTAATTTTTTTAAAGAGTTAATCAAAACATTACATATTTTATAAAATGGATAATTAAGTGAAGATATGTGATAATTGCAGAATTTTTATAGTTTAAAGATTTGATTTGCTAATTTCCAAAATTTGTGGAGGTAAAATGCAACTGCCTCAAATTTGAAGGAAATATTTTATGTTTTTATCTAAAACTAAAGTTAAAGGAGACTTTATCTTATTTTGCTAAATCAAAAAGGTAACATTGCGAAAATCTTTAATTCAAGTGATATTTGAGGTTTTATGAATGTTTTGCTTTGCTTTTGTCTTTGCATTCAGAGTTCAATTCCTAATCATTATGTACATGTTTAATGATTTAGTTATCTTATTATAAAAAAAAATCAAAAAGTAGTGTTAGTTGGTTAAAACAATGTATTTGTTAAATTATGTGCAAATTGACTTAAAGTGGCATTTTGTTTATAGAATTTTAATATTTATGAGAATGTAATTTTTAAGAATTTAATTCATAATAATATGACATTTTTATATTTAGTTCAATTAGAAATATTCTCAAGAATATTATAATATTATATTTTAATTATTTTAGAATTTTTAAAAATATTATTTAATTACTAAAAATATTCTCATTAGAAATTAAGTGGTTACTATTGGTGAATGATGGATAATAGTGATTATTAGTAATAGATAATGGTGATAGTAATGGTGATAAATAATAATCACTAATGGTAGTTAGTGGCTAGCGATGGTCACTGATGGTGGATGGTGGCTAGCGGCTAGCAATAATTACCAAGAATGAGTGATAATTAGTAATGATCACTAAGATGAATAATGGCTAACAATAATCATTAGGAATGAATAATAGCTAGCAGTAGTCACTAATGATCGGTGACGGTCGACAGTAGTTACTAGAGATGGATGGTGATCGATGGTGGTTAGCAATGATGTGTGATGGTTGACAGTAGTCACTAATAATCACTTAAGACAATAGTTATGGACAATAGGTTATAGCCAGTAGTGATCACCAATGATTAGTGGTATTCGATAATGGATAATAACTGATAATAATTATTAATAATGGGTGGTAATCAGTAGTGATTATCAACATAAATAATGATGATGCTGGTTATTGACAATAAGTGGTGGTGAATGATAGTTATTAAAGATGAGTGATGACTGACAATAATTACTAAAATAGATAATGATTTGTAATAATGGCCAACGATAGATGGTGGTGGGTGGCAATCATAAGTGATAGGTGGCGGTAGGGGGTGGCTAATCATAATAAGGGATGAGTAGATAAAATAATATTTTTATATTAAATAAACATTTCCATGTTATGATAATATATAATACTCACATTCCTCTATGAAATATTTTAGAAAAATATTAAGTTAAAAAGACTATCAAGAATATAAACATTTTAAGAAATATATTTCTAAAATTTGAATAAAATATAAAAAATTTATATTCCTTTAAAATATAAAAATTTTATGAATTAAATACCACTTAAAAGAATTAATAATTAAAGAATATATTAAATATGTTTAATAATTAATTATTTTTATTATAAAAAATCATGTTAGAAGTATTGACTTAAGGTGACATTTTGTTTGCAAAATATTTTTAATATTTTCAAGAATATTTTAGGAGAATATTACATTCCTATGTTTAGTTCAAAGTTTAAAAAAATACTTAAAAATGTCACATTCTTAAGAATATTTTTGTTCCAACTTTCCTTTAAAATATTCTTAAAAGAGAAAGTGAGAATTTCAGATTTTCATAGGATGAGAATATTGATACTAAAATAAAATGATAAAATTATCTTCACATTTAATTCTTTTTTATTTACCACTTTATTAAAAATTATTAATTTAAATTACAAAATAATTATTACTTTATTTAAAATGATAATATTAATTATTTAACAATAATTTCTTTTCTATTATTGTTCTTAATATTTGGAAGATTATTTAAATATAATTATATATACATATGAGTTTTTTCATTAAAAAATAATACAATAAGCTTGGCATTTTTTTAAAAAGAAATATTTATATATAAAAATATAAAATAATATTTCAATATTATAAAAGAAATTATAATATAAAATTTAATACCAGTATGAAATATTACTATAAAAATAATTTAATAGAAAAAAATTATAATTTTATAAAAAAATGTCAAGTATATTTAATATTATAATAATAACTTAAATAAATTATGTTCACTTTATTTTAAAAATTATAATAATAAAGTATAACATATAAAAATGTAATATATTAAGTATTTAAATATAATAAAGTATAAAATAGTTATATATATTTTAATAAATTTTTGGATGTTAAATATTGAAATTAAATTTATTAGGTGTTAAATTTTTTTATTATTTATGTAGTTTTAAATAAAAACATGATTTACTATATTATATTTTATAATAAAAAATTTAATGAGAGTATTTTTGAAAAAATCTCAAAATTCTTAAGAATATTAAATATAAATCAAATATAATAATATAGCATGTCTAGAAATTTGATAAAATATTTTTAAAAAAAATTATAATAAAATAAATACAGAAATGTTATATTTTTATTAATTAAATTTTTAGTAATCATATTCTCAAGAATGTACACTTTCTTAGAAATGTCAAATTCTATGAACCATACCTAAAAAAATTAATAAGGATAATTCTATAATACTCAGACTAAAAGTTTGGGTATTGATGCCCCAACTGACAATAACCATAAATATTTATCATTTGTATTATTTTGTAGGGCCGACACTATTTATTACCTAAATAAGATAATAAAATAAATTTTTTTACCTTACTTAATTTTTATATTTACTAATTACATACATTAACAAATTAGATATAATATTTTTTTTTATTTTCACCAAATAGTTTACACAATTTTTTTCTTAATTTACATTCTATAAAACATTCATTAGCTTGTGATATAAAATACCATAAAAATATGATTATTTAGTAATATTAAAATTAGAATTTTATATATTCTATTATTAATGAACAAATTTTATATAAAAGGTCTCATATTATTAAAAAAATAAACGTCATCATAAATTGTTATTTTTAGTAAAGATAATTTACTAATTTTTAATAATGTAAAATACATGATAAATAATAGTGTAAAATTATTTTATTTATAACATCAATAAATCAATTTAATATTTGAAAACTAAAACTCAATTTATGCAATAAAATTTTTCATTTTAACATTTTAAAATAATATAATAAAATTTTATAATATCGCTTAGTGTATTATTAAAAATTGCTACAACTTTTCTATATTTAATAAATTTTTTAGTTATTTTTATTTTTTTAATGAATTAACTTCTTGTTCATTAATAATATTAAAAATATATTATATGATTATTGTAAAATTTTATAAAAATAAACTTAAAAAATTATTAAAATATAGGATAATAAGTGAAAATGAGAGCATGGATTCATTATATCCAATATAATATTTGAAACTCAATTGATAGATATTGATAATATAAAATTTTATAAAATAAATTAAGATTAAATTTTACTTAAAATAATTATTAAAAAGTATTCTTATCTTAATATATGACTTTATATAAAATCTATTTAATTAAATTTATTTTTTCTAAAATTTATATTTGATTAAAATTTTTATATTTACATTTTTAAATGATTGTGATATTTATTAAATATATGATTATGGAAAAACTTATTTAGTAAATAAAAAAATTTAAAAATAAATAAAATTAAAAGAAGGTTTAATGATGTCTTATTCATCATTCTATTATGATTAATAAATTATGAAGATATATGTAATGATTTTATTTTTATCTAATTAATACTTTTAATATATTTTCAATTACTTTTATATATCAAATATATATTTTATAAAATAAATCATTCATATTAATATAATATGATAATTATACAATTATTCATGATTATATAATAAAATATAAAATAGGCATGAATTTTGATGTTTATAGAAATTGATTAAATTCAGTTTTTTATTAGTATGTTGGATAATTTTTTATGTATTGAATAAAATTCAAATTATATACTAAAGAATTAAGATAAATACTTTTTAGTGAGATAAAAATAATTACTTCTAATTTCTATTAAAATATTATAAAAATAAAAAAATGATTCCATCATAAAATTTAAAAATATAATAATTGTGACTTTTAAAATAATAATTAATTATTCTATTCACTATAAATATAATTTAATCTTCTTTATTTTTTTAAGAAGAAATGAAATCTGGGGGAGAGTTCATGTATAAAAAATAAAATGTAAAACTCCTTTACCAACTTTACTAATTTTAAAATTATTGTAAGAACTAACTATATTTATAAAAGCAATAAATATTTCATTTAATATTTAATATGATTTTAAGAAATTATATTTATTTTTCAAATTATATTAATATTTGATTCAAATATAACAAAAAAAGTAAAATTTTCCTCTAATGTTAATAAAGGAAGCAAAAATTTCAATAAATAGATAATGTATGGTAAAAGATGGAAAATTTATTAATAATAAGATATTATGGGTATTTTTGTAATAAATTTAGTTAACTAATTAAATAAGTTACTAATTAAATTGTCACAACTCTTGGATTTAATGACTAAAAAATTGAATGGTTCAAAAGTTATTATTTATTTAAGGTATCTATATTCTAATTTTTATTTTGGGTATGGAAGAACTATCCAATTAATAATTAATCAGTATATTAACTGCGTCCGGTAATTCAATTATTTTTATCATAAAAAAACTGCGGTGGACGTAAGATGGACAAAAGGCTCAATTACCAAGGCTCAATTTTCTTGCTATGGTGCAAACTTGTGTTTCTTACTTCTGATTTATTTCGGAAAAGACAAAAAATGCATCTGAAAAACGGAAGATGTCACTCCAATTAATATTATATTTGGAACGACATATCAGAATAAAAAAGCTTTTATTAATATATTATATGAAATGGAAATAAAAATATTATAAATGTTAAAAATGATAATATATTAATCTACATTTAAAAATCAATTTCATATTTATTTTAAATACATATAATATTCTTGAAATAGAAATAATCATTCTCTAAAAAATAACCATCCCATTAAATAATACAATCCGGATAGAATAATTATTCCTTCCTTAATAGAATGAGTTTTTACACATATTTCCTTTACATTTTTATATATTTCATCAATTTCCTTTATTAATAATAACAAAATAAAATTTATTTTTAATAATTTTCTATTAAAATAATTTGATAACTATATTTTTAATAAAAAAGTTGAAATAAAATGTTTTATATTCATGTAAAAATTATTCAATATAATAAATTTGGTAAATTAAATTTTTTATATTTTCACTAATGAATTTTTTTGTAATTATAAAATTTAAAATATAATAATTTTTTGAACATATCATATAATTTTTATTTAACATATATTACTATTTTACTATTTAATATACAAGCCTGATGTCAGATTATAGATATATATATTTAATTATAAAAATTATATATAAATAAAAATTGACAATATTATTTATCATATAAATATGATTATAATTTTATAATTTTTTATTTTAGCATATTTTATTATTAATTTTTTTAATTTTATTTATACACTATTTTGTAGTACCTAATATAATTATGAAATTAAATGTTCATTTCATAGCTAATTATATTAAACATAGTTATAAGTTTTTCATTCCATTTCATTATACCTAACCATACAAATACAAATCAATAATATTATATGTATTGAAAATAGGTTTCAAAATTAGATTTTAAATACAAATCAGTAGTTATTATTAAATATATAAAAATAGGACAAAGATATAAAAATTCAAAATTCAATGTTAAATTTCATATTTTATTCTTATAGCATTTTTAACACAAATAAGGCTCCGTTTACATTGTTAGAAGATATTTTTTATAAGAAAATTTTATTTATTTATATAAATTAAGAAGTGACATATTATCTCTATATCCTATAACTAAAATAATAATATATAAAGTAATGGTAGTGAAAAAAAAAACTTCTTTTTCCTTCATTAAACTCTCTATGTATAAAATATTTTCAATTATCTTAATATATTATTATATTTTTTTTCTAAACTCGTTTTTGTCAAAACAGACTAATATTGTATCTTATATTTGTGACGCTTGGCTTATGTAGTAAACCCTACATTTAAGAGTGTATTGTGTATGGTATATACATAGTATTTTCTACCATCTTAACTTAGTGCCTCATTATATTTTGCTTTTCGGAATCATATTTCCGTGCAAAAACGGATACTGTACCTTACATTTTTCCGAGTCCAAGTTACAGGGGATGAATCTCTTTCCATTTTTTTGTTTTTGGGGGTCATGTATGTACCCTCTTATTTGGGTCATCCTTTTCAATCATCCTAAAGACTGAACCTGCTTTCATGTTATGGGCCAGCATGTTAAGGTCCATCGTTCTCTCTAACCCTTGATAAAAATAAAAAGTGATAATGAACAGATTATCCATCTTCCGTTTTCAGCTTTGGAGGGTGGAATTTGAGACCGATAAAGATGGATGAAGAAGAGCACGAGGTGTACGGTGGCGAGATCCCCGACGTCGGAGAGATGGAAGGAGATACGGACTCTCACCATGCTGACGTCGAGATGTCTGCTGCCGACGACGACGCCGTCAAGGTCTCTTTCTTTTTCTTCTCCTATATTTTCCCCTTTTACTTTTGTTATGTTTATCCAGCTGATGATGCTTTTGCTTTAGAAGATCGCAAATTTAAATCTTTGACTGGGGATTGTTTCTTGTTAATCTTATGGGGTAGTGAAAACTTTGATGATCAAGTGAGTTTAGAGTTTAGAAGAGTATTTTTGATGAATGATTTTCATGTGCAGGAACTGGATGAGATGAAGAAGCGATTGAAGGAGATGGAAGAGGAAGCCGCAGCTCTTCGTGAAATGCAGGCCAAGGTCGAGAAGGAGATGGGTGCTGTTCAAGGTTTACTTCTCTCTCTCTCCTTTGGTTCTCAAATTCTCATTGTGCTGCTTACGGATTTACCTCCCATGTTAAATAATATATGCTGGTGCTGTTTTCATCTCTTATATATGTTCCTTATTAATTAGGAGACAAAATCCTTAATGGTTTTTAAGTTATATTTTATTGCTTTGTGAAATTTAGGCGGTCACTTCCTAAAGTTTTTAGATTTTATCTTTACCAAACCACAAGATTTTTTTTTTCTTCGTTGAGTCTCTTCTAATTTTCGACTTATTGACTGAATTCCTTGTAGATCCTGCTAGTGCGGCAGCTTCACAAGCTAACAGGGAGGAGACAGATTCTCGATCTGTCTTTGTAGGCAATGTATGTATCACACTCCCTCTCTCTCCCTCTCCCCCTCTCTCTGTTCATCGCCATTTTCCCAATTTAATGCCCTTCCCCTTAAGTAATAATAGTATCTACTGGTTAGTGACATGGGTTGCATCAAAGTCAAGTGTGTGGTTTAATTTTGTCCTCCTTGTATTAAAATTAGTAAATAGTAAAGTCGTATTAAATAATAATGGTATCTAGTAGTTAGTGACATGGGGTTGCATGATTTGAAGTGAAGTGTGTGGTTTAACTTTGTCCTCCTTGCAATATGATCCTCCTTTTGATTTTAGCAAATTCTGTGGCCAAAATTAATGAGTCCAATTGTAAATTTTGATACTTGGGGTCATGATAGTTTACCTTCTAGTTTGTATTTTAGCTTATGGATCACTCCAAACTGAGTAATTGACATAGCTGCATAGGATGAACTTGGAAACTTTATCTTCATTTTTCTTTTATTTTATTGGTTGCTTCTGCTCTGTTGTGTAACTACAGGGAAGGTGAATTTTTCTTTTCTGGTAACCTTCTTTTTAATATTCTTGAGAAACAAGAAGTCTGATTTGGACTGCATGACAGTACTTCTGTGAACTGATTTCTGAAACATCTCGCACCTACTGTTCAGGGAGGACAGACTTAGTCTGTAATTGGAGTTCTTTTTGCATCTATACCGAGGGTTTTTGTCCTGATTTGGAAGATTGTGTTAAGTTTATAACTTGGTGTCAATAAATGTTAGCTGAATAGATCTCGAGTTAAATTCAAGAGGCTCATTAAGCATTGCAATTTTTTTCCCCCATAATACATGAAGCTGTAGATATTCTTTTCTCTTGGCATGAATATACTATTCATCTTTAGAGACGGGGTTTGACTTTATATCTCATTATGATCGCAGGGTTATTCTTGTTACTCAAGTTCTTTTTAGCTCTGGGATGCTTGTATTTTTTGGATTGGCCATTGTAAATATGGTGTTCTTTTAGGTTCTTACTTCTAATAAGATATTGAAAGAAAGCATAACATGTTTTAAAAAAATTGAGTGAGGAAAATCTTGAAGAAAAGGGGGGAAAGGAATGAGACAACAATTTTACTGAAGGAAAACACCCCCCAAAAAAAAAAAAAAGAAAAAGAAAAAAGAAAGAAAGAAAGAATGAAAAAGAAGGAAGAACAAGGAGGAGGAGGAGGGGAAAAAAAGGAAAAAAATAGAAAGTAGTTGAGGAAAAAAAATGAAAAAAAGGACTAGAGGTAGTAAAATATTATCCTACTGTTGCAGTGAGAGGAGTAGTACTATTAAAGGATAAACTTGTGTTGGTGAAACCATTAGAGGTGTCTCATTGGGATGATTGAACTGGAACTGCTGGAAGTAGGTGTTAAAGATGCTTCAACTTCAGTACTCAAGACAGCAGCTTGTGGTTCTTTGGAAGGGTGATCTGTAGTGCCAAGTTTTGAGCAATGCATTCTTAGTCATAGAGCCCTGTTGCTGACTGCAATGAGGTCTTTGGCGCCTGTGTTTCATATAGCAGACGTGCCAAGGGGTATGCAGTTGTTGCTTCCATGTGATGACTTTTGATTGAGGCTCTTCTCCCTACTTGTCTTCAAGTCATTTGCCTGAAAATCAAGTTCTTTTTATGCTTTGCAGATTATTGTCTATATTATTTTCCATTTCATTCTCCTCTTTTTTCCTGTCTTTGAGTTTTTTGATCTACAGTTTTTACAAAAAGGTTAATAACCAATTTATATCTTAACTTTTTCCTTATTTTTTACTTTTTTCTTGTGTTATTGAAATTACATACAGTATATTCATCTCAATTTCCTTACTGTAGTGCTGGTTTGAATGCCAGAAAAAATTGGTTCTATTGCAAATTTTCTGCAAGGGTGAAAATAATTAGTTGAATGCAGCAAAAGGTTTTTCAAGGTTGAGAAGAGGGAATTGGCCAATAAAAAGCCTATAGGCATTATAGTATCACATTGAGGATGGAATGGGCGACTTGGTTTTGCCATGCAAGTGCAATATTATGAGTTGGTTGTAATCCATTGGATTACACACTCACAAATTTCATGTGATGGAAGTGACTAGTGAGGACTTGGGAATATGTGGATTTCAGTTGAATTTGTTTTGAAAAATGTATACTATGCATTGATATGGAATGCCTGCTGGAAGCCTGATTTCCAGATTTATGTTAAAGTGGAGCCTGTGGTTTATAGGAGAGAAGGACTCTGTATTGCTATTTTCATAAGTCTAATTATTTTGTTTTGGAGACCGGGCAATTCTGCAAGGTTTAATCTAGAAAAAGGAATAAAGTTGATGCTAAGGAATTTCTTATAGATTCTTCCCCATTCATTATGAAAATTTCTTACTTAATTGATAGAGTAATGCTTAAGAAGATTTTAACTAGATACAGGTCTCTGAGGTTAATTCGTCCATGGTTCCATAATTGTGTACTTCCTTAAGTTCCATTGCAGGTTCTTTTGATGGAAACCGAGTTAGATGACGGCTTGGTTCATTATAGGTTAAGAAATCCTTGGAATTAATTCTTGTATTGCAGGTTGATTATGCATGCACACCGGAAGAAGTACAGCAGCACTTCCAATCATGTGGTACGGTGAACAGGGTCACTATACTGACTGACAAATTTGGTCAGCCCAAAGGTTTTGCTTATGTGGAATTCGTGGAAACTGAAGCTGTTCAAGAGGCTCTCCTCTTGAATGAGTCTGAATTGCATGGGCGTCAACTGAAGGTATGCTTTTCAATTGCTGTCTTATGTAGCTCATGTGAACCCAGGTTTCCAATTTGCCTTGAGACCGTCTTGCTAAGTAATATATAATTTCTATTTGGGCAGGTTCTGCCAAAGAGGACTAATGTTCCTGGAATGAAACAGTATCGTCCTAGACGTTTTAACCCTTACATGGCATACCGCTCTAGGAGGCCATATCCTCCTCCTTACTTCTACTCCCCTTATGGTTATGGGTATGCTGGTTACAATTCTTTCATATCATCATATATGCATTTATTCGTGCTAGGCCATATTCCAAATTCTAATTGACAATCTGTTTTTCTGCCTTTCGTGGGACCTGCTGCAGGAAGGTTCCGAGATTTAGGAGGCCAGGGCGATTCATGCCTTACTATTAGAAGACCATACTTAAATGTCGTTCAATTGAAGACATGCTAATGATGTGATGATGGGGGCATTCGGGAACTACAATTTTTAGTTCGATTTGATCTGGACTACATTATATGGGCATATCCTTCATTTCATTGTCTCCTCTAATATTATTGAGAATATTTTATTTTCCAGTTATCTTTAGGCTGTGTTGGTGTATGTTTTGTGCCTGTTTCCTGTGAATGAAGGTTGTGTATGTACCCTGTTAAGTACAATTAATGGCTGTTGAGGTATCAATGACTTGAATAATAAATCACGGGGTCAGAATACAGTGTTGGCCTTGTCTCACCTATTAGCATGCGCGTAACGTGGAACGTGGAAAGAAGAGACGCACTGTATTGTGGAAAGCGGCTGCGGGTGTTTACGCCGTCGTGCGTTGTTGATGTGAGGGAGTTTTTCAAAAATTTATGAGGAGCGGGGTAAAGAAATGTATCTGCTCGGTCGCATAAAATGCGACATTAATGAACCAAGATCTTAAAGGGAGGAGTGATGTAGAAAAAATATATCGTTGTCGGTTGGATAACGTTGTAATTTGCTCTGCTTAGCCTTATACACGCAGCAAAGCGGACAAGATATGAATGAACTGCATGTCTTTGCCTGCGTTGATTATCAAGTGATCACATGAGTGTTGAACGAGAACTGTCAATGTTGATGCTTATGGAAGGGATTCTCCTGGTTCTATCAACTTTGTGAGTTGAACTCGTGACATCTAACTTTGGTCGTAGCCTTTCTCTTCCGGGGGTTCTTTCGAAAATAACTTCTAAATAAACAATGCCATTCAAAGCAACGAGATACTAATCTTGAACCGTTTATTTTAACCATTTTTATATCTCCCACATCGGTTATCTTGGTTAGATTTATAATATAGAATAAGTATGACTAATATTATTGTAATATAAATGACAACCACACTCATGTTTTATAGAACTGAATTTAGTTATTTGTCTAATGCAAATTACGTAACATGAGGTGAGTGCGGGGATTTATGGAATGCTGATATGCGGGCAACGTAAGAAATTTAAATCCAAACGAAATTGATTAAATATTAAGAAAAGTTGGTTTATAAATGGATACACTTACATTTAAGCTTGCATTTTCGATGATGGATAAAGCATAAATGAGTAGAATACCAACAAGCAAGACTTGAAGTTTGTGTAATTGAACGCATACCAACTTACGAAGGGTGACAGATATCCCATAAAAAAAATGTAGGCAAGCACATCCTAAAAGTTTATATATGAGGGAGATCCCAACAGCCACGAAACACTTAGAAATTGACATAATTCATGCTCAAAACACGGAGAATGAAAAGCTAAAACACAAACACTATTTACTCTCTGGGGCTGGATACATTGGTTTATAACATTTATTTGGGGCGAGAAGGTCCTATACCTTCTTTTGCCTCAAAAGAAATATCAGACTGAGTTTTCCGAGGTACCTTAACACGCAAATCAATGGCAGTAAACATCTGCCGCGATACCACCAACCATATAGTGAAACGTATGGGAGATATTCGTAGCAGAGGCGACACATTACACATTGAAGCTGCAAAACATTCAGGGGGCCCTGGAGAGGAGAATGGTTCCAATCCTTCTTCCTTAGTGCCTGCAATGATGAAGGCCAGCTCAAGAGACTGATATGCATTAAGCCTTGGATCACAATGTGTGTAGTAGAGCGAGCTCAGATCATCAAAAGTGACAGCCCTTGATCCTCCAATTCACCATTCTGTCCAGTAATCTCCAGGTGAATTCCTCCGGCGGCTGCCTTCTTGTTCTCGAACGTCAAAGAATGCTCCTGCCTCGGCCTGCCAACACAGCATCAGAATACAATGAACAACTTTAACTTCCAGATCATCTAGATGCTAGAAAATTATGAATGTCAAGAGACTGTACCATGACTGCATCAAAGGGCCTTGTTTTAAGGCCACAGGGTGCACTTATGGTGTTCCCGTGGGAGGGATCGCAGTGTTCCCGTGGCAGAGATCGCACACCCATGTCACCACTTTGCCCAGCACTACGCACAGCTCTGATAAATGGGGGCAGTTTAAATCTCAAGTTCTCAGCTCCCATTCTCACTATTATGGGTAATCCTTCCCAACTTGTTTTGGTGATTTAGGATTTCGACGAAGTTAACTAGGTCGGCTGGATTCATTTTATCGCTCACTTGCGTCATAAGTGAAATATAGTCAATCTTGATTAGCATGAAATGACGAAGAGCTGAATCCATTTTAGAATATTAACATAAAGGAAGCACGTAACTTAAAGGTACTTCACTATTCATTTACTCTACTTTTTCACTTAAAAATCCCAGATAGTATTGTTTAACTTAAGGTGCAGGTAACTAAATAAGAATTGTAGAACCTAAGTTGAAGATACCCTGACTCTAACTCCAAGAGGTTTTGCAATTCCTCTAAGGAAATCGACATGGGCACCGTCCAGTTGCCTGGTACGCTCCCCAACCCAAAGCAAATGAGCAGAGCAATCATTGTACAATCCAGAGGTTGACTAAAGCACTATTTTAATCTCTTAAATATGTAAATTTTCTCAATTTGATTTTTAAAATATTTAATTTGATTTAATTTTATCCTTTTGGTCATCTAATACTAATATTTTTCAACAAAATTGAAGATATAAAAACTTCAAATCTTATGTGACACTATCCAATACTTGTGTAGCACCATTCATACTTTATACTAATTATATGACTTTAATTTTAAAATAAAAACATATAATAATGACTTTAATTATGTTCTTTCTCATCATTTATAATATTGTATTCATTTAAGCATTTAAATTTAATTTACTGCCAATAAAAATTAACTTTACATTATTAACTCCTCATATATTATCATGTTAATAAAAATTGTAAATTTTTTTTTATTATAATTAAAAATTTTTAATTATTATTTTTTAATGATATATTTTCTTTATATTCACTAATAGTATAATATAATGATAATAAATTAAATTTAAAATTTTAATTTAAGTACCAAGATATTTATTCTTATATAACTTATATGTAGTATCCTTGTATCAAATATTGCAAGTTAAAATCCAAGCTTCTATATCATTATTTTTGTAAATATAGTTACACGTAGATTGAGAAGATTTAACCAAAAGGAATTGAATATGATAAAAATTAAATAAGAATTAAATTGAGAAAATTAGCATTTATGAAGGCCAAAGTAGTGTTTAAGTGCAATTATTTTCCTGACCAGATGACGCCAGTGCAATTGGTCCTTGATACGACGTCGCTGCGGCAATAGTCCCTGACAGAAATACCACAGAGCATCTGACCTGCTACGGCGGCACATTAACGGAGCTGAGTCAGGGCTTGTCTTTCCACAGAGCGAGGGGAAATGGAAGAATTAAGAAAACTAGAACAAGTGCAGAGCATTCTGAAATACTTGGAAACTAGGGGCGTGGTGGCGACCTCTTCAACTAACATTGATCACAACTCAAATCGCTTCCTTGCTAATCTCATCATCTTCCTGATACAACCTTGTGGAGGGCTTGATATGAAAGACAAGTGCAGCTTGCTCCCTCAACTTATGCCTAGAGTCAGCTTCGTTAGCTTTTTATTTATTTATTTTTCGTTGTTTTGTATGGAAAAATCACTAATCAGAGCCTTCCCTTAACCTTTTCCAGCTCTCAGCTACATTTCTCGAGGAAGCTGAGGCATCTCTTTCCCTTACTCAATCCGGTGTCATCCAACAAGAAGATACTGATATCGGTAAGTATCACTGATGGCTTGTTGTATCCTTTAGCCTAATTTATTTTCTGTAGTTACTACCGTATACTGATGTACACTTTCATGTAGGTTTTCAACAAATTGTTCCGGGAACTGCTTTGCAGCTTCCTAGTGATCGAACGAAATCTAGTTCACAATATGATAATGAAAATATGGCCATGATTGGACTGGATTCCATGCAACAGGCAAATTCTACTCTTGAGGATTTTGTAAGAATATATCCGAAAGCACTTTTTTTACTTTCTTTGCTATGGTTGTAATATTATGCGACTATATTGCGTGATGAGTTGGATTTCCGTCAGAACAACACTGACTTTATGCTGTCAGTGACCACATTGCCCGCTAGATGAATCAAATTTTATATATCTGAGTTGCATCAAAAGTTTACTTGCATTTTTCTTCGGACAAAATTGACAACCAGAAAGGCTTGGTAAAAGGTTTCATACTATATTAACCACTGATTCTGGCTCCCTGGAACTTACTTTGAGCTGCCAATGTTAGCCTGAACTTTCTGCACAAGACATTTAGAGCAGATATCATAACCGTGGAATGTTCTGTTTCAATATTTTAATATCAACGGCTTGCTGTTTTCAGGCAAAAAATGAAAAAGAACTCAAGGTGTAGGTGTGTAAATTCTTGATGTGTTTGTTTTACAAGATAAGCAATACTTATGGCAAAAAGATTTCTTAAGTTAACCAAAAATGTCATAGACTAAAAGCTTTAATGAATCATACCTCTTGAGTATTATTTTTTTACACCTTATTGGTTCTGGATAATTTGACAATCCGGAGCTGCTGTTCGTCATTCTTATCTGGAGTCTCAAGTTTGTAAGTTTCATTTGCATATTCATTGGTAATAAGAAAATAACTGTTTTAATTGCTTTCTGCAGTGCAGGTCTTATTTTATGTTTCATGGCCTGGATGTGAGCAGGCCACAATCAATATTCAAACACTTGCCTGTTCTCGCATTCACAGAGAGTTATATTTATCAGGTGCAGCCTAGCTTGAGATTTCCAAGTTTAGCCATCCTTCTGCCGGTAGTTCTGGTCTACCACACACAGAATGATGAATTTGCAGTCAAATTAGTGCCAGCAATTGATTTTATTACAATAGGAAGCGTACCTCTTCTATATATAGTAGATGCATCATTCACCTTGTAGTTTCTTGCCACTTGGTCCTTGTCTAGGATTTTAAAGTTGTTTTCCAAAGACAATAAAATAGCAAGAAAACTGAGCATGTTGGAGATATTTAGCAAGAAAGTTTTAATATTTATTATTGTTTGAAAATTAGCGAAATTTATTCTTCATGGTTCCACCAGGAACTATTTGATCCAGATAATTTTGCTGAGAACTCTTGGTTATTATGATACAGCTGGATAGGATGAATGAGAAGTTACTGCAAACACCAAACAAAGAAAAATCTGTCGTGGGGGGAAGGCACGAGGTGATGATACTTGGGACTTCTGCACATATAGTTGGATTGCTATTGTTTGAATAATATGCTTCACAATTTTGGCTGGCTTATATTGTCTACTGTATTTCACATGCAGAGTGCAACTTGTATGCTGGTTTCCTTCTTCCCAAATGATCCATTTAGATCACTTGTGAATATTCTTAAACATAAAGGCCTTTTGACAGAGAGGTATAATTACTGGCTTCTCCACTACTGTTCTAGGGAAGTAAATGATGTTGAGTTTGATTTGATTCCATGTTCTTTTTGCTTGACATTCTAAGGATAAGGGAAGAATTTAGACAAGGAGAAGAGTACTGGACTCTTGAAAGAAAGCTCTGTTGTGCACTGGTGAACAAGGAGGAGGTATACTATAATATATGAGAACCTGCCAGTCTCTTTCTTCAAAGAATTGCTGTTTGTTCTCAAAGTTCTCCTTTTGAAATCTAACAAACAATATGCTATTCAGATCCTTGTTGAAGATGTGATGAAAGCAATCCATCTAAAGTCATTTGATTACCGTGTGCTGAATCTTCTTCTCTATCAGCTGCGTGGAGAAAAGGTAGAACTGATTAGTGATATTATACTTGACATCGTCTTTTTTTTTTCTTTGGCTGTTATATTAAATGTTTTTCTAGTCCAAGTTAGATAGTCATATCGCTTATTTCACACTTGTATGCAACAAAGGGTCTTATTATATATGTTGGCTTTTGTTTCATTCAACACAAAAGATCAGTTTGTCAAACTCAAAATCCTACCTAGGATCAGCGAGGGAGTCAGAAATTGTGAATCGTAGAATCATAATGGGTTTTATATATCCCTCAGGAATATATATATATATATATATATATATATATGTATGTATGTATATAATGGAAAATTTTAAAATTTATAAATTCACATACACTGTAAACATATGGGCAAGAATTAAACAGGAAGATTGTCCCAATTCATAGTTTTATCACAATATTTGCATCCAAGGAAGCTATCTAAAATAAGTAGAGAATTAAGCAAAATCCAGAACCTGAGAGCTTGCATAGCAGAATATCAAATAAGAAGGTGGAAGTAATATTTTAAGTCTTTGATTGAAGCTCGCAATCACAAGAGCCTGGAGAATGGATGTTTCTAGTCACGCTAGTTGCAATAGGCAACAACAGAAAAGTAGCAGTGTGCAAGAAGATAGGGAAAAAGGTAAAGAACAGAGAAATCATGAATATGAACTTCAAGTAGGAAGAAAAACTTTCAAGGAAGAGGAAGAATAACGGTGAAGCACATTGAGAGGAGATCACAATGCAGAAGAGTATTAGGGATTTCATTTTTTTTAGCTTAAAAATTTTTAAAAAATGACTCAAAAATGGAAAAAGCCTGGGAGCTCCTCCTTCAAGCTAGGATCATGCAACTTGGTAGGATTGTAGGATCTCACTGATCCTACTTGGTGAGTATGCTAATCCTACAAAGGGGAGAGTTTGTAGGCAATTCAACATGAATGGGGAGGGTCGTCATGGACTCGTGATCCTAAGAGTTAGCTTGTGATTTTGACAACCTATGGACACTGATAGTATTATATATAATTCCATTCTGATTGTATTTTTTTGAAGCTGTTCTGAAGGTTGAGGAGTTGCATATGGAGTTTCTGTCAGTTTCGGAGTTCCTGGTGGAAGTATCTGATGATCTGTAAGTACTGTCTTTTGTTTCAACTGGTGCTTGATGCCATTATTGTATATGTATGTGCTTCTGCATTTAAGGCTGAGTTTTGTATTTTGTTCTGACATGGCACTTTGTTTTTCAATTAGAAACCAATGCTTTTAGGCCTTTCATAAGCCCATCATCAATTACTTTTCGAAAATTGTTGTTTCTCTTATTGGGGAATGCTTTTGGAGGTCAGTGGTTGCGTTTCAGAAAATGGTTTTGCTGTTTACTCTTTTCACACCAAACTTCCTCTAATAAAATCTAATGCACTTTCAGCAAATTTTGATTCAACATCAAGTTTCTTGGAATAGCATTCTTTGAAATGTAGTTAGCAGACATCTGATTTCTGAAAGTAACTTTAAAACGGCTTCTCTTTACACTTTTAGGAACCTGTTGTGAAGTCAAATCACCTTTATATATTTTGCTGCTTTTGTGCTAATGTCCGCATGGCTCATTTCTTTAATAACATGCACATTTGTGAATATTTCAACATTGTGCTAGCATGTACCAGTTTATTTAGCAGGCTTGACCTTGATAATGGGACAGGTATGACTATGAGGTGAGCTCATTCACTTGAGTTTTAAAACTGAAGTTGTACATCATATTGTTGTCAGAATCTTAATTGTACTGATAAATAGTGCAGCATGATGTATTGGAGAATAATTTCAACATTTTGCGCATGTTTATCAAAATATATGGAGCTTCAACTGCACCAGCTAAGCTTGTGAGTATATTTTAAGAAAATTACAACAGAATTCTGGATGACAACAGGGTATGGTACAAAGCACCTTATTATGTAGGATTTTGAATTATAGGCAAAGTGCATCAGCGATGCCGAAGAGAAATATGACAATTTACTAAAATCATTGGACCCACAGCTGTGTCTGAGATACCAGAAAAGATGTGAAGAAGCCACTAGGGAAGGTATTTTGCCACGATCAAGCCATTCTTAAAGCTTAATTACACCTCTTTTGGCTTGCTTTTCTGAACTGAACTTGTAGGTGGAAATGTATGCGGGCACCCCCTTGGCACATGGAATATACCAGCCGTAATTGTAGAGGAGGAATTGTATAGATCAAAGTTGAAATGCCATTGTTCCGAGGCTCCTCCTTTCTCTACTGGAGAAAAATCCCACGGTGGGATATTCTAAGGATCTCCTGGATTCAAAGGATATTTTCTGAATACAAATCTGAAGCGTGGCAGGTACTACAGCATCCCAATCCAGGAATTTGTATTCCAACTGCCCTTATTGTCACCCCAGTGAAAAAGAGAAATTGAATTCAATCCAAAACCATCAAATGATAGTTGAATTCTGATCATGTTCATTAACCACTCAAGCCAATGCAATATAATGAAATAACTCTCGAAAACAATCCTGATGTAGGTGCAATTATCAGTGTCACGCATTTATACAAAGGCTTAATTCCCTTTTCCAACTCATCTAGGCTCTTTTCTTTCTCAGTTTGAGGGGGGAATAAATTTTACTAGGTCATGTGTACTTTATCATAAAATTCTAATTTTCCCGTGTAATGGAAACTGGAGATTGAAAAAAAAAAATTTTTGGCTTTCATTTTTCTCCTTATCTTTACCCCACTTATCTGCTAATCCAAGCAAAGAGCTAGTGCTGGAGGGCCTCAACCTCGCCTTCTTCCGTGCCAGCTCTGACTAATGAAAAATACTCGGTTATACTTGGTAAAACTCAACTTCTCTACAAAATAAAAGAATATACTATTATATAGGATTCCAATGTACAATAAGAAAATGATGTGCTTCTGACTTTTGTCTAGGTGACTCGGGATTTTCGACGGCGTTGGGATTTTTCAAAGATTGGTCTCAGATTTGCTAAATCTAACGTGACGCCAGGCCTTGATCTTACCGTTTGCTCTATTATTTCTACCCCAACCCATTGCTAATTGCTAATTTTGGATAAGGCATTATCTTCGCTTGAGCAGTATGTAAGTGAAGTATATATTGAATTTTTCTATTTTAAGGAGTCTTCCGGTTTATATAACAAATAACTTTCTGCAAGAAATTAAACTTTTTAAGAAATAACTTTTTATATGAATTTCCTATGAAATATTCCAAATTATTTAGTTGACATATAAGAAGTGACACTTCTTAGGAAGTAACTTTCTATATCTTGTTTGGTTTAATTTTAAATATTTTGAGAAATATTAATAAAATTATAATAATAATTTTAATATTATTATAATATGAAATAATAAATTTTAGTTATTATTAATTAAATTTAATAAGAATAATTTTATCATTATATTTATAAATAGTATGAGAAACAGAACTTACCTTTGGAGAGGTGGATAGGTAACTTTTCATATTCTATAGAAAGTAAGATTTTTTAGAAAGTTGTATTCCTTCAATTTTTGAGATAATGACCAATCAAACAATCTTTTAATTTTTTATTTTTTGAGAAATAAAATTTTTCATATTATTAAGGTGGATTAAACAAAGATAATTTCTTCCTTTGTAAGCTCTGCTTGAATCTAATAGGCGGTCATATGTTTCATTAAAACTTGTTTTTGATGATGGAAGTGAATTGTGAAGGTTTACTAATTTAGGATAGAAGATATATGACATATCCACATTTTTTTAGAATTGTTAAATGGGCTTGTTCAATCGAATCAATTTGTAGGAACCAATCATAAATGAATTAAATTGGGTTTGGTTCTAAAAAATTGTGGATTCTTATTTAGGGAGTTTAAATCCTAAGCTATGAGATTGTAGTTTGCGGGCTTTTCTTTTTAAATAATTTAAAAATTTTTAAAGTAATTTTAAATTTAAAATAATAAGTATAAGTTCGAATATTATATATTTAATACACTTTTAATTTGCACTAACAATTTAAGATTAAATAAATTATAACAAAAATTTATTAGTTTGAAAATTATTCAGAAATAAAATTATTGATCTAAAAATGATTTATGTTAGGTTATTTGGGTTAGTTTAAATTGAATGATAAAGAATTGAGTTTAAGTATTTGATTAAATAGGTAGTTTAGTTTAAAAGTAAGAACGTAAGAAAAAATATAAATTTATTTGCACCGATCGCAAATTGGATTATTTTAAGTCCGTATTTTAAATGCTTTAAGTCTGTATTTAAATGGATCAGTATTTTATAAGTTCTTATTTATATTTTTATGGAACTTGTGAATCTGTCTGCAAGCTCAAATCTTTGTCAACGGTTTTAGTTTTCCGGGCAGCATTGAATCCGGGTTGACATATGAACATATTTGATCCGTGGACAACAGGATTCTCAGCCATTGGGTGATGAGGTTCCAACTTCTAAATGAGTTTGAAATCTTATATGACATTTTTTTAAAAGATTTTACAATAAAAAGGAGAAAAACAAATTTTAAAGTAGAAAAAAATATAAATTGTACACATAGATCGTATTCTGTTCATTTTGTGTCTATCATTTTCTTTCTAGAGTAAGAAGAGCAATGAATAGAATATCTTTGTACCGACTTATTTTATTTTGAAACTGAAAAATATTATTATTTTTTAACATTCGCATCTTTGGCAACAATTGCACATTTCATATAAGTTAAAATTATTGGAAAAATATCCTAATTTGACAATTTTTTGATTTGTTAATTATGTATCACAGTATGATTTTTATAAACTATTTTGGGAAGAAAAGTTTGCAATACATATAAAAGAAAGAAATTGAGTTTTATGGCCTAACCGAAATCATTTTATATATCTTTAATTTTTTATGAAATAGTTTGCTTCTAATTCTTAGAGATTGATCTAGATATCATCAATTGCATGAATAATTTAATGTTAGAAATATTTCCTGAGCAACAATCAATAAATAATAATATGCAAAAAGAATTGCTCTTTTTGCTGAAACCTCGCTTTCATATTCTTTAATTAATGGAGGAAAATTCTCGTAATGTGCTCTAATCGGAAAAATATACATCCTATCTTTAAGTCATAGATTCTATCTATTTTATGATCCATGACATTTGGCTTAAGTACTAAACAAATGTTCATTTCTTTAAGTCACTTATTAGGTTTAGAAAATATATTGACATTAATAATTAAATTTATAAATTATAATAAGGTTCAAATTAAAAAATTTCAACAATTTCCCATTTAGATCCATATAATTTATAAATAGTTATCACTTTAATATTAATACCAATATCAAATGGTACAATTACACTCATAAATTTAAATTGAGATCATAAACTTCTAATAATGTAAAATATTATATCCATAAGGGATATTAATATCAAGTATATTGTATGCTTACACTTAATTGACTAAAATAATTAACATTCGATAGGGCTATCAATTTAAAATATACATAATAAAATTTATATAACTTTAACGTGACTATATGCATATATAAATATTTGAACAATGGTCATAGTATCCGCTCAAAATATTTAATGAGAATTAATATTCTTGATATAATGATGAGATAATGTGTAAATATCTCTAATAACATATCATAACACAAAATGTTCAAAAAAAGTATGATAATACCATAAATATTTTATTTAAACATATCATGAGACAATCAATAAGCTCATATCATTAAAACTCTTACTAACTCAAGATTTAGGCAAATTCATATTATTTACATAATTATGACTCATTTCAATTTCTAAACCTTTAGTTAGTGGATTTGCAGGCATACAATTTGTGAAAAAATATAATATATTTGTGTATCTTTTCTCTCACACAAACTAGTACTTTGCATTGAAGTCTTTTGTATGGGCAAAATCTTTATTGCTTTAGAGAAAAGACCATGATAATAGTATTATTGCAATAAAACATAAATGGTTAAGAACAAAATCCCTTAAAAAAATAGCTTCACAAGCACATTCATATCATGTGACATGCTCTATTTTTATAATGGGAGTTGCTATAAATGATTGCTCAACATTTTCTACAACATAACTCTTCTTACTATGATAACAAATGTCTAGACATAAATTTGTGATTATTTGGACAATCAATAAATGATTCTAAGTCGCTTGTAACTTTGAGAACTCTCAATATCTTATAAATTAGTATGTAACCTTTTGTACCATCCAGGTGCCTTATTATCCTTTAGTAGTAATCTAGTGCCTTCAACCTAAGCACACATCAAACTATCTACAACTGACACATATGGGATATTTTTTATCTTTTCTATTCATCACTTTTAAGACATTGAGTCTTTGAAAAAAATCTCATCCTTTTGAATTGACAAACTAATATGAGAGCACAATAACATGTTGAGCCTTTTTGTATAATTATTGAGGCAATCCAAGTACCCTTAAGACCAATTATGAAAAGACTTAATACCTAAAACAAAGGAAGCATTCTCAGGCTTTTTATTTCAATTTATTTTTTTTAGCTAACATATCTACATTATTACCGACAAGGATAACATTGCTAATGTGTAGAACTAGGATCATAAAACTACTAGTATTCATCATTATACATTGGTTTGCATTGTTTTCCTTAAATTTGAAAGAGATTACAATTTCAAAATTGAGACATAACTATCTTGACATCTTTTTTTTTTTACATGCTAAGCATTTTTTATCCTTATCTTAAAAGTTATTCAGTTATTTTGTATATATACTATTTCTAACAGATCATCATGTAAAAAGGTTGCTTTATTCTTTGACAAATGTAATTCCTACTAAAATAAACTACATATTAACAATTATTCAAAATGAGTCTTAAGATGTCCTTGTTGAGGAAGTCCATTCATAGTCTACACCTTTTTTCTAAGTGTAGCTCTTTGACTATTAACTTAATCTCGAATCTTTAATTTCATTTAAGTATCCTTTTTAGTTTCAAAACCTTATTTGTTTCTGACTTGCTTATTGTCCATCATTCTCTATCACTTTGATCTATTCTAAAGAATCAGGTAAACTTTATAGGACATTCTCAAAGAAATTTCATTTGTCAATTCTTTTGCCTTTACATCTGTTATTGTTGATTGCATTGGGTCAAATTATGGATAATAAAAGATGATTCGTTAAGTTATGGTGCTAGTGGAGTCACTATACTTTCTTTCTTACTCCCTCCTTTTTGACATCCTATAATTTCAACTATCTAAAGCATCCTTTAAATGGATAGTCAATTAAAGGTCTAAAGATGGTTTTTGGAATTAAGTTTTAATGAATTCTCGCAAAACTTAAGGAAAAAAATACTAATATAATCCATTAAATAATGTACAAAAAATAAACACATATTTAGCATAAACTAAAATAAATTTTATTCATCAAAATGATTGAATATAATAATTAAAACTAATTTTTTTTATGGAAGATACAAATTTGTTTTCAGCACATAATAAAATGCAAAACAATCCATCTTTAACTTAATGATTCCCTATTACACAGTTTCCTTAAGTTCCTTGGCATCATTTTTTTTTCTACTCATCTCTTATACTTAAAGCAATCTACAATTTGCAATCTACAATCTTAGGCTTGTATTTCTTATAGAATCTATAGTCTCTCATAAATGATGGTTTCTTAAGCTCGAGGTGGTTACCTTCTTTTGACCTTTTTTTTGTATTATATGAGGATTTCCAATAATAGTTTTTAAAATGTTCTCTCACTCCTTATTTTGAAGTTGAACTATAAGAAACAAGGTTAATCGCTTGAACTTTTCACTTTCTCATGTCTTCATTTGCTTGACTAATCATAGATATCATTTTAATAATAATCCACTCACATTTTTTAATGTTATATAAGGTTTTCAAAACATTAAATTATGGAGGTAACAAATGCATTGCATAGTAGATCAAAAAACTATCTCTTAAATAAACCTTCATGCTTTTCAGCTTATTATGATAATTAATCAATTTTAGGATGTGCTCTTGCACTCCATTGACTCTATCAAATGTGATTTTCTTTAACAATGAGAGATAATGTCCATTCTTCATTTTATTAAATTTTACAAAATTTTCAACAATGAAATTAGAAAAGGTTTTAATGTTCTCAAACTCAGGGATGTTTTATTAGATAGTCTTATCCATTGTATATTTCATGGCGATTAGACAAACTTGATTTAAGTACATTCATTTTTCATATTTCTTCTTTTGCTTATCACTTAAGTTCATATCAATAATGGATTCCTTTTTTGTGATTACCATATCTATGTTTATGATATCCAAATATAACTTCAAAGATTTGACTCATTCATTATAGTTAATCCTATTTAGCATATTTACTGCCACTAATTGCGTAGGTAACATAGCTAAGGAAAATGCATTAATACGTTAATGCATGTAATTGCTTTAATCATACTTACATTTTTCTTATAAAATTAACTATGCAATTAATATAGTATTACATTATAAGACTTAATACTTAAAGAATATTAATGCCTTATAACATAATATAAGAATTAAATATTACAATCTTAAAATCTAACACTAATAAGGAATTTAAAAATCCTAAGAATATAATATTTAATCATATACTCATATTATCGTCAAGTATATTAACAATATAATAACAAAAGGGTAATTAATATTATTAACATATCACTTTCCTTGACACACCTTAAAATATATATTTTTAATTTTTTTTGTTGGCAAAATTTTATACAATTGGTCCTATGAAAAGTGGATTTACAATTATATAAAATTTAATGGCATAATATGAATACTTTATGATTCCTATATTAATATATAATAATGTATAAAAAACTCATAACATCATCAAAACAAAGTTCAAAATTGCTATAAAACTTACACAAGATATCTTGTAGCATAGGAATTACATAATAAATTTTTTAACTTAAAATAAAATCAAATGTATAATTAAATAAAATGAATAAAAATTAATAAAATTAATTTTAATTTTAATTTTTTTTTAAAAAACCTATAATTATGTTCTCTAAGAGTGGAATACAATAGTATAATCATCACGATAAAATGCTATTGACATAGTGGCATGTGACTATCACATGCTGCATATGTATGTGGGATTAATGTGATGAGCATTGTAGCTTATCTTTTTTGCTTATGGGTCCATAACTTAGGTTATCTAACTTAGCTGTAGGCCCAAATCATACTTAACATTTTTTGCATGATTTTGCTTTAACTTTTTCTCCAAATCACTCTAAATTCATTTTTGTAATTGTCTCATTCAAAATATAATAACATGTTAGTTTTGATTTTCAATTTTCCAAAAATATTCAAAAACTTAATATTTCTAGGGTATTTTTCAATATTTTTAGCTTTCAAAACAATTCTAATTTCTTGCAAATCACATTTTTAAATTATCTCAATTGATATTTAAACTAAATACATGTTAAAAATTGAATTATAAAATTCTATAAAACTAGCCAACAACATGGATGATTCTAGGAAATTTTTGAAAATTTATCATGTTAAGCAATTTTAAACCTAAAAGAATTATCCAAACACTCGAATTTGCAGTAAAAAACTCGTTGAATTTCAAAACTCAAATTTTTTAGAGGGATATATGATAAAATGTAGTTGCACTCTTTGCCTAAGTTTTTTTAGAATGCATAAATATTGCATAAATGTCTAGAAACTTGTATGCTAGAATGACATAATCACAGTACCTAGAATAGTGAAGAAAACCTTGACAAAATGGTGAAAATTAAGGAAAATAAAGGGATTCTGTAGAAGTTAATAGGCAAACCTAATAACTTGAATTGCATACATATTTAATAGAATGCAACCTCAAAGCTAGGGACAAGGACATGGTTATTATATGAACTCATATTTTGAAAGAAACAAAGAAAAAAATATGATTCATAGGATTTCAAATAATATAAATACCATGTAAGTTGATTCGAATATAATGGTGATATATATATATGTATCATTCAAGAAGGAAATATGCAAAAGATTGTTCCCAAAATATTATGAATTTGTGGATGTTCATTATGCAACACACACACATACTAGATAATATTGATTAGAAGCAAATTAAACATATATGGAGTAGAACACTTAATTCCAATAATATAAACATAAGCTAGAAAAAATTTATTCATAGAAACATTATATATATACATGGAATTTATTTAGCTAACTTACATAATTCTAAAGTTTTCATTGAAACACACAATATGCCAAAATTCTTAACTTAAAAATGATAGAGAGTCCATGTTTTTAGTTCCATTCATGTTTTACCCATCATGCCATATGTATATATGGAATAGCTAAAAAAAAAGTTCAAAACACATGTCCTAAAATACGTAAGGGAAGAATCATATTTACTTTAATCTATGCATTAATTTTTTTTATACTAATTGTTAGAAAAATATCCTAATTTAACAATTTCCTAGATTATTGATTATGTATCATAGTATGAATTTCATAAATAATTTTAGGAAGCAAAGTATGCAATATGTATAAAAGAAAGAAATTAAGTTTTATGGCTTAACCTATATCATTTAGCATATCCATGATATTTCACAAGATAGATTGCTTTTGGTTTTCGTAGATTGATTTAGATATCACCTATTACACAAACAATTTAATGCTAGAAATGCTCCTTAAAAAGCAACAAATAAACAATAATTAGTGAAAGAAATCATTCCCTCTGCTAAAACCTTACTCTAATATTTTTTGATAGAGGGAATTCTTGTATTGTGCTTTAATAGTAGAAATATAATTTTATGAAGGTTTATAGAAGTAGAGACTTTTTAATAATAATTGAGCTAGTTGAATCATGAATTTTACCTATTATAATATCCATACCTATCTAATATTGAGTTTAAGTACTAAATAACTACTTATTTTTTAAGTCATTTATTAGGTCCTTAAAGTTCACAACAAAAATTCTATTTATGCTCCTCTGTATAGATATATAGAGAAGTTAGATGTGTGAATTAAAAAAATATCAAACATTTCCTTGAAACTTGTATTTCTATAAAAAGAAAGGATATATGAATATAAAGTTAATATTAAATTTTGACAATAATCCTAATTGAATCATATGAAAAGATAATATTAATGCATAATAAAATAAAATTAAGAATTACTTGATGAATCTATTTATGATGTATAATGCATATAAATTTCTTAATATATCATGATTTACTCATGATCCAGTTTGATTACAAACTCTAATACGAATCATGCTCCTATCAACCTTAGTTGTGTATTTTTTATTTAAGGAGAAATTCCATCACTGATAGGAAATGATTAGAACCAAACATATGGTTTAGTAGTAATAATCGTTATTTATATTATAATAATTAGCGAGTTAACATATCATTGAAAATCACTTGTTACCACATTAATAAATTAAATTACCATTAAGCTCAAACTAATTAATCACTTTAATATTATGTTAAACTTTTATGTCTTATTTTTGTTATTAAATTAATAATAATAGCCATTTTAATAAGAAATAAAAGTAAATTATACTATCTTTACACCCATTGATTTAAATTGAAATTATAAATGTCTAATAATATAAAATATAGCATCTAATAGGGATATCAATGAAATAAATACTTACACTCACATCTTACTGACCATATACAAATTCAATATGAATATACATAACAAGATTGTGATATATATATAAATCTTTACATATTGGGTCGAAGTATCCACTCAAAATGCCAAATAAGAATTGTAATTCTTAATACAATATTAAGACAAGATTTAAATATCTTTATAAATATGCCATAGTAAAAATATGCACAATATATGATAAAATATGAATATTTCATTTATATACATCTTAAGAAAAATAATTTATATTATCGTACTTCTACTAACCTAAAACATAAAGAAACTTAAATAACCTCATACTAATTATATAATCATGATATATTTCTATTGCTAAGCCTTTGATTAATGGATTTATAAGCATACAATTTGTAGAAATATATTTAATACTTGTAATATACTTATATACCTTCTCTCACATAAATTAGTATTTTATGTCAAAATGTTTTATACAGGTAGAATTTTTGTTATTATGAGAAAAGTTCACAACAATAGTATTATCGCAATAAACAGTCAAAGGTTTAGAGATGCTCTCAATAATTTCGAAACTAGTTATAAAATTTCTTAATCATACAATAGTATAAGTAGCTTCATAACATGCGACATATTTTGCTTTTATATTAGATGTTGTTGTTAAAGACTATTTAACACTTTTCTATGATATAGTTCCTCCTTCTATCATAAAAATGTATTTAGATATGGATTTATGATTATCGGATAACTAGTAACATCTAAATCTGAGTGGCCTATAATTATAAGATTTTCCAATCTTCTATAAGTTAGCATATAATATTTTGTATCTTGCAGATAGCTCATAACTCTTTTGTAGTAGTCTAATATTTTTGACTAAGATTACTCAAGTATCTTTCGACTACTCTAATAGCATAAGCTGTATAAAGATGTGTACATACTTGAGCATACATCAAGTTATCGACAATCAATGCATATAGGATATTTTTTATTCTTTCTATTTTAACATCATTTTGAGGACTTTGAGACATAAAGAAAATTTTTCCTTTGGAAATAAGTGTGAAAGCTTAAGACCATATTGACATGTTAAACCTCTTTAGTATTTTCTCAATGTATATTTGTTAAGACAAACTAAACAAACCTTAAAATTTGTCATGACAAATTTCTATCCCCAAAACATAAAAGACATTTTTGAGATCCTTTATATCAAAATATTTGGATAATATTTATTTTGTCTAAATCAATATGTTCGCATCATTACTTATAAGGAAAATGTTATCTATATATAATACCAAAATAATAAAACTGTCTGCACTCATTAGCATATAAATATATTAATCTACTACATTTTTCTTAAATCCAAGAGAAGTTATTACTTTATCACACTTGAGTTACAACTATCTAGAAGCTTGTTTTAAGCTATATATGGAGTTTTTAAATTGATAGGCAAGGTGTTTTTTTCCTTTCTCTTGGAAACCATATAGCTTGTTTATATAAACTATCTTTAATAGATCACTATTTATGAAGGCTATCTTCATATCCATCTAATGCAATTCTAAATCAGACTAGCCACTAACGCCATGACAACTTGAAATAAGTCATTAGTTAAAACTAGTGAAAATTTTTTCTTGTATTTATCTTTTCTTTTTAGATGTATCTTGTAGCTACCAATTTAGCCTTATACCCTCTTGATTTTACCTCGAACATCCCTTTTGGTCATGAAAACCCATTTGCATCTTATTGTTTACAACTTGTAGGAAGCTTTACTAGATTCACACTCAATTCTTATGTATTGAAGTCGATTTATCTTTCATAACACTCATCTGATTAGAATAGTTTGATCTAGATATGGCTTGAGAAAATATTGTAGGATTAATACCATCATTAATATCATATTTATGCACCTGGGGATATATAAGGTAATCATTAGGAATTACCAATTTGTGAACTCTATGAGATTTCCTTAATATAATTTTTTTTCATTTATCTTATTTAGTTCAACATCTGCTATTAGTTGTATTGAATTAGTTAATAGAATAATAGAATATGACTCTCCTAATTTTGGTGCTAGTGGAACAATTATTTTGTTTTCAATGAAATTTATAATGCCAGTATTTAACTCCTACTATCTAACTCATCCTTAAATATGATAGTTCGATTATATTCAATTACTCTAGTTGTATAAGTTAGACAATAAAATCTAGTTCCCTTTGAACCATTGCAATATGTAATGAAGTATTCATTAATAGTCTTTAAATCAAGTTTCCTTACAAATGAAATGTACAACTTTACTTTTACTTTGTAACCCTAAACTTAAAAATTGCTTTAAATTAGGCTTATTACTATATAATAATTTATAAGGGGTTTGAAACACTGATTTACTAGGAGCCTATTTTAAAATATATGCTATTGTTCTTAACACATTACCCTATAAGAATTCTAGTAGTAAAATATGGGCTAGCATGCATCTCATTATATTTATAAGAGTTGGATTCTCCTATCTACAATTCCATTTTGCTTTGGCATCCTAAGTATAGTGTAGCTTGCTTGAATTCCACACTCTTGTAGGTATCTTGTAAAAGGGCTAAGGCTTCTTCTTGTTTCATTATACCTATCATAATACTCACCACCTCTATTAGAATTAATACATTTTATCTATTTTCCTAGTTTCAACTTAACTACTACCTTAAATAACTTAAAAGCTTCCAGTAATTTTGACTTTTCATTGAATAGCTCTATTTAATTAAATTTAGAGTAATTATCGATGAATGTGATGAAGCATTTATAGCTTCCCATAACACTAGGTGTTATAAGCTTACTAATATTAATGTGGATAAGTTTTAGAACATTATCCTTTCTACTTTTCTTACCTTTTCTAACTTTATTTGTAAGTTTTTCTTTAAAGTAGTCTATACAAGTTCCAAAATTTGAAAAGTTTAGATCACAAAATACTTCCTCTTTTACAAGTCTTTGAATTTTTTTTTTAGAAATGTGTTTTAATTGTCTATACCATAACATTGAAGACCTTTTATCAATTCAACATCTTTTCTTACCAATAACAAAACTTATCAAGTTCACAAAATTAGGATTTAAATTAATTCCATATAAACCATCACATACAGAACTAGTACCCACAACAGAGGATTTATAAAGTAATTCAACTTTTCCATTGCTAAAATAACAAGAATATCCAACAGAATATAAAGCAACAATTGAAATTAAATTCTTTCTCATGAAAGATACATAAATTACATTATTTAAGAATAGCTTATGTCACTAATCCTATGTATTCCTCTTCAATTCTATCTTCTTTTTAAGTTTCATAATCGTTCCTTCTTCACTTGTCTTCCTTAAATTCGTTAGCTAAAAGTAATTAGTGACATGAATAGTCACACTAGTATTTAACTATTAAAAGTTTGATAGTACATTAATAATATTTTATGTAAAACAGATTAAAGCTAAATAGGTACCTTTCTTTTTGCCTTAACCTATTTCTTATATTTGAAACAATTTATTTTCTTGTACCCATACTTCTTGCAAAATTGACACTTACGCTTTAATTAAGCTTTATTGTGTTTATAGTGCTATTACTCATTAGATTCACCTTTCTTATCTTCTTCCTTCCATAGTTGTAATGACTTTTGCTATCTTTCTAATTTACTTTTGTAGCATGATTTGAATGTATGCCATATAAGTTATAATTTACTACCTAAGCCTTACTTTTTTTCATGTCTTTCTCGACTTATGTAAAGATTGAAATGAGCTCGTTGATGATCCCTTCTATTTTTTGAATATTTTAAGACATCTTTAGAATGTCAAATTGAGATGAGATATACTCTAGCACACACACCAAGTTAAATAACTTTTCCTCAAATCAATTTATATAGTTTTTAGCTTGTTGTAGTAATTAATCAATCTTAGAATATGTTCTTTCGCCCTATTGGCACCATCATACATAGATTTCTTAAGTAATGAAAGATATTGTCCCTTCTCAATTTTATTAAAATTCTTCTATTTTTCAACTATAGAATCCAAGAACATTTTCGCAATGATTATTTTAGAAACACTCTCTCTTGTAGTCTTATTCATTGTATACTTCATTACCATAAATACACTTTATTAGAATGTGTTCACTTTTTATAATGATTGCTTTTTCTACTATAAATTTAACATTAATCTAAGGTTCCATCTCCATAATTATCAGATCAAGATTAGAGACTGTAAGATATAGCTTTAACAACTTAGCCCAATTATTATAATTCATCTTATAAAGCGTTTTAATCCTTTTTAATTATATAAGTAAAGGAACTGATAAAATAAATTTAAAATATTAATGCATATTTAACATTAATCATACTAGAAATTTTTCTTAGTAAATTATACAATTAAACTTAATATTATATTATAAGGTCTAATACTGATGGGGCATTAAAGACTTATAATATAATATAATGACTAAATATTATATTCTTAAAATATAACATTGATAAGATGATAAAAAAATTAAAAAATATAATATTTATTTTTACACTTATATTATCACTAATAAATCACATTAATAATATCATAACGATTTGATATTAAAATATTATTAATATAATACTCTCTTTAATCTAACTATCACTTTATTAAAAGAATAAAATTTTATATAATTGGACCTACAATAGATGGGCTTACAATTACACAAAGTTTCATGTTACAAAATAGACTTAAATAATTTTCTAAAATTATTTTCTTATATATACTTATACATAGAAAAATTATTAATATACTAAACAGTATCTAAAAATTTCATATAAAATATATATGAAAGCCCAAAATATAGAAATATTACAATACAAATATCAACTAAAAATAAAATTAATTAGTTATTCAAATCAAATAAGTAAAAAATAATTAAAATATTTTTAATATTAGAAAAATATGCAAAAATGCTTAAAAAATTTAATTTGAAAAATGGAGTCCAGTAATGTAAACATCACTACTGCACAACGCTAGCACGGCTATGCATGGCATGCACATGCATGTGCCATGCGTGAATCATAAGCAGCGTGCTTGTTTATCATTTTCAAGTTGGCATTGGGTTGGTAACTCGGGTTTGAATTTTGCCTTTTTAATGTGTTTTTCAATGCAATTTCATACCTAATGCCTTTTTAATGTATTTTAATGTATTTAATACAGAATTTTCTAGAACAAACTGCGTTTAAAATCAATTTGTAAGATTGAAAATTTTCTAGAAATACAATCATGAAGTTTTTTCTTCCCAAAGCTTGAATTTAAACACTTATAAATGTCAAAACATATTTTTCTTAAATTATAATATGCTAAAATGGAAATTACTCTAAAAGATGATTGCTAAAAAGAAAACTTAAACTCTATAATTTTTGGAAGTGAACAAAAGTTTCGATATTCAAAACACCAATAGATAAATTTATTGAAAAAAATATAAGAATGAATTATAATTTTTAATTTATGATATTGTCTCAATCAGAACCAAAATATATACAAGCAATTTCATGATATAGGAAAATAAACAAACATCAAATTGGGAAAATGTACATCAAACTGGGAAGAACTTTTCTAGGAAAAAAATTTCAGTATTTTGTAATACACACACACAATCATACTACAGTAAAACATATATGTATTTCCCAAAATTGTTAACTAAATTCATGCTTATAAAATGTAACCAAATTATAACAATTTCCATGAAAATTATAAATTGTAACACATAAAAGTTCATCCAAAACACTTATGTATATATTTATCAAAAGAATTCATGTGAATTTATAGTAAAATTTATCATATGAATTTCTCATATCATCAAATATGATGAAACCAAAAACTTGCAAAAGGAAAAGTTATTTGCAAATTATTCATAATAATTATAAAACAATATAGTAACAATTTGAAAGTTATGAAGTAATTTTGAGATTTATAGCAATATTATCTAGAATAATTTATCAAAAAAATATAATATTATTTAAAAAATAAAATAAAATTATATTTCTGAATTCACATAATAACATAACTAATTCACATGATTTATTAATTCTTAACGTGTTTAACGAACTGAATCGCATGGCCTACGGGCTAGCTGCGCAGGTTGGGCTTGTCTAGCCCATAAATGCACATTTTATGCATATTTTAATAAATATAATTAAATAATTTTAGTTCAATAATTTTTAAAATTTTCGCATTATTTCAGATTTTAAAACTTTACCGGCACAACAGAATTTAACTATGAATATGGACAGTGGCAGCAGGAGACTGTTCTTGTCTTTTGCGGGGTCTTTTCACCAATGGTAAATAATTGAATTCCTGACTGTGAAGCTCAGTAAAAAGAAAAGAAGAAAAATATTGCTTGCTTTCAACCGCACCTTTCTATAAGAACTAAATCAAAAAAATAATTGTATCTAAATGTTTAATTTATGTATAACTTAATCTCAAGAATGATAGCAATACGTGTCATATAAGAATCGTGTTGAAAATGCATCTATTACGTTGATGAACAGATAGATCTTTTTCCTACCCAGTGGAAAAGGCGCAAGGTAAGTCTCATCTGTCGCAATCCCTCTCTCACCCTCACCTTGACAGTGCGTTGGCAGCTTTGACCACGTACAATACAAGCTGCTGGGCATCCATCCACAGCAAACCTGGAAGAGGAAAAGATAGTTCCAAATTCCCAAGTGCCTTTACTGTTGTACTTGTAAAGCGCTTCATAGAAGGACAGCAGACTGCATACACAATTCTAGTTGTGAGGTCAGTCCTTGAGCCCTTCTTTGTCCATGTATCATCATCATTTGTCGTCCCTAATCAGCGATCGAAAATTGATCTATATTTCTAGCAACAAGCAACAAGGGCATCACCGCTGCTAACAAACTTTGACTTAATATTTCAATGGTTTCTTCTCTGTTGATCACATCATTTCATAATAGAAAATTTGATAGAAGAATAACGTTAGTTGAATATTTTATTTAGACTAGTTATGTTTATTAATTAATATTCATTTTTCAAAATTTTACATAAAATTGGATAAATTAAAAGATAATAAATAGAATTTGTGGCCTTCGGCTTCATTATTTGAGAGAAATATAAGAAAATGCGTGCTTGTATCTTCAGCTCTTGTATTTTAGTGCACTGAGTGCAAACTGCAAAATCCGGTCTTTGAGCGGACGCTGTTAATAAGTCAAATCCAGTCAAAAGCACTGAGACAAGAATTAGATAGCCACAATAAATGGCCAACTTAAGTGGCGCCTATCTTTACTGTTTTACCCACTCACTCTGCCCAAATGCATTCTATTTTTTACCATCCGCCATCTAAGACAACAGTGGCTACAGGGTCCTTCACATTGACACGGATTCTCCCAATTTGTTTTCCCCTTCTGAATTGTTCCTTTCACTTTTCTGCTGCAATCTGCATCTCTCTCTCTCTCTCTGGTCACAGTGAGCCACCCTTTCTCCAATCTATGCACCTCATTCCCGCTATACGCCATGACAACAAACGTTGATCCAAAGGACAAAGGGGCTCTCTCTCTCTCTCTCTCTCTCTGTGGTTTGAGTTGAGAAAATTCAGAAGGCAGGGCAGCCATAGGCACCAGGATCTCTGTTCATCTAATTAGATGCGGAATGACTTCATGGTGACATGATAGACTTCTCATTTTCATGGCTTCACTTAGCTCATATAAGTACTGCTACTTCGCCGCCTTCGCCTTCGCCTTACTTGTTATACTTTTGCATCTTATTTTGCTCTGCTCAGTTTCTTGCTTCAATCAGCTCCAGCCGTTGAATTCTCATCGGGTAGGCTTTAAAGCCCTTTTTTTACCTCCATTTCTGTCCCTATCCATCTTTTGCTTTCTGTGTTTTTGCCTGATTTGTTTGATATGGATTTGATTGGGAAAATAATGCAGGGCCTGTTATTTGAGGAGAAAAACAGACTGGGTTCAATCCCTCCTAGTTGCCACAACAAGTGCAGCCATTGCCATCCCTGCATAGCAGTCCAAGTTCCAACCTTGCCGAGCCACCACCGGTTCCAACCCGCTCTTACCCGAACTCATTCGGTGGCTTTTTCTGACCCATCTCGCCAAGCCAACGGCAACGGGTACTCAAATTACAAGCCTTTGGGTTGGAAATGCCACTGTGGAGACCACTTCTTCAACCCTTAGAAAGTGTTTCGAGGGGAACTATGTTAGCATTCCGATGGAATTAGCCTCATCTTGATCTGTAAGCCGGATAATTAAAATTGCTTTTACAAAATTAATTACTTTAGACTCTAAAGCACTTATGGAATTGCTTTAGGTTTCGTAGATATGCCTCGCTTGTGTCAGTGTTAATTGTATACATTGAAGTTTGGAACCAGAAAGTTTCTAATCTGCCTGGTTGGTAGGTTAGTATATACATTTGTACAGAACGTGAACTACGACTTTGCGGTTGCTTCTACGTTTGCAGAAAGTTTATTTTTGCCCTTTTTCTAATTAGAGTCTTTCATTTAGTAGGTTAACAATCACACGCCGAGAAGGATTATAAATGGTACGGAAAATTATTGCTTTCCTATGTATGATTTTATTTTTATTTTTTCACTTAATATACATATTATTTTAATTTACTTATACTTTGATGGTTAATAATTTATTCATGTGACAACTTTTAATATGTCTAAAATACCTGCACAGGAAAAAACAAACAATCAAATGTACGCAACAATAGGATGGTTCATCGTGCACTCTTGAATATATAAGTTAGTGATTATTTTGACTAATTGAAGAAATTTATTGACTTGAAATAAGTATATCTTTATCATTTATAGGCTCAATTAGATATGAATCATGTTTAAAATAATGAGCCATTATAAAGCCTTCACAATTCAAAAAATTCTAGATAAGCATACTTCATGTTTGAGATAATGGAGTATTATGAATTTTAATAAGATATTATAAATTCTTTATGATACTAACTAAGAATAGTTAGGCTGGAATGGAGGATATTTAATTGTGATAGTCAGAGATACAAACAAATTAATTTGAACATCTATATATTTGAATTTAAAATCATTAGTAATAAATGAGTTAGAACTGAAGTTTGAATTGAACATAAATTTAAATGAGTTTATTCAAACGTAAATGAGTAGTAAATTGTTTAATCTAAATTTTTAATTGAACTTAAAGTATTTAAACTTGAGCGTGACCTTAGGCTTAGACGATATCAATGAAACTTGACTTTTTGTTTAATATATATTATGTATTATTTATATTTATTTACACTTTAGTAATATAAAATTTAATAATATATTATTTACATATTATATTTACATTAATTAAATATAATATAAAAATAAAAAACATATTTTATAATTAAATTTGTTTAGACTTGCAGATAATTTGAATTGAATGATACATTTAAAATTAAATTTGAATCAATTTTTTTATAAGTTAATTTTAAATTACTTATAAACAATTCTACTCATTTATACCTTTGATGATAATTAGTTAAAATTAAATCGATTTGGTTGTGAGGCGATTAGCCATTTTGAGTATTGTTATCGTCTAAACTATTTTTACATTCAAAATTTAACAACGGATCGATTCAAATGCATCTCATATCATCTCTATTTTTCAAATTTTGACTCAAAAAATTTAAGTAGATAAAATATTATAGGTTAAGATTGTATATGAATGAATTTTAAGACTTATATCCACAGATGGATTAAGAAACAAAAGAAAGAGATAAAATATAATTTTGTCTCAAGTATTTTAAGAGAGAGAGAGAGAGAGAAGGTAAGGGGGAGCTGGGAGTTTGAACGTTTTTTTGGTATTTTCTTTGGCCCTCTCTCACTCGTCAATGCCGATGACAAGTTGTTTTGGCGCCGAATGAAAGGAATTTGCAAAGTTAGTTCTTTCACAACTTTGATTTATGCATATATTGATTATTTATAATTTATATTAAATTTTATCTCTTTTAAATAAAAAAATTTAATTTAATAATTATTATTATTCTACATCACTCAATTTATTTGTATGTGAATTTTTAGTCTATGTATAATAGAATTGACCATTTGTAAATAGCTGGCATGACAAAGAGAAATTGTTGTATATTATAATTATGTCACATATTTTTAATTATAATTAATAAATAAAAAATATTTTTTAATTTTATAAATTTGTGTATATTAAAAATATAATTTTTTTAATTTTTAAAATATTAAAAATTATGAAATTAATAAATATTCTTTATTTATAAATTATAATTAAAAATATATGACATAATTAAAGCATACAAAAATTTATCTGTGCCGGAGTGAATGTAATTTAACTGAAGTGAACTCTATCTAGCTCCGGAATGAAATTCATGTAAAGGATCTTACATGGCGCCGCCGAACTATGTCTAAATGCATTAAGAAAGAGGGTAAAAAAAAAAAAAAAATAGATGGAAAGAAAGAAAATAGTTTTGCCCTTATTTGTATAGGTTGAAACAATAAAAATATAAAGAAAACAGGTGAACGTTTTTCTTGACTGGATTGGTAGACAAGTGCGAAGAACGGAAACATTATTACATCAAATGACATTATGCTTTTTACATTTGTAAATGTGTAAAATAAATAAATACAACTGTGTATTCAAAAATGACACTCTTTACCACTATCTTATATATTTTTGAATTTATATATGTAAAAATACAAATTATATATGTTATTTGTATTCACACATTATCTTTTGTATTAGCATGTTCTTAAATGACAAATTTATTCTGAATATAATATAGGAATAGATAAAGTGATCAATACATGTAAAATATGTACTTTAAATAAAAGTAAATTTTAATTATTTGATTTCATATTTGTTATTGTTCAAATTTTGTAGGATGAATATAATAACACATATAATTCAACGATTGAAATCCTAGGCAATTATATTTTTTTAAAATATTTGCAATGCTTCTTACACTATTTCCACATATTTTTTTGAAAGTAAAAAACATATTTAATATTATGTAACTTAAAAGAAAATTAATCAGCATGTTGTAATTACTAATTCAAAAATAATTATTATAATGTAAGTTAAATTAACAATAACATAAAAAATTTAAAATAATGTATTTTAAATGATGACGGATTAAATATTAAAAAGAAAATGGTAAAATTTATATAAAAAATCCAGTGATATGTACAATTGAATGGATAAAAAGAGCAGTTTGAATTGAAAAAAAAGGTAGTTTGAATTAGGAAATGAAAGTATTTCTGGAAAGTAGAAAGCTTTGATTCCCTTTCCACTGCTTTTTCGCATTATTTGCTGAGGGAAAACTTTTTGAGAGACCCACGCCATTTTTGTAGTTATTTGAAATTTTTCATATTAACCAAATACGAAAAAAATATATTTTTCTCTTCTTTCATATATTTTCTTTTTCCACCTTTGTTTTTGGGGAAATGTGCTACATGGTAGTCTCACAGGGACGACCAATGATAGTTTCTTCCCAATTACAAATTTTTATTTAGTTAACCTAATAACTTACTTTATACCTATTAGGATTTAAAATATTTTATGTAAAGATAATTAATTATAATATATTTATAAATAAAATATTCTTATGTGAAATGACGTGTAATAGAATAAGTAAAAATGGTTTAAGATGGAATACAATTAAGAATGAGTATAGGGGTAAGAAAAAAAAATTTAGAACCTCTTCTTCATTTTACCCTTTAACCTATTTTTCCCTTTTTATTCCTCTCATTCCAACCATTCCTCTATTTCTCTTAAGGATCCCAACAATTCCTCATCTCCTTTCCATCTCAGTGAAAAGAACTAATCCACCCATTCATCTTCTTCAAATCCAAGTAAGGTAAGGATTTTCAGACTAATGATTTCAAAAATGCCCGATCTTTAAATACTAGTCAAACCAAGTTGGCAACCTACCCAAGGGAGTAAACATTAAATGCACACAACGAGAAAGGGTTCACACAATCATACTCTAATACTTAAGTTATTGTTTAGGCAACCTAATGGAATGCAAAAAAATGTTTTACCTCGTGTTGACTTACCTAATGTTTTTTATAAGATTTAGGGCATTCATAAAGGTGTTGGAGTTTAGACTAAATCTAAGCTCTTAATGATTGTGTTTATAATTATACCTAGTGGCTAATATTAATGCTTTAGTTAAGCTGATAGAATCAATATCCTTGTTGCAGCTGTCTAGATCGGTGAATTATGAGGCAAGATTGGTTCTCTTGCTGGGAACAAGCTTGAAGGATGGATTTTGATCATTCTAGCCATTGGTCCAATAAGCGAATTTGATATTTATCACACATTTTAATCTTTGTAGCATTTATCTTCCATTTTCCCTTTTGATTTTGCATGATTAGAGTTTTTTAGTTTAAATGAAGTTTTGGTGCCCTAATCCCATTTTCTTGAATTTGGATATTTAGAAGCAAGCTAATCCCAATTTCTAATACATATTGTCTTTTCCATAAGTAGTGAGTGAACATTTTACTTTATTTTATGTGATTATGGATGTTTTAGACTAGTATTGAGTTAGTTTTATTATATTTTGCGTAAATTATTGATAGATGGTTGGAAATGATATTTAGTATGAATTCGTTATTGAATTGATGATATCATGTTATTCTTATGTTCTATGGTAGTTGAATTTCATGATAATACATAAAGGATGAGATTTAGGAAGAATTTCTCACATGTGAATAGTAAAATTTTCTATAAAAGAATGCAAAAATTCACATGTCAATTGATTCATCAAGTTTAGTATACAAAAGTTTTTGCCTTAAATTGATTTACCCTTTACAAAACCAAATTCAAAGGAACTAAATCAATTGGTAAATCGATTTAGTAAGGTTAGAGGCTAGCCTCCCTATGCATTAAATCAATTCATGAATTGATTTAGACCTTCTAGAATTACATATGTTAAACAAAATTGATTCATAAGGAATAAATCTTAGATTTTGTTATATAATCATTTAAAAGGAATTGTTTATGATTTAATTATGCATTATGTGAATTGACAACGTTGTGTTGGAGTTGTCAATCCATTCCAATGTGCAAATTATTACTGTGATATGAATCTTTATTGAAACATGACAATGATTATTGTAAATTATATTGAGAAATAAGTTAGGAAAAATTATTGATGTTTGTGAATTGTATACTAGATTTAGTAATTGCATGTGAATGATAAGGATGATTTAGAGAGATAAGAATGGGCTTATGAGGTATGAGGATAGATAAGAGTTATAAGGTAATTTACTTATTTTGGTTTACTTGTATATTCTAGTTAGTGTTAATGAAATACTATAGTTGAATTGTGTGAACTATGAAAATAGAAATGATATACTCAAAAAGAAGGCATGATGCCATTAATGATTCTGTCTTGTTTTGAAAATATGCCACTTAGACTAAGGATAAGAGAGGGTAATCTAGTTGGTAAAATTTTAAATTTTGTGTATGTGTGTGTGTGTATGTATTTAGAATATTTTTTCACTAAAGCTTGGACTTATCCCTTTATATTTCATTTTACAAATCTACAAGCTGATGTTATGCCACCATCACAATAAGGATGGATCCTTTAGAACTTCTACTAGCTTGGACAAGGGCAATATATAGATATTTTGCATATAAATAAAAATGATTTCCATGACCCTTTCTTTAAAAGGCCTTGGATTGTAGTATTTAGTAGCCTAGATAGATATTATAAGTGTTAGAAATTCCTTATTTGAGGGTGTAAGTTAAACTAGTTTATTTTTGGAAAATGTTAGGAATTATAAGCCAATTTAACTTTCATTTTCTATGTAGAACCAATTATGCTAATTATCAAGATTTTTGCAATATACATATCAACACTAATTAGTATCTAAAACCTTTATCTAAATTGTTTAAGTAATGTTTTTGAATAAGATATGCTAGTGGACATTGGTAGGCTAAATTCCACCACTCATAGCTTAAGAAAGGTTGTGACACTTGCATAACTAGTTTTATATTTCATTTTTTTTAATTTTAAACATTTTATGAGAGAGATAAATATGCATTTAAGAGTTAAAAAATATATAGACCCTTTGGATTTCTTGACTTTATCTCTCTTCTTTTATTTATTTAAAATATTTCTTAAATTTAAAAATATTAAATAGGATAAAAGGTAATTAATTGCCTATTAAAAATGGAATTCTAGAAAGCAATGCTAAAATATTAAAGGGAATTATGGCTAAAATTAACTACTATTTTCTAAAATGACAGTGTTTATGACATATTCTTGCAAGGATACTAAAAAAAAGCCTATTTATCAAGGCTATGCCTCAAAGCTCATCTAATTAATACATCAGTTACTCTATTTTGTTCTTGATTGGTAAACATGCATAAAACAAGCTTCTTAATCCAAAGTTATAATACTAGAAACTAAGCTATAGCATAGATATGTAATTGAGCAATCATACTTTACTAAAGCTAGCAAATTAACACAATCTAACTCTACTACCATTTTCTTAAAGCCAATTTCATACACCAACTTTCACTAAAAAAATCACTTGCAACTCTAATGTAAGGATATTGCCCAAATTAGCAACAGAGTAAAAAGCCTTCAAGCCATTGTCCTATATTATAATCTATTAGGATGCCTCTATAAGCTATATATCTTCCATTAGCCTTATAAAACCCTTTTGAATTGTTGTCTAACCTATCTAAATTTTAAAGCATTCCATTTTCCATCTTGGTTGCCATATTTTCCATTGGTAGGTTTTGCCTTTTAAAGAATATTAAGTCCTTAAGTAGTCTCTTAGAACATTCTAGTTATTTCTATAACTGCATCTCCAAGCTATTTATTAGGTTAAAATATTGTTGCATCCTTTCTATACATAAGTACCAAACAACAACACCAAATTATATTTTCCAATTACTCTATTTATTATAAGATAGATCCTGGTTAAAATTCAACTCCATTCATCTTTCTAAAGAATATTGGAAAATTTGGGTGCAATATTTATAATATACCCACTTTGAATAAATATTCGAGATTATTGGAAAATCTCTAATTGCATGAATGTTATTTTTAGTAGCTTGCATACATCTTTCACACATATTTAAGTTTATAATACATCTTGCATTCTAGTTGTCATTAGTTAATCACTTTCCTTGAATTAGTAACCTTAGAAAAAATTTAATTCACTCTCTCTATTGGTTTTCCACTTTTTTTCAATATAACGAAATTATGATTTTCTTGTCTTAAATGAAAATTTTCTATAGTTCTAAGATGTCTAATATATACCAAGGAATTAAATATAGAAATTAAAAATAATGTATTTTGGGCTATGAACAATTAAATGTTTTTATATGAAAAATTATTTCAAAATGTAAGTTCAAATGTTTACTCTTATTATATTTATTGAAATCTAACTTATTTAAGCATAAAATATAATTAAATAAAATGAACCCATTGAGTATTTCATAAAAAGATATTGGGTCATTACTCTTCCTTTACTAAGTCTAATTGTCCCATAAATATTTATTTCCTCATGTGACTAAATGCATTACTTTAAAAAAATTTATTTGATTATTTTAAAAATTGACAAAAATTGATATCCAAGTTATTGTCATTTCATCTAAAAAGCTTGGTTATGATTTTTAAATTTAATAGGTTCAATTACTTTAGCTAAAATTAATTATTAGTCACTTCTCTAAACTTCTTTAACCATTGATACATTATAAAGAAATAAGAATAAAAATAATCAAATAGTATTTTTAAAATATATTTTATTGTTATATATATATATATATATATATATATTAAAATAATAGATTATAAGTATCCATATTTAGTCTTATCTTATTGTTAGAAAATATTTACAAATATTAAATTACTATTCATCACATTTTAATTGAAATTAAGATCAAGGCTCATATATTAAGTGAGATAGAAAATTGCTTGCGATTCTTGATAGATTCAAAGATTAAGTGGAAAAAATTGTTGCATAAGATATCCTATAGTGCAGGTAACCCTAACCAAACAAGACAAGCATATGAGATAGATAAAAACAATTTAAGGATCAAATAACCTTAATGAAATTTCATTTATAAATATACTTTCATTTCTTTGAAGGGAAACACACTTTTATTTGCTGTTCATCTTGCAAAATTTATCTTATGCTCTTTAAAGTTTTAAAAACTCTTTTTAAACTTATTGCACCTATATTTGCAAATATGCATTCTTGAGTATTTGAATCTTGATGTAAATCTCATAGTGAAATTTAGAAAATATCATTTGTTATATTTTTAAGCTAGAGATTCAAAAGAAAGAAAGAAAAATCTTGATAGGTTATATTAAGCATTAGATGAAGGCTTAGAAAAGTGTTTCTTTGAGAAGAATAAGTATAGTTGCTGTAAAGAGGAAATATTGTGAGGATAAATAATTATAATTTATTCATAACTAGTGAAGTTCTTCAAGTGATCTTTGAGAACTTGAGAAGAGAAGAGTAAAACCAAAAACCATTCCTTCTAAACCACTAAATCCTTATAGAAATTGTTGTGTCTTTATTTTTTTTCCTACTCTTTTATACTTTTAAATCTTATTTTTACAAGCACTTCCACTTACATGCAAACTTAATCATTTTGCTTTTACACAGAAATATACAAAATTTTATATAAAAAATTGAAAGAAGTTTACTTTTCAATATTATTTAGAAAATGTTTTAAAAAGCTAATCCACTTGCTCTTAGCTTTCCAACTTTATCATATACCTTGAGAAAGATTAAGTATGTTATGAGACATTTATTTATGGAATTTAGTAAAGATCAGATTATAGGATTATGTGTAGTCTTAAGGCACTGGCCTCCAAGGCATAATGTTTTTTCATAAGTTTGTATGCATGTGACATATATGATTTTCCTAAATTATAAAAAAAAGGGTCAACTAAACTCTTCTTAAGTTAATGGAATGTTAATTATTCATCATTATATTTTAGCATACCTCATTTATTCTTATCTTTTTTAAAAATTATCATATTAAAGTAAAATCTATTAATCTTTATTATAATGAAAGAATAATTTATAAAATAATTTTAAATAGTATACTACTGAGCATTTTACAACTATAATGTAAAGTCCTACATTAGTTAGACTTCAATGTTATGTATGATATATAATGTTTCAAGTTTCACCACTTAGATAGCTTTGACTAGTTTTTTAGATTAATGGATCAGGTTTAATAGTTATCTTGGTTCAGTTAAGCTTGAAATATGGCAAATGGTATCAGAACACTTATCAATTGTATACTTTTAAAAAAACTTAAACTAATCTTTTAAGCCAGTGGACCAAACTTAACAATTATCTTAGTCAAACTTAAGGCATGACAATGGTATATCATGACTCAAATTGGATGGTAATCAATGTAAAAGGTTGCCACTAGCAATGACTTATACAAAGTTATAATGATGACATGCTTAGACAAGAAGTTAAGAAATTTAATTCAAACATAATTCAATTAATAACCTTGAGCATTTTTTTCCATTAATAAGCCATAAGCTTTTCAATGTAGCCTACCTTTAGCCAATATAGGTAATAGCTAGGTATTTATGGGAAAGAATCCCTATAAAAAAAAGAGAAAGAAAAATAAGTTTACTTGACACTTAGTGAGGAAGCAATCATAATTAAAGATTAGAAAAGAAGTGTTTATCACTTAGGATGACCAATTTAAGTCCATTCTAAAAAAGGAGTGCTAATGTACAAACCTTTAAGGTAAGAAAAAGAAAATTAAATATAGCTTAATTTTGGGGTTATTTTGAATCATGAAGAATTTCATGGTTCGTTACAAATAGAACTTCATTTAAATCTCATATAGTTTCACCAGAATATAGCATTAAATCAACATATGCATAATTAGTATAAAGTCTAGCAGTTCCTTCACATTAACCACAAGGTAATCCAAGCAAATAGCAAAATTACGAAACATAATAAGCAAGTTAACCATCTTGTGACTCTTAGTTAGTTTTATTCCTTTATAGACCCTACCATGTCCTTTCAAAATCTATCTTATCCTTTCACATATAGGCAAAGGATCTGGTGCAATAATCAAGCTATATATAATTTTACCCCTTTCTAACATTGGATAACAATTTTCACATAATTCATTTACATATAAGCAATGTGTCAATAAGCACTTTTATCTTTTCACCTTGTAACATTATCATTCATAACAATTTAAAAGTAAACTAAACCTTATCCATTAACTCATTATAAGGAAAGAATGTGTAACACATTTACCTTCTGGTCCAAGCACATCATACTCTTCACATTCATGTGTTGAAATGAGCCTTTATTTACAAAGCTAATGTATATTTATATCATAACCATGCTTACAAGTTGCACCAAATCCCTAATATCCCAAACATTTATGTTATACTTAGGTAAACTCATACTAAACATTTATAGGGATTAAATCTTACTTTAGAACCTTTATATAAGTGATTTTAAAATTAATAACTTTTGGAATTGATTCTGTAATCAATTCAAGGTACTTCAGTGAAATTTTGACCTTATTAGATTGATTCCATGTCTTCCAATTGTGGTTTTGTTTTAGGTGAATTAATTGTTGAATCGATTCAATGTAGAAGAGTTTATGTACTAATCCCAATAAACTAATTGCACAATGGTAATTTGTTAAGAACAATTAAAGGCAAAATAACATCCATGGTATACTAGCATAAATGCATTTTTGTATACAATCGTACAACCATATGCCACATCAAACTCTATTAAGAAAATCTCATCTAGAACACGCCATTAGCTTTATATATGAAAATTTTTCCTAAATAGGAAGTTCAAATAGTAAGATAAAAAGATAGTTCTTCTTTACTCAATGTAGAAATTAGGGTATGACTACCTTAAATAAATAATAAATTTTAAACTATTCATTTTTTTAGTCACCAAATATAAGGGTTATGATAACTTGATTAATAATTTATTTAATTAGTCAGCTATATATATTACAGAAATATCTGTAATATATTTTTATTAACAAATTTTTACAATTTTTATCATATGTTGTTCATCTATTGAAATATTTGCTTCACTTAGTAAGATTAGAAGAAAATTATACTTTTTTTGTTATAATTGAATCAAACATTAATATAATTTCAAAATATAAATATATTTTCTTAAAATATTACTAAATATTAAATGAAATACTTATTGCTTTTATAAATATAACTAATTCTTATAACAATTTTAAGAAGAGTAAAGTTAATAAAGGAATCTTATATTTTATTTTTCATACATGAACCCTCCTCTAAACCCTTTCTTTAAATATAAAGAAGAGCAAATTATATTTAGAGTAAATTTAATAATCAATTATTGTTTTAAAAGTGATAATTATTATATTTTTAAAATTCTATAACTAACATCATTTGTTTTTCTATTTTTATTATATTTTTAATAGAAAATAGAAGTGATTATTTTTATCTTATTGAAAAGCCATTTAACTTGATTCTTTAGTATATAATTTGAATTTTATTCGATACATAAAAAATTAGCCAACACACTAATAAAAAATTGATTTTAATTAATTTCTATGAATATCAAAATTCTTGCCTATTTTATATTTTATTATATAATCATGAATAATCATATAATTATCATATTGTTTTAATACAAATGATTTATTTTATGAAATATATTATTGATATGCAAAGGAATTTTAAATATATTAATTAGTATTAATTAGATTAACATAAAATTATTACATATATCTTTATAATTTATTGATAGTAATGAGATGATGAATGAGACATGATTAAATTGTATTTTAATTTTTATTTAATTTCAAATTTATTTATTTATTTATTAAACAAATTCTTTTGTAATCAAATATTTAATAAATATAAAAAGCACTAAAAAATGTAAATATAAAATTTTTAATCAAATATAAATTTAAGAAAAGCAAATTTAATTAAATAGATATTATATAAAATTATATATTAGGATAAGAGTACTTTTTAATAATTAATTTAAGTAAATTTTAATTTTAATTTATTTTATAAAATTTTATATTTTCAATCACTATTAATAGCCTATCATTTAAGTTTTAGATATGAAATTAAATATAATGAGCTAATGCTTTCATTTTTACTTTTGACCTTATATTTTAGTTATTTTCTAAACTTATTTTTATAAATTTTTATATTAACCATATAATATATGTTTAATGTTATTAATGAACAAGAAGTTAATTCGTTAAAAAATAAAAATAACTAAAATTTTTATTAAATATAGAAAAATTGTAATAGTTTTCAATAACGTGGTATGTGATACAACAAAATTTTGTTATACTGTTTGAACACGTTAAAATAAAAAAATATTGAGTAAATTAATTTTCAATTTCTAGAATTTAAATTGATTAATTGATGTTATAAAAAAAGTATTTTACACTATTATTTATGATACATTTTTAATAATATTTTTAAATTGTTAAAAATTATTAAATTATTTTTACTAAAAATAATAATTTATGATTACATTTGCTTTTTTTAATAATATAACACCTTTTATATAATTTTTTCATTAATAATAGAATACATGAAATTCCAATATTAATATTACTAAATAATTATATTTTTATAATTTTTTATGTCATAAACCAACCAACATTTGGTAGAATGTAAACTAAGAAAAAAAATGTAAACTATTTGGCAAAAATAAAAAATAAAAAATATTATATTTAATTTATTAAGGTGTGTGATTAATAAATATAAAAAGTAAGTACATCGAAAAGAGAATTTTATTTTATTGTCTTATTTAGGTAATAAATAAAAAAGGCCCTACAAACTAGTACAAATAGCAAATGATTATAATTGTTATCAATTAAGGTATTCATATCCATACTTTTAACTTGGACATCGTAAAATTATCAAAGATAAAATTTTCAATTAAGCACTTATAATTGGTAACCAAAAAAATAAATTTCATTTTTCTTCTTTTAGGGGGTATTTTAAGTGAGCATGGAAATAAATAGCAAGCACATAATAATGATAGTTTTTCCAATTCCAAAGTAAAATTTAGGGTATAAATATTTTGAATAAATGATAAATTTGAATTATTTAATTTTTTGGTCATTAAATCTAAGGATTATGTTAAGATTATATGCCTTCTTAGGAAATCATTATTATATACTTTTTTAGAAAATTATTTTAGAATAATTCTAGATTGATTAGGAAGTTATTTTAAATTGATATTTTTCCTTTATAACTTGATTAGGATTAGAATTAGTATCACAGATTTGATTGTAATATCTTTGATTAATTATAATTTTTGTATATAAATAAACTTCCTAACTATAACTAATTGCTTAAGCCATTTTTAATAATTCAACTTGGTAATAAAGTCTTAACATTAAGAGACTTTACTTTTGCCTATATTATCTTCTATTGAATTTTAAACTCTTTTCTTTTACCCAGAAACACAGACTTTACAAACTCAAACACCTCCAAGCTTTTAAACATAAACTTTACAAACCCAAACACAGAATCCTTTTTTTCAAAAAATTGCAACAATGTCTGATCTGTTTTCTCTGATTCACAGAGCAACAGCATGTGTTTTAAAGAATGACCACCATAATCATCACCATCAACGAATTTTTGATGTCCCTAACTGATGCATGACATCAACGTGCCACTACTATAGATGTGCATGAAACCCATGGGTTACTGCTCTAGATGCACATAAATAGCATGAGCCACCAAGCAGCAATCACACCTTCTTGTTGAGTTTGTTCGTGTCTTCAATTCTAAAATCCAAATATCATATCACCTTCTTTTAAATCTAGATAGTAAGACTTTTCTTTATGGGTTTTATTTTCTGGTTGCTTGCTAATTTAGACAACAAGACTTCTTTTTTGGGGTTTTGTTCTTTGATTGCTTATTGCTCGTCTGATTACCTCTTTAACATGGAGGAAAATTCAAAGATTATGAAAAAATTTTGCTCTTTATCTAGTGATAATCCTACCATCACATCAATTAAATTAAATGAAGAAAATTATACTTCATGGTCTATTGCTGTTCAAACTTGGTTTCAGGGGCAGGAAGTGCAAGACTACTTGATAAAAAGGCTTACATATAAATCCCTACACCCAATCAACCAACTTGGAAAAATTAAATGCTTAATTGTTATCTATTTTGTAGTTGTCTATTGAACCCAATTTGTTCATCTATTTCTGCTCCTCTATAAATTGTTACGATGTATGGGAAAAAGCTAAATAACTATATTTAAATAACATCCAACAACTTTATAATTTTGTATATAATCTGGTTAATTTGAAGTAATAGGATTCAAACATCTCTTCTTATATAAAGAAAGTCCAAATTATTGTAAAAGAATTCCATCAATTAATGCTTATCACAATTGATATCATTAAGGAAGAGACACAAAAATTAATTTTTTATGGCCTTTACTCTTATAAGTGTTAACTCAAAATTTTTTGTAATTCATAATCAACTATTGGCTTTTACTTAAATTCCAACCTTTAATGATGCTTTCTTAAGCCTTACGCAACATAAACCTCCAACACTTTTCACCACAAAGAATGATAAATCTCCAACAACTTTCATTATAAGATTTCATTCCAATAATAAATGTTGAGGTGGTCGTGGAAATCAAGAAAAGGGACGTGGGGGATAAGGAAACTCTTGTTACTACTGCAATTGTTCCTAGAAACCTAGGCATTCATAAGAATGTTATTGAGTCTTGCATGGACATCCCACATGATCTACCAACTTAGCTAATATTAAAACTAGTATAGAAACATCTAATAATGAAACAAGTAATCATTCAGTCCCATCTGATCAAGAGCTTTAAGGGTTCCTTCAGAATTTATTCACTCAGGATAAAGAAGGAAAAAGTATTATTTTGGTAATTCTATAACCTATCTATCTCATTTAACATCCTTAGGATCTTAGGTGCTTGATTTAGAAGCTTTTAATCGCATAATTAGTAACAAATCCTTATTTAATCATTTTTACACTAATAAATTTCTTCCTATTGTTACTTTAGTTGATGGAACAAAAATTAATGCACAAGTTATTAGTCAAGTAAATCCTTTTTCATTTTTACCTTTGAAATCAATTCTTTATATTCCTAATTGCCTATTCAATTTAATACCTATTAGCTAACTTACATGCACTCTTGATTGTTTTATATCTTTTTTGCTAATTTCTTTTCCATACATGACCAAAATATAGGGATGACAATTAGCATCATGCATGACTCACAAGGACTTTATTACATCCAATCAATTTCTCCAGTAATTTGTGTCATTGCTGAGTCATTTTAGTTATTTCATTACTATTTAAATGACCCTGGTATTGAAAATTTTCACAAAATGATTCCTCATCTTTCAACTTTAGAGTTTTTAAAGTGTAAATTTTGTTAATTTGGTAAGTATGTACAAAGCAAATTCCTTCATAGAACCCATAATAAAGTTAAGTTATTATTTTTTTTATCATTCATTCTGATATTTGGGGTCCAAGTTGTACTTCAATTATGATTTTTTAATATTTTATTATATTTATTGATGACTACTCTTGATATACATAGTTATATTTAATGAAAGATCATTCTGAGTTATTTTCAATTTTTAAGTCTATTTATTCTGAAATTCATAATTAATTTGGTGTTAAAATTCATATACTTAGAAGTTACAATGTACCAAAATATTTTTCCATATATTTTTCTTCTTTCATGTCCTTGGAAGGCATTATTCATCAATTCACATGTCTATACACACTTTAATAAAATGGCATTGCTATAAAAAGAATCAATATTTAATTGAAACTGCATGAACTCTTTTGATATATGCAAATGTTCCTTTTTGTTTTTAAGTAAATGTTATTCAAACTATATGTTATTTAATTAATTGTATGCTTTCTTTTGTTTTAAATGATTAAATTCCTCACTTTTTGGTTTATCCAAAAGAACCCATATACAAACTTTCTTTTCGTATTTTTGGATATACTTGCTTTGTTCATGATCTTTCTTTAGAAAATGATAAATTATCCCCTAAATCCACCAAATGTATTTTTCTAAGGTATTTAAGATTAAAAAAGGCTACAATTATTATTCACCAACCTTGCATATATTTTTTACTTTTAGTGATGTTACATTCTTTAAGTCTTTTCTATTTTTCTCCTCTTCCATAAAATCCACTCTTATAATTGAGGTTTTACTTTTTTTTTTTATCATCCTACACTTATAACATCTTTACAGGATAAGCCTTTAATTACCTATCAACAACAACTTCGTCCAACTTAGATTGTTGAAAATTCAGTTAATTTAGCACCAACTTAAACTATTACAGAAGCTCCTATAAACCCATGTCTTATGCCAATATCATCTCCAGAATCTGATTCATCAAAAAAGTCTTAACAACCTTGCTTATAATTTCCAAGTTGTCATTGTTTTTCTCTATCCTACCATGTTTTTGTTTCTGCTTTATCCTCTATCTCTATTCTCAAAAATTATATAGGAAGCTCTCTCTCGCCCAAGGTGGCATTAGGTAATATTGGATGAGATGATCATGTTACACAGTAATGGTACATGGGAATTACTGCATTTACCTGTTAGCAAATCTTTAGTTTGACGTTGCTAGGTCTTTATTGTTAAAGTTAGTCTTGATAGAAAGATTAACTGGTTAAAAGCTCGACTAGTAGTAAAAGGCTATACTCAAATTTTTAGTCTAAACTTTAGGGATACATTTTCAACTATTGCAAAGATTACCTCAATTCACCTTTTCTTTTCTCTGGTTGCCATTCATTATTAGCATTTACATCAGTTAAACATAAAAAATACCTTTTTGCATGGTGATCTTGAGAAAGAAGTTTGCGTGAAGTAACCACTAAGGTTCATTGCTCAAAGGGAAAGTCCCTCCAGTATTTAAATTAGAGAAACCACTTTATAGCCTTAAACAATCTCCACGAGCTTGGTTTGAGAGATTCAATAAAATTGTTTAAGATTTTATCATGCAACAGAGTAAAGTTGATCACTTTATTTTTTGTCACTTTTCTATTTCTAATCAAATATACCAGATTGTTTATGTTAATAACATAGTGATTACAAAAGATTATCACAAAGATATTAACCAGCTTAAACAATATTTGTTCCATCACTTTTAAACCAAGGATCTTGGGAAACTTCGTTACTTTCTTGGCACTAAAGTAACATAATCTTGATCCAATATCTTTATTTGTCAAAGAAAATATACTCTTGATATACTAAGTGAGACAAGTATGTTGAAGTGCAAGCTAATTAACATACCTATGGATCCAAATGAAAAACTTTTACTAAATCAAAAGGGTTTTTTTTTAGATCTAGGAAAAGATTGAAGGCTTATTAGAAAATTGAATTACTTTACAATCACTCAACCTGATATCTTATTTGCTATAAGTATAGTAAATTAATTCCTTAACTCACCCTGTGAAGTTCATTGGGATGCTATTATATGAATTCTTAAATACATTAGGGGGAGTCCAGGAAAATGATTATTATATAAAAGTTGAAGCTACACTCAAATCGTTAGGTATTTTGAAGTAGATTGGGTTAGGCCTCTAATTGATTGACAATCCATTTCTGAATATTATATTCTCTTTGGAGCAAATCTTATTTCATGGAAGAGTAAAAAGCAAAATATGATAGTAATATCAAGTGCAAAAGTAAAGTATTGAGTTATGGCATTAGCCATATGTGAACTTATATGGTTGAAACAATTGTTACAAGAACTTAAATTATATAATTAGGTTCTATGGAATTTGTATGTGATAATTAGGCCGCATTACACATTGCCTCAAACCTAGTCTTTCATGAGAAGACTAAACTCGTTGAACTTGATTATCACTTCATCCAAGAAGAGATAACTTTGAATGAAATAAGTACTATTTTTATGAACTCTAACGATCAACTAGCTGATATTTTTACAAAATCTCTTCGAGGACCAAGAACTGAGTATATACGTAATAAGTTGGGTATATTTGATATATATGCTATAGCATGAAGGGAATGTTAATTTTATATATTTTTTTAAGAAATCATGATTGTATGTTTTTTTAGGAAACCATTTCATAATGATTCTAGATTGATTAAGAAGTTATTTTATATTAATATTTTTCCCTTTTAGCTTGATTAGTATTAGAATTAGTATCATAGATTTCATTGTAATATTTTTGATTGATTATAACTTTTGTATATAAATAGAATTTCTAACCGTAGCTAATTGCTTAAACCATTTTCAATAGTTCAAATGATTATAACAATTTAATCGATAACTTATTTAATTAGTCAACTATATATATTACAAAAATACTGATAATGTCTTATTATTAACAATTTTTTCATCTTTTATCATATGTTATCTATCTATTCAAATCTTTGCTTTACTTATTAAAATTAGAGGAAAATTTTACTTTTTTTGTTATATTTGAATCAAATATTAATATAATTTAAAAATATAAACATAATTTATTAAAATTCTATTAAATATCAAATGAAATATTTATTACTTTTATAAATATAATTTATTCTTATAACAATTTTAAAATTAGTAAAGTTGGTAAAGAGGTCTTGTGTTTTATTTTTCATACATGAACTCTCACCCAAACTCTATTTCTTTTTAAAAAATAAAGAAGGATAAATTATATTTAGAGTAAATATAATAATTAATTATTATTTTTAAAAATGATAATTATTATATTTTTAAAATTTTATAAGTAACATCTTTTATTTTTTATTTTTATTATATTTTTTAAAAAAATAGAGTTGATTATTTTTATCTCATTAAAAAATTGTTCAGCTTAATTCTTTAGTATATTAATTTTATTCTATACATAAAAAATTTATTCAACACACTAATAAAAAATTAAATTTAATTAATTTCTATAAACATTAAAATTCACATCTATTTTATATTTTATTGTATAATCATAAATAATTATATAATTATCATATTATATTAACATAAATGATTTATTTTATATAATATGTTATTGATATATAAAAATAATAATAAATATATTAATTAGTAGTAATTAAATTAAAATAAAATCGTTACATATGTATTATAATTTCTTGATAATAATGGGATGATAAATGAGACCTGATTAAGCCTTATTCTAATTTTTATTTAGTTTCAAATGTATTCATTTACTAATCAAGTTCTTTTGTAATCAAATATTTAATAAATATCACAATTGTTTAAAAAATATAAATATATAATTTTTAATCAAATATAAATTAAAAAAATAAATTTAATTAAATTGACATTATATAAAGTTATATATTAAGATAAGAGTACTTTTTAATAATTATTTTAAGTAAAGTTTAATCTTAATTTATTTTATAAAATTTTACATTATCAATCAGTATTAATCACCTATCAATTAAGTTTTAGATATCATATCGGATATCATGAGCTAATTCTCTCATCTTTACTTTCTACCTTATATTTTAGTTATTTTTAAGCTTATTTTTATAAAAATTTACATTAACCATATAATATATTTTTAATATTACTAATGAACAAGAAGTTAAGTCATTAAAAAAATAAAAATAACTAATTTTTTTAAATGTAGAAAAATTGTAGCAATTTTCAATAACATAATAAGTAATATTACAAAATTTTATTACATTTTTTTAATATATTAAAATAAAAAATTTATTGAGTAAATTAATTTTTAGTTTCCAGAATTTAAATTGCTTTATTGAGATTATAAAGCAAATAATTTTACACTATTATTTATCATGTATTTTTATATTATTAAAAATTATTAAATTATTTTTGCCAAAAATAACAATTTATGATCATATTTACTTTTTTTTTTAATAACATGACACTTTTTATATAAAATTTTTTCATTGATAATAGAATATATAAAATTCTAAAATTAATATTACTAAATGATTACATTTTTATGATCTTTTTATGTCACAAACCAACCAATATTTGGTAGAATATAAATTAAGAAAAAGAAGAAAAAATTTGTGTAAATTGTTTGGGAAAATAAAAAATAAAAAATATAATATCTAATTTATTAAAATGTGTAATTAACAAATATAAAAAGTAAGCAAAGATAAAAAAAAAGTTTTGATTTTACTGTCTTATGTAGATAATAAATAATGTAAATTCCACAAAATAATATAAATAATGAATAATTATTATTATTATTTTAGTTTTTTACCGTACAATTGCCCTTCATCTAATCCGGAGGAATTCACATTTCTAGTTATGGCGGCTCAGAATTGTAGGCAACATCCATGCATGGGACATGCGTCAAGCAAGAGAAGCAGTGCACTGCATCCGCAACTAAACCCATTAGACGTGTCGCCGAATGCTTAGCTACGCCAACTAATAGCCGCCATCAGACGGAGTCTACGCATATCCCAAATCAATACGGTCTAAAATATAATACAACCGTCCGTACCCTATCAAGTGCATATTAAAGTAATGCAGCGTTTGGCCTTGACAACCGCTGTATTATTTCTATTCAGCAGTCCTTCATAGGCATTTTTCTGGTGTGATCGAGCTAGCTTCGGTCTGAGCTCTGCAATGATGTAACAGGATGATGAATGAGACATGATTAAACTATATTTTAATTTTTATTTAATTTCAATTTTATTTATTTATTAAACAAGTTCTCCTATAATCAAATATTTAATAAATATCACAATTGCTAAAAAATGTAACTATAAAATTTTTAATCAAATATAAATTTAAGAAAAGTAAATTTAATTAATTAGATATTATATAAAGTCATATATTAGGATAAGAGTACTTTTTAATAATTATTTTAAGTAAAATTTCATTTTAATTTATTTTATAAAATTTTATATTTATGAATTAAGTTTTAGATATCAAATTAAATATAATGAGTTGATGCTTTTATTATTACTTTCGGCCCTACATTTTAGTTATTTTCTAAGTTTATTTTTATAAAATTTTATGTTAACTATATAATATATTTTTAATGTTATTAATGAACAAGAAGTTAATTCATTAAAAAATAAAAATAACTAAAAATTTTATTAATTATAGAAAAATTGTAATTGTTTTCGATAACAAAATTTTGTTATATCATTTTAACACATTAAAATAAAAATTTTATTGAGTAAATTGATTTTTAATTTCTAGAAATTAAATTGATTTACTAATGTTATAAAAAAATAGTTTTACACTATTATTTATAATGTATTTTTAAATTATTAAATATTATTAAATTATTTTTACTAAAAATAATAATATATGATCATGTTTACTTTTTTAATAACTTAACACCTTTTATAAAAAAAAATTTCATTAATAATAGAATATGTAAAATTCTAATATTAATATTACTAAATAATTAAATTTTTTTATAATTTTTTAGTCACAAACCAACAAACATTCAGTAGAATGTAAACTAAGAAAAAGAAAAAAATTATGTCAACCATTTAGGAAAAATAAAAAAGAAAAAAATATTATATCTAATTTGTTAAGGTGTGTGATTAATAAATATAAAAAGTAAGTGAGTTAGAAAAAGAATTTTATTTTACTATCTTATTCAGGTAAAAAATAATGTAAGCCCTACAAATTAGTACAGGTAGCAAATGATTATAATTGTTATCAATTAAGGTATCAATACCCAAACTTTTAATTTAGATACTATACAGTTGTCCAAGATAAAATTTTCAATTCGACACTTATAAATAATGATCGTAGAAATAATTTTCATTTTTTTTCTTTTGGGGGGTATTTGAAGTCAACATGGAAATTAATAGCAAGCACATAATAATGATAATTCTTTTATCTCCAAAGCAGAAGTTAGGATATGAATACCTTTAATAAATAATAAATTTGAATCGTTTAATTTTTTGGTGACAAAGATTTCTTAAGATTGTGTTAAGATTATATGCCTTTTTAGGAAATCATTATTATATGTCTTTTTAGAAAATTATTCTAGAATGATTCTAAATTAATTAGAAAGTTATTTTAGATTGATATTTTTTTAGCTTAATTAGGATTAGAATTAGTATTGCAAATTTGATTGTAATATCTTTGATTAATTATAACTTTTATGTATAAATAGACTTCATGGCTGTAGCTAATTGCTTAAGCCATTTTCAATAGTTTAACTTGGTATTAGAGCCCTTACATTGAGGGACTTTACTTCTGCTTCAATTATCTTTTGTTGAATTTCAAACTCTTTTCTTTAATTCAAAAATATAGACTTTACAAACCCAAACACCTCCAAGCCTAAAAAATAGACCTTACAAAACCCAAACATAGAATCTTTTTTTTTTTCTTCAGAAATTGCAACAACATCAACAATGCCTGATCTGTTTTTTTTTTTATTCATAGAGCAATAGTGCATGTTTTAAAGAATGACCACTATAATCATCACCATCAATGAATTTCCAATGTCCTTAAATGGTGCATGACATTAACATACCACCAGTATAGACGCACATGAAACCTATACACCACTGCTCTAAATGCACATGAACAACACGTGCCGCCAAACAGCAACCGTGCCTTCTCACTAAGTTTATCGGTGGCTTCAATTTTGAAATCTAAATATTAGATCCCCTTCTTTTATATCTAGATAGTAAAACTTCTTTTTTAGGGTTCTTTAGATCCAAATAGTAAAACTTCTTTTTCTAGGTTTTGTTTTCTGGTTACTTGTTGATTTAGATACTAAGACTTCTTTTTCTAGGTTCTATTCTCTAGTTGCTTGCTACCCATCTAGTTACCTCTTTAACATGGAATAAAATTCAAAGATTATGAAAAAAATTTCCTCCTTATCTAATGATAATCCTACCATTACATTAGTTAAATTAAATTAAGACAATTATGCTCCATGGTCTATTATTATTCAAACTTAGTTTAAGGTGCAAGAAGTGCAAGATCACTTAATAAAAAGGTTTATAGATATCCCTATACTTAATCAACCAACTTTGAAAAAATGGGATGCTTAATTATTATTTATTTTGTGGTAGTCTATTAAAACCAATTTGTTCATCTGTTTCTATTCCTTTACGAGTTGTTATGATATGTGGGAAAAGACTAAACATCTATATTCAAATAACATCCAATGATTTTATAATCTTGTTTATAATTTGGTCAATTTGAAGCAATTGGATTCAAGCATCTCTTCCTATATTAAGAGAGTCCAAATTATTCTAAAAGAATTCTAACAATTAATGCCTATCATAATTGATATCACTAAGCAAGAGACATAACAAAATCAATTTTTATGGCCCTTACTTTTGTAGGTGTTAACTCAAAATTTTCTACAATTCGTAATCAACTACTGGTTTTTACTCAAATTCTAACTTTGAATGATGCTTTCTCAAGCTTTATGCAACATAAACCTTTAACACTTTTCACCATAGAGAATGATAAATCTCTAATACCTTTCATTGCAATAAATAATAATTCTACCTTAGCATCTCATTCTAATGATAAAGGCCAAGGTGGTTGTGGAAATCAAGGAAGGGGATATGGAGGATAAAGAAACTTTCAACACTACTACAATCATTACTAGAAACCTGGGCATTCACAAGAATATTGTTAGTTCTTGCATGGATATCCCACACAGTTTGCCACCTTAGTTGATATTGAAATTGGTACAAAAGTAACTAGTAATGAAACAAGTAATCATTCAATCCCATTTGATCAAGATCTTCAGGGGTTCATTTAGAATCTATTTACTTAGTATAAATAAGGAAAAAGTATTGCCTCCATAGCACATTTTGGTAATTCTACAACCTATCTATCTCATTCAACATTTTTAAAACCTTGGGTGCTTGATTCAGAAGCTTTTGATCATATAGCTAATAAAAAATCCTTATTTATTCATTTTTACACTAATAAAACTCTTCCTATTGTCACTTTAGCTGATAGAACAAAAGTTAATGCACAAGTTACTGGCCAAGGAAATCCTTTCTCATATTTACTTTTGAAATCAATTCTTTTATATTCTTAATTACCTATTTAATTTAATATTTGTTAGCCAACTTACATGCATTCTTGACTATTCTATAACTTTTTTTGCTAATTTCTTTTTCATACAAGACTAGAATACAAGGATGATGATTGGCACCAGGCATGAGTCATAAAGAATTTATTACATCTAACTAAATCCTCCAATAATTTATGTTATTGCTAAGTCACCTAAGTTACTTTATTACCATTTGAGTCACCTTCGTATCGAAAAACTTCACAAAATGATTTTTCATTTTTCAACTTTAAAGTATTTAGAGTGTGAGTTTTATCAAGTTGGTAAGTATGTATGAAGCTCATTCTATAGTAGAACCCATAATAAAGTTGAATCATTATTTTTTACCATTCATTCTGATATTTGGGGTCCAAGTCATATTACTTCAACTTTGATTTTTGATATTTTATTATATTTATTAATAACTACTCTTAATGTACATGATTATATTTAATAAAAGATTATTCTAAGTTATTTTCAATTTTTAAGTCTTTTTATTATGAAATTCATAATTAATTTGGTGTTAAATTTTGCATACTTCAGAGTGACAATGCATGAGAATATTTTTCGCATCGTTTTCTTCTTTCATGTCTTTAAAGGCATTATTCATCAATTCATATGTTTATACACACCTCAAAAAAATAGTATTGCTGAAAGAAAGAATCAACATTTAATTGAAACTGCATAAACTCTTTTAATACATGTAAATGTTCCTTTTCATTTGTGGGCAAATATTGTTCGAATTGCATGTTATTTAATTAATTATATCTCTTCTTTTATTTTAAATGATCAAATTCCGCACTCTTTAGTTTATTTTAAAGAACCTATATATAAACTTTTTCTTCATATTTTTGGATGTACTTATTTTATTCATGATTTTTCTCTAGGAAAAGATAAATTATTTCCTAAATCCATTAAATGTATTTTTCTAGGGTATTCAAGATTGCAAAAAGGCTACAATTGTTATTCACCAACTTTGCATAATTTTTTTTACTTTTGTTGATATCACATTCTTTGAGTCTTCTCTGTTTTTCTTTTCTTCCACAGAATCCACTTCTATAATTGAGGTTTTACCTATTCCTTTTTATAATTCTACACTTGTAACATCTTTATAGGATGAGCCTCTAATTACCTATCAGTGACAACCTCGTCTAACTTAGATCATTGAAAATTCAGTTAATTCAGTATTAGCCTAAATTATTATAGAAGCTCTTATAAACCTATGTCTTATGCCAACATCATCTCCAAAATCTGATATATTAGAAAGTCCTAACAACATACCCACTATCCTTTTGAAAATGTAATTATTTTTCTCGAAACCCACACCCTATTATAATTTTCTAAATTATCATCATTTTTCTATATCCTACCATGCTTTTGTTTCTACTTTGTTCTCTATCTCCATTCCTAAAAGTGTACAGGAATCTTTTTCTCACCCAAGGTAGTGTCAAGTAATGTTAGATGAGATAACCATATTACAAACTAATAGTACATGGGAATTGCTACCTTTATCTATTAGCAAATTTTTAGTTAGATGTTGCTAGGTCTTTATTGTTAAAGTTAGTCTTGATGGAAAGATTAACTAATTAAAAGCTCGATTGGTGGTAAAAGGCTATACTTAAATTTTTGGTTTGGATTATGAGAATACATTTTCACCTGTTACAAAGATTTCCTTAGTTCACATTTTCCTTTCTCTAGCCACCATTCATCATTAGCCTTTACATTAATTAGACATTAAAAATATCTTCTTGCATAGTAATCTTGAGAAAGAAGTTTATATGGAGCAATTATAAGGATTTATTGCTCAGGGGGAGACTTATCTAGTATGTAAATTAAAGAAATCGCTTTATAGCCTTAAACAATCTCCAGAGCTTTGTTTAAGAGATTTAGTAAAGTTATTCGAGATTTTGGCATGGAACAAAGTGAAATATACCTGATTGTTTATGTTAATGATATTATGATTATAGAATATGATCACAAGGGTATTAACTAATTTAAACAACATTTATCTCATCATTTCTAAATCAAAGATCTTAAGAAGCTTCATTACTTTCTTAACATTGAGATAGTACAATCTTGATTTGGAATCTTTATTTATCACAGGAAATATACTCTTGATACACTAAGTGAAATAAATATGATGGAGTGAAGGCCAGTTGACACACTTATGGATCTAAATATAAAACTTTTGCCAAATTAAAGTGGCCTTTTTTAAATCTGGGAAGATATCGAAGACTTGTTAAAAAATTAAATTACCTTACAATCACTCGACTTGATATCTCATTTGCTATAAATGTAATGAGTTAATTCCTTAACTCACCTTGTGAAGTTCATTAGAATATTGTTACATGAATTCTTAGGTACATTAAAGAGAGTCTAGAAAAAGGATCATTATATGAAAGTTGATGCCACACTCAAATTGTTAGGTATTCTGATGCAGATTGAGCTGGGTCTTTAAGAGATCGATAATTCACTTTCAAATATTGTATTCTTTTTTAAGGAAATCTCATTTTATGAAAGAGTAAAAAGTAAAATATGGTGGTAAGATTAAATACAGAAATAAAGTATCTAGCTATGGCATTAGCCATATATAAACTTATATGGTTGAAAGAATTGTTAAACTCAAATTATATCAATCAGGTCCTATAGAATTTGTATGTGATAATTAGATTGTATTGCACATTGCCTTAAACCCAGTTTTTCATGAGAGGACTAAGTATATTAAACTTGACTATCAATTCATCTAAGAAAAGATAACATCAAAAGAAATCAGCATTATTTTTATGAACCTTGATGATCAACTACTTGATGTTTTTACAAAATCTCTCTGAGGACCAAGAATTAATATATATGTAACAAGTTGAGTGCATTTAATATATATACTCTAACTTGAGGGAGAGTGTGAGATTATACGTATTTTTAGAAAATCATTATTGTACATCTTTCTAGGAAATCATTCTAAATTGATTAGCAAGTTATTTTAGATTAATATTTTTTTCTTTCTAACTTGATTAAAAGAATTAGTATCACAGATTTAATTGTAATATCTTTAATTAATTACAACTTTTGTATATAAATGGAGTTCCTAACTATAGTTAATTGCTTAAACTATTTTCAATAATTCAACTGATTATAACAATTTAATCAATAACTTATTTAATTAGTTAACTATATATATTACAAAATACCCATAATATCTTATCATTAATAATTTTTTCATCTTTTATTATACGTTATCTATTTGTTCAAATTTTTGCTTCACTTATTACAATTAGAGGAAAATTTTACTTTCTTTTGTTATATTTGAATCGAATATTAATATAATTTAAAAATATAAACATAATTTCCTAAAATATTATTAAATATCAAATAAAATATTTATTACTTTTATAATTTGTTCTTATAACAATTTTAAAATTAATAAAGTTGGTTAAGAAGTCTTGTATTTTATTTTTCATGTATGATCCCTTGCCTAAACTCTATTTCTTTTTGAAAAATAAAGAAGGATAAATTATATTTAGATTAAATATATTAATTAATTAATATTATTAAAAATGATAATTATTATATATAGTTTTTAAAATTTTACAAGTAGCATCCTTTGTTTTTTATTTTTATTATATTTTTAATGAAAACTAGAACTGGTTATTTTTATCTCATTAAAAAATTATTTAACTTAATTCTTTAGCATATAATTTGAATTTTATTCAATACATAAAAAATTTATCCAACACACTAATAAAAAAATTAAATTTAATTAATTTCTATAAACATTAAAATCATGCGTATTTCATATTTCATTGTATAATCATAAATAATTATATAATTATCATATTATATTAACATAAATGATTTATTTTATATAATATATTATCAATATATAAAGTAATTGTATATATATTAATTAGTATTAATTAAATTAAAATAAATTTGTTACATATATATTCATAATTTATCGATAGTAATAGGATGATAAATGAGACCTGATTAAACCTTATTCTAATTATTATTTAGTTTCAAATACATTTACTAAACAAGTTCTTTTGTAATCAAATATTTAGTAAATATCACAATTGTTTGAAATCATAAATATAAAATTTTTAATCAAATATAAATTTAATTAAATTGTTATTATATAAAATCATATATTAGTATAAGTGTCTTTTTAATGATTATTTTAAGTAAAGTTTAATCTTAATTTATTTGATAAAATTTTACATCATCAATCATTATTAATGACCTGTTAATTAAATTTCAAATATCATATTGGATATCATGAGCCCATGCTCTCATTTTTACTTTCTACCCTATATTTTAGTTATTTTTAAGCTTGTTTTTATAAAAATTTACATTAAATTTACATTAACCATATTATATATTTTTATTATTAATGAACAAGAAGTTAAGTCATTAAAAAAATAAAAATAGATAAAAATTTTATTAAATGTAAAGAAATTATAGTAGTTTCAATAACATGATAAGTAATATTTCAAATTTTTATTACATTGTTTTAACAAGTTAAAATAAAAAATTTATTGAGTAATTGATTTTTAGTTTCCAAAATTTGAATTGATTTATTGATGTTATAAAGAAAATAATTTTACACTATTATTTATCATGCATTTTTACATTATTAAAAATTATTAAATTATTTTTTTCAAAAATAACAATTCATGATCATATTTACTTTTTTTAGTAACTTGACACTTTTTATATAAAATTTTTTCATTCATAATAGAATATTTGAAATTCTAATATTAATATTACTAAATGTTACAGTTTTATTATTTTTTTATGTCACAAACCAACCAACATTTGGTTGAATATAAATTAAGAAAAAGAGGAAAAAAATTGTGTAAACTGTTTGGGAAAATAAAAAGAAAAATATAATATCTAATTTGTTAAAATGTACAATTAACAAATATAAAAAGTAAGTAAGATAAGAAAAAATTAATTTTACTGTCTTAGATAATAAATAATGTAAGCTCCATAAAATAATATAAAAAATGAATAATTATTATTATTTTAGTTTTTACCGTACAATTGTGCTTCATCTAATGCGGAGGAATTCTCATTTTGGCGGCTGAGAATTGTGGGCAACATCCATGCATGGGATATGCGTCAAGCAAGAGAAGCAGTGCACGACGTGTCGCCAAATGCTTAGCTACGCAAACTAATAGCGGCCATCAGACGGAGTCTGCATATATCCCAAATCAATACGGTCTAACATATAATACAGCCGTCCGTCAATCCCTATCAAGTGCATATTAAAGTAATGCTGCGTTTGACCTCAACAACCGCTGTATTATTTCTATTCAGCAGTCCTTCATAGGCATTTTTCTGATATGATCGAGCTAGCTTCGGTCTGAGCTCTGCAATGATGGGTGGCCGAAAGCCCCATGCTGTTTGCGTGCCTTTTCCAGGACAAGGCCATATAAATCCCTTCATGCAATTAGCCAACATCCTCCGCTGGAAAGGCTTTCACATCACTTTTGTCAACACCGACTTCAATCACAGACGCTTGCTCCGATCCAAAGGACCCCACTTTGCTAAGGGCCTACCTGATTTCCATTTCGAGACCATTCCAGATGGGTTGCCTCCTTCTGATCGTGATTCAAACCCAGATGTCTCCGCCCTTTGTGATTCAACCCGAAACAGCTGTTTGGCACCATTCAGAGAGCTATTGAATAAGCTTAACTCTTCATCGGAAGTTCCTCCTGTTAGTTGCATCATATCTGATGGTGTCATGAGCTTTGCAATCCAAGTTGCTGAGGAATTAGGCATCCCAGAGGTTCAATTCTGGACTGCCTCTGCTTGCGGCTTCATGGCATATCTGCAATTTGGTGAACTTGTCAATAGAGGCATCATTCCATTCAAAGGTTGACTTTTGAGCCTTGATTCTCATTCCTCTTCATTTTTGAGATTATGGATTTGGTTTTTATGTCAAAAACTCTGATTTAGTTTCATTTAATTGTATTTCATGTTGGTCATAACCTGTCAACGACATAATTGGATTGCTTAACCGCACTGACCTATAGCTATATATCATCATTTTCAGATAATGAATCCATTACAGAGAGCGCACTGGAGGAGCCAATAGACTGGATTCCAGGGATGAACAATATTCGACTGAAAGACATGCCAAGCTTTATCAGAACCACCAATCTTGATGAGACCATGTTCGATTTCATGGGATCGCAAGTTCAAAATTGTTTGAAATCTCCTGCAATCATTTTCAACACATTTCAGGAGCTTGAACATGAAGTCCTCGAAGCAATCAAGGCCAATTTCCCTAACATATACACCATTGGCCCACTTCATTTGCTGGCCAGGCACTTCCCTCAGAATCAATCCATGTCCACAAGATCAAGCTTATGGAAAGAAGACATGAATTGTTTTGATTGGCTAGACAAATGGGAACCAAACTCTGTTGTGTATGTAAATTATGGAAGTTGGACCGTCATATCAGAGCAGCATATGAATGAGTTTGCTTGGGGCCTTGCAAATAGCAAGCACCCATTTTTGTGGATAGTGAGGCCTGATTTGGTAATGGGTGAATCAGCAATTTTACCGAGGGAGTTTTCCACCGAGATTAAAGAAAGGGGATATATCACAAGTTGGTGCCCTCAAGACAAAGTGCTGGCTCATCCATCAGTTGGACTGTTCTTAACCCATAGTGGATGGAATTCAATAATGGAAGCTATGTGTGGCGGCGTACCAATAATTTGCTGGCCTTTCTTTGCTGAGCAGCAAATGAACTGTAGATATGCATGTACAAAATGGAGGATAGGCATGGAAGTGAACGCTGAAGTTAAGAGGGATGAAATCTCGGGGCTTGTTAGGGATATGATGGAGGGAGATAAAGCAAAGGAAGCGAACGAAAAGGTTTTGGATTGGAGGAAGAAAGCAGAGGAAGCTACTGATACTGGAGGATCGTCCTTTAATGATTTCAACAGGTTGATAGAAGAGGCCCTTCGTCAGAAGTTTAGCAGCCACAAGCAATAATGTTGGTCATATGCTGTAGATGTGTATTTCTGGTTGTTTTAGTACAAAACTTCATGACTCATTGAGATTTGCTTGAGTGAACTCCCCATACCATTAACCTTTGCCTTTACGTAGTATCCCACTGAATCTGCGCATTATTTATGGGTCTCCTCTATTTGATGGTAACTTGCGTGGCTTCTGTGCTTGTTGGCTTTCTTAAGTATCATGCTTCGCCAAATGATGCTAAAGAATTGTTTTGTGACTACGTAACCCTTGAAACTAACTGGTTTTTTAATTACTTCTGCACGGATTGATCATTAACAAATAAGATTTATTACGTTAGAAAAGGGAGCAGTGCGGTTGCACTCGAAAATAGTTATTGCACATCTAATCTTAATCCCTAATCATTCAATATTCAATTCATAATAACAGTCGAAGACAAAACAGAAGTGCTTCTAATTTTGAATCTCTCCAGTAACGGACAGATTCAAATGCATCTTGAGTTAATGTCTAATAATAGAAAGGCAATTTCAAAAATATTGCAGGAGGCAGTGATTGGATATTTCGGTGAAAAATGAACGAACATATATTATCAATCAGCTTATTTATATAAACTAAATAAGGATCATCAGAGCACCCGGGGTGGTGGCGCAGTCGGCTAGCGCGTAGGTCTCATAGCTTCTAAGTAATCCTGAGGTCGAGAGTTCGAGCCTCTCTCACCCCAATTATACTTGTCCTCAACAATAACACATAGTGATCAGGGCATTTTGACACATGGTGCTTTTATCTAACTATCATTCTTATAAAAATCTCACAATTTTTTATTTTTTTTCACTTTCATCCATCTATAACAACCAATTTTTTTCAAATTAACGTATATGCCGTCTTTGATTCCACTTTAGCAAATTACTAACTCGCACTCGCACAATTCAACAACATTCACACAAATCTCAACGCTAACGGACTCGAGAGTTGTTCTAATACGAGTCATACGACAAAACCCAATGCCAACATGGAATAGGGAGAAGGTCCTCTCCATGACCACCGCATTTCTCAAGTTGGAAATGACATTTGGCGATCCCTCACACTAGCACAATCGTCAACTGAAATCAGCACAACTTAACTGGAACATATGTTCTAGTAACAAGAAAGATTTCCTGGGAAGTATATATAAAAATATCACATCTATGGAAATGGGGATGACATTGCACCTCAGATATAATACAATCCGAAAAAGAAATACACTTGAACGTGTTATGTTCCAAAAAGGAAAGCAATTTCTAACATCATCTACCTCTCGTTACAAGGACAAATAGCCTACACCTATCAACACATTCTCATGCCTCAAAAGTACTACTGAGACCCCACGACTTGCTAACTTCTCAGGAATTATCATGGTCGAGAAAGACGAACCCATAAATGGAGAATAATAATTTTGGGGTTAGAAATGCACATGCCACAAAATACTATCTCCTGCTGTTCGTTGTCTTGCCTTTACTTAAATCGGCAAGTTCCTCAATAAGCCTCCTCTCATCACTGGTCAGCCTCTTCGGGATTTCAACCTGCACACGAACCAATTGATCACCCCTCCTGTTGCTTTTATTCAGCAAGGGAACACCTTTCTTTGCCATCACAAGTGTTGTGTTCGGTTGTGTCCCTGCTGGTATTTTTAAATCCACCATGCCATCCACAGTAGGAACCTTGATTGTAGTTCCCAAGATTGCATCAATGTATGACACCTTGCAAGTGTATAAAATGTTAGTGTCATCACGTTTAAGGACAGGATCTGGGATAACTTCAATGACAACAAAAAGGTCACCAGGAGAACCACCACGCCTTCCAGCATTCCCTTCATTCCGAACCCTCAAACGGCTGCCAGCATCCACGCCAGCTGGGACTTTCAGACTTATCCGCTTTGTTCTCCTTACTCTACCATCCCCAGAACATGCACTGCAAGGCGTCGAAATTTCCCCAGTCCCATTGCATGAAGAGCAAGTCATTGATTGCTGGAAAATACCTAACGGTGTCCTTGTGGATGCAACAACCCGACCCTGACCTCCACAAGTGTTACACTTAGATGGCGTAGTTCCTGGTTTGGCCCCAGAACCATTACAAGTCCCACAGCTTTCCAGTCGACTTATTTCTATCTCTTTTTCTACTCCAAATACTGCCTCTTTAAAGTTCAAGACAAGACTGTAATACTCATCTTCACCATCCATTGCACCATTCCAAGAACCTCTGGGGTTCATGCCACGGTTCATCCCCTCAAAAAGTGTCTCGAAAAGATCAAAAGGATTGCTGAAATCCTGATTTAAGAGAGATAATACCATTGTCATAAGGAGGAACATGTGATTCAAAAGGAAAATTTTTCCATTATCATCCAAGGAAACTTACCCCCATGCCCATACCAGAACCTTTAAGCCCAGCCTCTCCATATCTGTCATATATAGATCGTTTCTCATCATCTGATAAGACCTGCAAAATAAGCAAATTTATAGCAGATCAGTAACTATCAGACGTGCACACGAAATAGCAGGCTTTGCTCAACTATCTTTGATCAGTAGTTTTACCTCATATGCATTGCTAATTTCCTTAAATTTCTGTTCTGCTCCAGGTTCCCTGCAGCACAGAAGTAATTGAAAAGAAAACTAGAGTAAAAATAACCATCATTAATCAGAGGATTCTAATGACAAGAGAAAAGATCCAACAAGTGAAACTGACGTTAGCATGCAACGTGAAGCAAACCAAGTTAATACAATCAACAGAATCTCTATCTTAAAAATAATAAAGGTTTTCTTTTTGACATTTCATATGTTGATTGCAGTCAATACATTGTAAAGTAATGCCAAAAGACATGATGAGAATTAATTTCACTAGACAGAAATAATTGCATACACATTAATTCGAAGTCTCCAAAAGTGGCAGGCTAAACCAACTTAAACACAGAAATGATGGAATTGTCAAAAAGACACATGCAGGCGCGCGCGCACAGAGAGAAAGCATAAAAGGGGTATTATGAAGATGATACAAAGTAAAAGGGAAGATTAACTTACTTGTTTACATCTGGATGATAATTCCGGGCAAGCTTCCGATAAGCTGAAATTTTAGAAGAAGGGCAATTTGATTTTTAATGACAACAATGCCAGGCAGCTAGCCAGAAAAGAATAGGCATAACCAAGCAAATCATAATTAGAATCCAGTTAATACTAGTTTATTGATCATTCCTTTGAATTAGAACATGTCAATTGACTATGATGGACACACAATTGTATTATTACAACAATGTGAAATTACCACTCTTAATTTCAGATTTACTAGCATTTCTTGATATCCCAAGCACAGAATAATAATCCTGCATATTGGCACATGAAAGATATTCAGTTAATCTATGAGAATTATACAATACTCATTGTGATGCAGCACTTGAACAAGTATTCCATACTTACTGTATCTGCTCTAACTATAAACCGCGATCCCCTGTAACGATGTGAAGCTTGAGATGGACCTTTGTCAAATAGTTCATGCAAGGAATCCCAAGATAGAAAGCTTGAAGTTCGGGCAGCCATAAAGTTTACCCTGCTCATAACACTGCAAGAAAGAGAACTTAAAGAATTTACACTTTCCTAAAACTGCGCTGAAGATAAATTTGAGTGTATTAAGTAAAATACTGAAGAAAGTTGGCGTCCAACCATGGATAGGATATAATATATACACACACATATATATATCCCTGTGTCCGTGTCCATATTCCACAATAAAACTATTATTGCTGATAACTAGTGGAATAAAATAACAGGTAGAGAAAACAATTTGAAATCAATTTTGTTCTTGTCCATGGTTTCTACAAGAATATCCACCTCAAATTATGAAAAGGATACTTCAGACTTATTTTACAGATAGCAGCACATTCCAGATTATGTCAACAGCACTCTGTGGCGAACAAACCCAATCACATCCAATTGTTCATTCTACAATCAAACTATTTAGAATGACTCACCTGTAGCTATATGATCCGATTTTCCCAGACATATATGATCTCAGGAAAAACTGAGGACGAATTCCCCATTGGGTAATGGAAGTGCTCCCAAAAAGTGTAATGGCCATCTAGTCTATCTCCAACGAGAATATACGCTAAACAAAGTAAAAATTTTGGATAGACTCCTGCTAGCTGCGAAAATTACGGAGTCGGAATTAATTTGCCACATATTGTAAGACGCTGAGTAAACAACTAATGCAAGAAACTACACAAAATATAAGCAGATATGTTGAGGAGAAAAGATAAAGAAACAAGCAACACTATCAGAGGGAAGAAAAAGAAGTATTCTGGAATTGCTAACTGAACCAAAAATGAAATTCTAGCCTGCTAAAATTTTGAATACTGGAAACCAAAGAAACAGTAAACAAAGACTTTGAAACACAATTACAAAGCTATGATAAGCTTACATAAACGTTAGTGTTCATGGTCGATTTACGATATTACTCCAATCCAAACAACCGAGAGTTCCAAAAAAAAAAAAATTCCAAACATCGTTTGTTGAAAAAACAAAGCATCGAAGAGAAAGACAGACCTGTCGGTTCTCGAGTTTCCCTTGACCTCTCAGCCGCTCCTCTCTACCAGAGAGAGGGAAACAAAAACAGGAATTCTCGAAAGAGAACGTCGGAACAAGGGCAGTTGGAGGATGAGGCTACAGCATTTAGAACTATCTATTTCTCAAATTGCTTAGAGTGGCAAATAACTTGGTGGAGGTGTTTTTGATTTCCAACCTCAACGTTTGGGTTAAACGGAGCTGTAATTCGCTGCTTCTAGGTCACTAATTACTCTGCCTCGGATGGTTCTCCACCGTTAGATTTTAAGAAAGATTTGGACCGGATATTCTTCGCCAAAGGCCAAAGATAACGGCAAAAATTTTAAGCAATTTTTTTCAATGAAAAAGTCACAAGCTACTCAACACATTTTGAATCCAAATAATATGGGTGAGAAATGTTTAACAACAAATTCTGTTGTATGTTTAAGGGGGGAAAAATGTAAAATATCAAGGTGAAGGAGACTTAAAAAGGAGTATTGTGCCATGTGTTATGTGAGGAGACTTAAAAACATAATTTAATGATCATATAATTTGAAATTAAAATAAAAAGAATGCCCCAACTTTGAAAATAAAGAAAAATTGATACTAGGTCATAGGGAGCATAAGTTATAAGATTAATTACTTTAATTTTTTTTCTTAAAGTTTAATACAATTACATTTGAAGCTCTCAATTTTAAAAAAATTATATTAATAATTAACTTCCTTAAGTAAAATAACAAAAAAATAATTCTACCCTTTTATTGAATCAAAACATTCATTAGTAACTTTTCATGTTGTTCATATATTTTATTATTATAAATGTGTTTTAAAAAGTTAAAATTTTAATTTAATTAAATTAATTAGTTATATATTTTATCGTTATACTAATATCACTAAATTATATAAATATAATATGATATATTTTATTTTTATTATAATTTTTAAATAAGTTAAAAATTCTAATAAAATATATCAATTAAATGAATTAATTACATATTTTATTTTATAATAAAATTATTTGAAAAATAAAATCATATTTATTTATTTAAATTTTATCAATATTTTTATATTAATTTTTTAATATTATATTTTAAATTGAACATATATTAATTAAGATTTCATCAAAGATTTACAAATCATATAAATTTTCCCTTTCTTTTATGTTATTCATTGCATATTTTTCATTTTTGTTTCTATTCATTTCTACTATTTATAGTTCAAACACCATTGAATATAGTGTATATATAATATAATATTTTTTATTTTAAAAAATATTTAAATATGTTAAAATTTTTATTTAATTGAATTGATTCTCTGCATAATTCTATTTTTTAACTCTTATTAGTTTATGGTTTACAAACTTTTTTTTCTTCTAATTTTTTTCATTTTTTATTCTTTTTTCATATCCAATTCTATTACAACTTATGAAGATATAAAATTTATTTTAACAGTTTTATGTCATTATATCCTCTTATAATCTAGAAACAAATAAAGAAAAATACAATTTGTTTTACATCATTAAAAGAGAATAGTAATTAAGAATTTTTAATATTAATAAAAGATTTCAACAATTTCTTATTATCATAACAATTTATGATTAGATGATTGTGTAAAATTAATTTTCACTGATAATGAACTAGATTTAAATCATATATATATCATTATTAGACATTACCTTTATATATTTATTAGAAGAAATTTTTTTAGATCAAATTGTTCTTTAAATATGATTCATAAACAATAGTTGAAGAATTAAAACAAATTGTAAGAGTAATCATTTATTTAATTTTTATTTTCATTTAGTTAAGAATTCAAATTGTGAAAAATTTATAATTAATGATAAAAATTAGTTTATATTTTTTACTTTTAATTTATTTAAGAAAAAGTAATATACATCTTAAAAATTTATAATTTACAAACTTAAATGCATGGTCATAAAATAATTATAATAAATTAGATTCCAATAGTTTTGTAATATCTTTTTTGTAATATAAAACTTATTTAAAATTTATTTATATAAATGATCTTCAATTTAGTTGAAAATTAAATTATAACCCATGCATTGCTTATAAAGTAGTCTAAAATTAATTTACAATAATAATGGATAAAATTTAAATTCTAATTTTAATTTATTAATTTAAAAAATTATTGTTGAAATTTGAATCATGCATTATGCAATTAAATTTCCATTAAATCATTTTTTTATAAATTAAGTATAAAATTTATGTTATCTACATTGCAATAAATATTACTTTTTCTACCAATTGAAGTAGTTCTCTTAATCACAAGATCTTTTTAAAAATAGAATAAGAATTTTTAAAGTACATTTTACATTTTAAAAAATAAATGAAATATCTTATATTTTAATAAAAATTTAAAATTTTAAAATTTAATAAATAAAAATTATTTAAAAAACTAATTAGTTATTATTAATATATTTATGCTAAAATTCACCATATTTGTCAATTTATATGAGTTGTTATAATTTTAATTTATTTATTTAATAAAAACATGAAAATGTCGTTTTACAAAATAACTATTCCAGCTTTCTCGGCCTACTGCTCTTACGATGCGTTTGGAATGGGTGAAAAGGCAGGGGGTGAAAGTGCAAAAGTGAAAAAAGGGGTGAAATTCCGAAATTCACCTATTTAGCTAGAGGTGAAAACATGGAGGGGCGAAATCTAAAAGCAGAATTTTGCTAGGCCGAGGTGAAATTGTTCCCCCTCCAAATCGGGGTGAAATTGGGGTGGGCATAATTGGCAAAATCATTTTTCACCTTCTACCCTTCTCCTCCAACCCGCGCTCCTTTCCACTTCCTCTCTGCCTGCACAACGCTCATCAGCGCCAGAGAAGTTTGCTTGCCGTTCGGTGCTGACTGCTCGCCATCGGCTTCTGGAAACGATCACCAATCAGGTATCCCTCTTTTCCTCTCAGTTACTGCAAGCTTTATGTGTCGTTTCTGGCGTCTTTTGGTAGGGGACTTCCATGGAAGGAGCACCATCCGATTCGGCGTGAATCTCCGGTAGATAAGGCGGCAAAAGGCTCTCCGGAGGCAGGCGAAGCTTTTGCAAGGCCAATCTACTGATGGCATGGGCGAGCGAAGAGGGCTGAGGACAGCTCTCCATCCGGTCAATGTCGGGTTGAGCATCCGGGTCAGGTTGTGACAGTTGTGCTCCGAACCCGAAACCTGGCAGAGCTCCGATCTGACCTATTTCAATTTTTTTTAATTTACATTAAATTTAAATTTTTTTCCTGTTAGTATTCCTATTCTCTCCATCTTCGTACTGCACACGAATGAAAGAAGTGTTTGATTGTTACTTTCGAATGCAATGTGATTGTTAATTATCAATGTTTCTGCCAAATTGAATAATAGGGAAGATTTAGCAGTCTTGCAAATATACAGTATGGAGACTGTAATTTATCATTTTTCAATTTTTTAAGATAATTTTGTTAACTAAAAATACGTCATGTTTAACAGTGTTAAACCGGATTAATTATATATGTTAAAGGTACAACGTAATCAATAATTTTTTTTCAACAAAAAAAAATATATTAACAATATATCACAGTTAAATTTAAATAAATTACTAGGTTTTTAGTTTAAAAATCACAACTGTCACATTACATGGTTGTTTAATAAGCAATTGGTACATTATTTTATAAATTCAATTATTGTCCGTTTATCAAAATATAATAATTCTATACTTAATTAACTAGTCCAATTATTCTGTAATAAAACACTAATTTCACTTGTTGGAAAGTATAATAAAAAATAAGGGTTAAATTATTATTTAATCTTACACTAATGTAAAAGTATGTGATGATGAAAATATAATTATTTCATAATGTAAATTAATCTCTTATTCGTGTAAAATTTCAATGTAAATTTAACTGCACTTTCTAACAAACTTATTAGCATACTTGATGTAAATAAAATCTTTTAAAAAGACAAGCCGGAATATACACACACACACACACACACACACACACACAACACAATCGTATAAGGGTTTCAAATATTTATTTTTACTAATTTTTTATCCGAATGTAGGCTCTAAGGGAATAAATTATTTTCCTTACATTTCTCTGTAGTTATTTTAATTCACGCAATTATATTAATTAAATTGAACATTATGAATATGATGGCAAAAATTTTTTTACAAATTTTTAGTGTGGTTGAATTCAACATATATGTGTGTTTATGGTGCTTAAGTTTCAATTACTAATGTTTTAATTTATATATGCACTTGTTATATGTGTGAGTACACTTTAATAGAAATTTCTTACATGGATGTCTTATGCACAAATCTTGTAGTGAAAAGGAAGAGTCCTCGTCCAGGGAATTAAAAAAGACTTGATACATCTGTTCATCATTGCTTAAAGTAAGTGCACATCTATGGGTACTAACCTGGCTTAAATGGGTGAAAGGGATTATTTATTAACTGTTGTGTAAACTTATGTGGCCTGTTTTCTTGTAAATGATCACTTGAATCATATTTATGAATCTTCCATGTCATAATACAGTATTTATGTTCTCCATTTAATAGTTACACATTTACAGTATTTTCAAAGTTATCGTGGAAGATAACATGGATGACTCATTCGAAGAGTGGCTGGAGCTATTCAAACTGATTAATGTAGATATGATAGAAAAGTGGGAAAGATTATGTAATGTGTTTATTATCCAAATGGTGTCATACACTGTACAGTCAATGCAAATGTTACAATTACAAGCGAGTTGCTTGCAACTTCCTGTTGATGAATTTAGTGGTTCAAGAGATCAAATGCGTCAACAACTACTTGAAAACTTATTAGAGCCTGATAGGTACCATAATCTTGTACACATGAGTCCCCATACTTTCCATCACCTGTGCCAAAAGTTGAGAGCAACTGGTAGAGTTAGAGATTCTAAATATGTAGTAGTGGAGGAGCAAGTTGCCCAATTTTTGCACATGTTAGCTCATAATGTAAAAAATAAAACTATGTCTTTCTTCTTCCATCGATTTGGGGAGACAATTAGTCGGCACTTTCATAATATTTTACGAGCTATTGTTTTGCTTGGGGATGAGTATCTAGTTCAACCTACAGGATCGGAGGTTCCTCAACAGATTTTCAATAACAGTAGGTTTTATCCTTATTTCAAGGTAATTCAATTAGTTAAGAATGTTAAGATACTTCATTGATGTGTGTTGTTACTGTTGCAATCATATTTTATTTCAACTTTTGAATAATTAATATAATACAGGATTGTATTAGAGTCTTAGATAGGACTCATATACGAGTTAAGGTATCAAGACAAGATGCTCTTTGATTCCGAGGTAGAAAGGATTATCCAACTCAAAATGTATTAGCAGTTTGTGGTTTTGATATGAAATTCACATATATTTTAGCTAGATGGGAAGGAACTGCATCTGACTCTAGAGTCCTAAAACATACATTGACTAAAAGAGAGGATAAGTTAAAAATTCCTAGAGGTAAGACAATATGTCATGCTTTGAAACAATAGGATATATTTGATTCTCAGAAGTTCATTAGAAGATTGATATGAAGATAGTGATTTATATTTGTGTGACTGTCATATATCCTAGGCAAATTCTACCTAGGTGATGTAGGTTATCCTCTGAAAAGTGGGCTATTGACACCATACAAAGGGGTGTGTTATCACCTGAAGGAGTACACAACACGTGGTCCACAGAATGCAAAAGAAATATTTAATCATCGATATGCTTCGCTCAGAAATGTGATTGAGAGAGCATTTGGTGTCCTTAAAAAGAGATTTCCTATTATAGCCAGTGGAACAGAACCATATTATTCTTTCACTACCATGACAGATATCACCATTGCGTGTTGTGTACTACATAATTTTTTTATGGATGTTAATCCCGATCCACAGTTGATGGATGAAGTGGATCGTGAACTGTTGCACCATAATATAGAAGACTCTGGGGACCGTGAAGCACGAAATACTGAGGAAGACTACCGGAAGGATACCTTCTTAGGAAACACATAGCCACCCAAATGTGGAATGACTATGAGAATAACTTATGATAGTCAGAGTTTTCATATTTTGGATCATTTTCTAACTTCTAATGTGATAGGGATAATTGTTGTGACATAAATGGGAGATTGTTTGGATATTTTATATTTCTCTATTACAAGAGTTGTGTCTTATGTAAGCCTAACATTTCATTTATCCTTGTATGACAGTTTAACTATGATGGTTTGTCCAATTTTTTATAGCATAGAATGGAAACCTTATATATGTGAGTTGACGGTGTTTTCTATTTTACTTCCATGAATTTGTCTAAAATTAGTAGATTAATTTCAATATGCATTGCATACGTTAGTGGATGAAATTCGTTTGGCGTAAGTGTTATTATGAGCTACACTTGTGTTTGTCATACAAGATTTGTGCAACTATGAATTCCTTTAACTCATTTACTTTCTCATGGTGATATACAATTTTGATTTTAATTATATTAACTAACACTAAAAATTTATGTTATGTTTCCCAGATAGACGATGCTAAGGAATAGGAAATCTGGTAGCGGTGAGGAGGGTTCATCTCAAGACACATTACGGTGGACGCCTGATATGAATTCAATGTTGCTAGATGCATTATTGGAGGAAGTGCATAAGGGCAATAGGCCTAATGGGACTTTCACTACAGTGGCATATGCCACTGTAGTAGCGAAGCTAAAGCACACCATTGATCTATTTTTTCAAAAACACCACATCAAAAATAGAATGAGAACATTGAAGGAGCACTTTAACGAGTGCTATGACCTTTTTCACAAGTGGAGCAGAGTAGCTTGGAATCCAATTACAAGATTGTTTGAAGCTGAGCCAGAAGTATGGAATGAGATTTGTGCGGTAATGAATCAAGTAACTTGGACACCCTATATGTGAATGAAAATTACCAACATTATTGTCACACATTAGAAGATATGGCATAAAGATTCATATTGCATGCTTTTACTTATAATTTTTCGTAGAAAAGCATATGTTTCGATTAAAAGGCATTGATTGTTGATTACTCATGTTAAATGTTTATCTAATGGAGGGTGCATTTTGCAGGACAAGCCAGAAGCACAAAAATGGAAGCGGACTCCTATCCATAATTATGACAAGTTGTTGGAGCTCTTTACTAGAGACAGAGCTACAGGTGCACATACTGAGACATCAAGGGACAAAGTTCATAAGTGGGAGAGAGAAGGCTTTGACCTCAATGACAGCTTTGAATCTATGTCTGATCTGAATGTTCAATAGGGAAGTCAAGCCCCTAATTTCACATACAATGCTGATGTATTCAGTCCTGAGGGAGCTCCTTCTAACCACTCTCAAGAGTATGCACCTTTAAATCCCTCCACTCACTCACAAGGAACTTCATCTTCAAGGGGTTCTAAAAGGAAAGCACCAATGGTTGATGTCATTGAAAGAGGATATGAAAGACTAGACGTAGGAATGGAGAAGATGACAGAGGTAATAAGAAAGGTAGTAGACAAACACACTCAAGCAATTAAAGAAAGTGTAGCTATCTTTCAGAGTAGTCGACCTCGATATTATAATGAGGCAGAAGTTTGGGGGGAGTTGGAGAACATAAGAGTGCCTCAAGATTTCTTTCTGAAGTGTTATAACTTCTTGTGTGATAATGAAAAGGTTAGGAATAAATTCTTTAGTGTGCCACCTCATTTTCGCTTGCAATTGTTGTACCAACTAATGGCCAATGAACGAGATCAATAAATTACTTAGGATGCAAGTATATAGCGCAATACTGGAGGAAAATATATGGTAATGTCAGCATTTTTTGTTGTCTGTTGAGTTTGCATGATTGTAAATTAGTTTGTATGGATTTGTGTCTTAACACTTGTTATGACTTTACATAGATACATATTCATGCACATTGTTACTATGATGGTTTTTTTCGTTTTGATAACATGTCATCACAAGGTTTTCTGACTATGACATTTCTCTTAACTCTAGGTATATTGGCTTCACACATTCATGGAAATGTGATTCACTTGGAAATGTTGACTAGACTAAACTATGTACTAGTCATTGTAAGGTCAGAGTTAGTTATTGGATGAATTTTCATTGTATTGTTATTAGCAGAAACATGTGATTGTACACACCATGTAGGGTGGTATGAAGTGTATGTGTATAATTAGTAGAATTTGGAATTGAAGACAAGCATTGGACTTCATGTAGTTATGTTATATTATGTTTATTTTAAAAGTAAGACATGGTGTCGTTGAAAGTCTACAACGATCTGAATATGGAAAGACAGCACTTTGCCCTTTTGTGAATGTTTTTTACAAAATGTGATAGGTCTTTCTTGTGTTTACAGTTATTGGAGCAGTGCAATGTATGTTCTCTGTACCCAAGAAGCAAATGTTTTTCATTCAAATTTAGTTATGTTGAATGTTATTTCCACTAATTATACTTCTTTTAATTTATATTCAATATAGAAGTTTATATATTTATATTAAGTGAATTATTACTTCTATGTGTATGTGTGTATATGTCTACTGAAACAGTTAACGAACATGATATACATCTTCTGCTACTAAAAAATAAATTATCAATATTAGGAGAAATGTGTTATTTACTAATTAATTTTATGTAATGAGATATCATTTATTAAGTGAATTAATTTATATTCAATATAAAAGTTTGTATATTTATATTAAGTGAATTATTGCTTCTATATGTATGTGTGTATATGTCTACTGAAATAGTTAACGAACACGATATACATCTTCTGCTACTAAAAAATAAATTGACAATATTAGGAGAAATGTGTTATTTACTAATTAATTTTATGTAATGAGATATCATTTATTAATTAATTCTATAATAAAAATATATTAATTCTGGTCCTTAAAAAATGTATAATCAATAATTGACTAATATTATTAGTAATAAAATAAATTAAAAGTAATTTAAAATTGTCAAATAAAATTATTATTATCATCAAATATATATAATTCTATTAAACAAGGATAATATAGTAATTTTACTACCTTATCATAAGTTTTTCTCTAAAATATATTGCAAATTTTTTTAAATATTTTTTAATTATGTGAAAATAAAAATTATAAATATAAATATGTTAGAAATCAGAAAAAAATTTAACATAGTTTCCTTCATCCGTAAATTATTTTTTATTTAATTTTATTAAATAATATTATAACTACCTCAACATAACATAATAAAAGGACATTTTAGTAATTTTACTCATTCACATTTCCTCCTCCTTCTATTTTCACCCATTCTAAACAATTTAGGTAAAATTACTTTTATCTCCATTTACACCCCTCCCATTTTCACCTCTAGCCAAACAAACCTTTAGTGTTTTGCTTGCGGAAAGTAGGGACCATATGCTGTTGACCCCCAGTACAATAGGACACTTACCTCTAGAATCACTTTTAAATTCGTGCAAGTATTATATCATTTTTTTTACTTATCCCTCCAAATTAAAACTCTTTTATAATTGAATGATTCAAATTTAATTTCCTACATCTAATTATTTAAATTTGGTCAGTTCACCTTGGGTTTCAAAACCCAAGAAGCATTTTAAAATCCCACAAATATCAAATTTTATCTTTTTTATTTTAAAAATTTAAGAATTATTCTAAAATTAGATAAAACTTGAAATTGCACAAAATTTTAAATTAATATTCATCATTAATTTAATTAATCATTGTATTAAATTATAATTTTTTCATAAATTTTTTAAAAAATTAAAAAATTATAATATGATGATTTATTTTGTTAGTTTTTACATATAGTTTCACAAACAATTGTGAAGTATTTAATTAAAATTTTATATATCTAATTTAATTTTTATTAATTATGTAATATAAAAATTATTTGTAAAAAATAATGAGATAAACTAACATATTATAATATTATGATTCTAATTTTAAAAGTTCATAAAAAATATATAATTCAATAAAATAATAAATTAAGTTAAAAATAATTGTTAATTTGAAATTTTGAATATTTTAATAGAGGTAGTTTTTAAATTTTTAATGGTTGAAGAAATCCAAAATTAATGAAGATATTTTATATTTTTTCCCATGTTAAAAATACTAAACACTAAAACTAACATATTATAATATTATGATTTTAATTTTAAAAGTTCATAAAAAATTATATAATTTAATAAAATAATAAATTAAGTTAATAATAACTGTTAATTTCAAATTTTGAATATTCTAATAGAGGTAGTTTTTAAATTTTTAAAGTTGAAGAAATCCAAAATTAATGAACATATTTTATATTTTTCCCATATTAAAAATACTAAACTTTAAAACTATTTGTTCGCATCAAAAGCTAATTGCAACAACAATAACAATAAAGTTTTATCCCACTAAGTGAGGTCAGCTACGTAAATTGCACAACGTCATTGGGCTCTATCAAAAGTCAAGTCTTCGGTGATATTATTCACCAAGAGATCCCTTTTTATAACTTCCTTTAATGTCCTCTTTGGCCTCCCTCTGCACTTTTTCACAGGATTAAAGACCATGTGATCAACTCCCCTTACTGGTGCCTCCAATGGCCTTCTTTGCATATGGTCAAACCACCTTAACTGATTTTCTATCATCTTCTCCTCAATAGGTGTCACGCCAATATGCCCTCGTATACAATCATTTCTTATCTTATCCTTTCTTGTATGACCACACATCCATCTTAACATTCTCATTTCTGCTACCTCCATTTTTTGCTCTTGTTGTCCCTTTAGAGCCTAGCATTCACTACTATAGAGCATAACTGGTCGTATAGCAGTCCGATAAAACTTCCCTTTGAGTTTAGTAGGTACTTTACGGTCATAAATCACTCTAGATGCCTTTCTCCATTTTAACCATCCAGCTTGTATCCTGTGTGTGACATCTCCATCAATTTTTCCATCGCTTTGTAAAAAAGATCTCAAGTACTTAAATTTAGATATTTGCAATATGATGTGATCTTCAATTCTTATTTTCAAATCATTCCTATCTTGCTTCTTGTTAAACTTGCAATGCATATACTCCGTCTTACTCCTACTCAAGTGAAAATCTTTTGATTCCAACGCCTGTCTCCAAAGTTCCAATTTATAATTAACCTCTTCCTGCGATTCCTCAATCAAGACTATATCATCTGCAAATAGCATACATTTAGGGATATTCTCCTGTATGTCCCTAGTAAGAACATCTAAGACTAGATTAAACAAGTAAGGACTCAAAGCTAAACCCTGATGTAAACCTATCCTTATAGTGAAGTCCTTTGTCTCTCCTCCAGGAGTTCTTATACTTGTAGTTACTCTATTGTACATGTCCTGTATAGCCCGAATATATGCGACACGAACTCCTTTCTTTTCCAAAGCCTTCCACAACACTTCTCTTAGTATCCGATCATAAGCTTTTTTTAGGTCAATGAAAACCATATGTAAATCTCTTTCTTTACTTCGATACATTTTCATCAACCCTCATAGAAGATAAATAGCCTCTATTGTAGACCTTTTTGGCATAAATCCAAATTGGTTCTCTATAATCTTAGTCTCATCTCTTAATCTATGCTCAATCACTTTTTTTCATAACTTTATAGTATAGCTCATAAGTTTTATCCCTCGATAGTTTGCACAGTTCTGAATATCTCCTTTATTCTTGTATATAGGCACCAAAATACTCTTCCTCCACTCATTTGGCATTTTCTTAGACCTCAAAATCTCATTAAATAACTTAGTGAGCTAAAAAATACCTTCCTCTCCTAAACATTTCTAAACTTCAATAGGAATACCATCCGGACCAACGACTTTACCATTATCCATCCTCCTAAGAGCTTCTTTTACCTCCCCAATTCGAATCCTGCAATAATAAGCTAAATTCTATTCGTCCTCTTGGGTTTCTAATCCTTCCATATCCCTAATCACTCCTTACTTGTCATTAAAAAGCTTATAAAAGTATTTCTCCCATCTTTTTTTGATATCTTCATCTATGAGTAGAACTTGTCCTTCTTCATCCTTAATACACCTTACTTAATCCAAATCTCTTAATTTTCTTTCCCTATTTTTGGCAAGCTTGTAAATCTTTCGTTCTCCATTCTTTGTCCCTAAATCTCGATAGAACTCCTCAAAAGTTTTAGCTCATGCCTTACTCACTACCTTTTTAGTCTCCTTCCTAGCCATCCGATACCTTTTCCAATTCTCCACCTTGTCACACACATGCAAAGCCTTAAAACATTCCCTTTTGGTTTTGACCTTTTCCTGCACACTTTCATTCCACCACCAAGATTCTTTATCTCTCGGTCCAAAACTTTTTGATTCACCTAAAACTGTTTTAGCAACTATCCTAACCTTCCTAGTCATCACATCTCAAATATGGTTGACACTTTCTTATACTACCCAATTACCTTCCTCCAATAATATTCTCTTAAAAGTCCTTTGTTTCTCATCTTTGAGCTGCCACCACTTAATCCTTGGATTTATAACTTGTTGTCTCTTCTTGTTATGGAATTTAAAAAGGACATCGAGGACCAAGACCCTATGCTGTGTAGTAAGGCTCTCCCTCGGAATCACTTTACAATCCTTAAAAATTCTACTATTTGAACTCTTTACTAAAAAAAAATCAATTTATGACCTTGAAGTTTCACTTTTGTACGTGATTAAATGTTCCTCTCGCTTCTTAAAACAAGTGTTCGCAATCTTAAAATCATATGCTATAGAAAAGTCAAGAATGGATTGCCCCTCCTCATTTAGCTCTCCATAACCAAAACCTCCATGCACTCCTAAAAAATGCCTTGCTTTACTGCCAACATATCTATTTAAATCCCCTCTAATGAAAATTTTTTCTTCTTATAGAAATCCTTGTACCAAACCTTCTAAATCTTCCTAAAACTTCTCCTTCAAATGTGTCTCCAATCCTATTTGTGGTGCATAAACACTAATAATATTGATAGTCTCTCGTGCAACTATTAATCTTAAAGATAAGATCCTATCCCCCGTCTTTTTTACATCACCACATTCTTTTTCCAATTCTTATCTACAATAATACCAACTCCATTCTTTCCTCTAAATTTCCCTGTGTACCATAGTTTAAAACATGTAGTGTCTAGCTCCTTGACTTTTTCTCTAACCCATTTAATTTCTTGAAGACACATAATGTTAATCCTTCTTTGAATCATGGTGTCTACAACTTCCAAAGATTTATCTGTTAGCGTGCCGATATTCTAAATACCAAATCTAATTATGTTCTTATGGACTAACTTCTTTACTCACATCCGTCCATAAAAATGTGAGGACCCTTGCTCATTTAACATTACATCTGAGCACTAATGTAGCGACTCTAGCTCATTTGACACTGTACTTGAACCATACAGCGCGTTACTTCTGGGTAACGACCTAGCATTAGCACCAATAAATCGTCGTATGTAATTCATATAAGAGATTTCGATAAAATTTTTACGTTAGCTGTCGAGGCCTAACACAACCCCTTGGGAGATAAATGCCTCCACTTGGGTTATAGGCTGGCGCTACCCAACTCGGCCAATATATATATATATATATATATATAATATCAAAAAAGAAGAAGAAGAAGAAGAAGAGGGAAGAGGAAGAGGAGGAGGAGGAGGCAAGGAAAAAAAAGATATATAATCCATCATACATCTCTCTACACATTGTCCTTCCAGAGGAACTTGGCAGGATCAAGATCAAAAGCTAATTGCAATCCAAGATAATTTGATCAAATAAATAATTTTTTACATTATTCTCCTTGGCTTTTTGTATCATGTTTGCCATCTCAAGTCTTCCTTATTCTCATTATTTTTGTCTTCAGTGTTAGAAATTTGATATTATTTTATCTTACTTTTCCATAGCTCTTGATATTCAGATCAAATTTTACACAATTTTAAAAGGCAAAAAAGTAGTAGTGTTCTAATTTTTATTAGAAACATATTTATCTTGCAATACTACTCAATTAACTAATGTCATTAGATTTTTTTTATGGATGAGCTTATGTAAGATCTAAGGATGGAAAATTTTGAAGCAAATGTTTGCCTTATAGTTTTACCCTAACAACGAGTAAATATAGTAGAAAATTTTATCTTGCAAAGTAAGGTATGGGACAAATTTTTAATTTGAAATAGATTAAAAACATAGGACAATATTAATGCAATTTTCCCCATAGAGCTCCACATATTTGATATTATAATTTTACCTATAAGTGATACATGTATATATTATATATGTAAAATTTTTAGTAATTTAATTATTTAAAATATTTTTTACAATTTTATTTTTACTTTTTTAAATTTAACTATTTTATAAAAATTAAAAAATTAATAAAAAATAAAAAAGGGGTTCTTGTTGCCCTGATTATTGAAATTTGTTGACCAAATTATATGTATTATTAGATTTATATAATGACACTATATTAAATATTATGTGTTGCATGTATTTGAATTTTAAATATATACAATTTAAAGTTTTTATCAAGTTTTTCTTCTTTTTTTTACAATTTTATGGATTTTGCAATACCCTAACTTATCTCGTCTTGCAAGGCAAGACAAATTCGAAATAGATGGTAGGTAGTGCAAAAGGCTAATTTGAAGTAGATCTGGTTTCACTCTATCCCATTGTTATCCCTTAACATCCAACATAAAATCTAAGATCTTATATAATATATATAAATTATATTTTAATATTATTATGACAAAAAGTTACTTTTAATCTTCTAATTCTCTTAAAGTTTAAAATTTATTCTTTAAGTTTTATTTAAACCAAATTTATCATTTAGTTTTTCAAATATATGATCATCTCTATATAAGGACAAAATGTAACTATAATTTGATGACTTTTGTCATAATTAATCAATGCAAATATTAAATAAATTTAAATAATAATTTAATTGAAGAACTCTAAAGATAAATTATTTTTATATTAACTTTCAATGTATAGTTTGAAATTGAACCTTAATTTGTTATGGTTCATTTTCATGGAATGTACCTTATTTACTACTTCGAATTTATTGAATGTTATTTTGTTTATATTTGAATTTATTCAATATTTGTATTTATCAATTATAATAAAAGTTGTCACATTATAATAGCATTTTAGTTGATTAAATTTGAAGCCATTACTTTTTAGTTGCATTTTTAGATCCATTTTCTATCAAGATTACCTTTCTACTACTTCATTTATAACTTAAACATTTTCATATTATAGCTTGTGAAAATGATTTGTCAAATTTTAATTTTACTTAGCCTTAAAAATCATATAAAACAATCCTTTCAACTCAAAGCCATTGATTAGTTATTTTTAAACTAAGGCTTCGTTTGTTTTATTGGAAAGTATTTCTATAAGATATAGTTATAAAATGTTAAAATAAAGGAAAAATATTTTATTTATTTAATATTAAATATGAAGAATTTAAAGAAAATAACTTCTTTTATTTCAAAAATAAATTTGCTTTTCTCCATTTCTAGGCTTTTACATATCTTTTTTTTTTTCAATTATCAATGTACATAACATATCATATCTTTATTAATATATATATGTAAATAAAATTTTTTATGAAGAATACTTTCTAATAAAATAAATGGAGCCTAAAATATAAATAGGAGATGTAGAGTAAAGTTAACAACAACAATGAATTTGAATAAATATAGCTTTAAAATTTGAAAATAAATTTTTAAAACATCAAACTTGTTCTGAATCCATAGTAATTATTTTGATAAGCACAACAATTTATAGATATATAGGTAGTTTGTCTTTAGAGTTCTTCAAATTATTATTTGAATTTGTTTAATATTTACATTGATTAATTACAATGGAAGTCATCATATTATAGTCACATTTTTTCTTTATATAGAAGTAATTATATTTTTGGAAAGTTAAAGAATAAATTTATTTTAAATAAAATTTAAGAGATAAAATTAAAATTTTAGTGAAAGTTAGAAAATAAAAAATAATTTTTTTTCATAAAAATATTAAAATATAATGGCCTTATTTGGTAATCAACTGATTATATTTGCAGTTAGTTAATTACATTAATAGTTAATTAATAATTACTTGTATTAATTAATTTGACTAATTAATAACATTAATTATTTATATTTAGTAAAATTAACGGTTTATTATTAGCTATTTACATCTAAAATGACATAAAAGAATATGAATATATTTTATAATTTAATAATATATTTTAAAGTATTATTTATTAGATTAGATTCTTTAAAAAAATTAAACTAAATATATTTGAAATGCAAATAAATTGAAATAATTTTTCTCAACATTTTTAATCATATATTACTTGTAAACCACATATTACCATTACTTTATAGTTTAATAATTTTAATTGGTTATTTTAAAAATAAAAATTGTAATTATTTATGTGTTTATTTATATATAAATATAAATTACATAATTAAATATGATATGAGATAAGAAAACTATTATAATGCATATATAAAAAAGGATTTAAATAAAAGCACTTTTTATTAATGAAAATTTTTATACTTGCATATCTTTAATTTTGCAATACTATAATATTTGATGATAAGAAAGGGAATCGTAAATTTAAATAAAAGTGCTTTTGTTTATTTATACATATTAATCATGTAATAAGAATTAGTGTGATTGCAATAATAGTTATGGTACACTTTCTACTCTTTATTTAATTTTGTTTCCATCTTCCACCTCCACAATTTGAATCAAATGCTCCTTTAATAATTTTTTTTGTTATGTTTAATAGAAACAAATGCAAAATTTATGAATATTATTACATATAAAAATATTTTAAATTTTATTATACATAAAAGTTTTATGTCTTTCCCTAATCTAACATAATAATAATAATAGAATTTGAACTTGAAAACCTTGGTTAAATGAAAATTTCTTAACTAGTTAGTGGTCACACAAGGATATACAAGTTGTGTACTCACCACCAACAAGATTTATGATAGTTGTTAAAAAATCAATTATTAAAATTTCTTATATTTATCTCAACTCCTTACATTTATTTTAATTTTTATTAAAAGTAAACATAGAAGTTATATGTTGGTTGATTAAATAAGAATTTTCCTAGTTACATTCAGTGTTTTTTTATGAACAAATGTACGCACACATTTAAATTGCACTCTCATCATTTAACTTCCACCCTTTATTCGTTACTTAACTTTCTACCTTAGTGTTTCCTTAGAAGAGTTAGAGTCTAATAAATTGAAGATATGGGGTTTGTATGTTTACTATTTTTAAAAATATTTTTTTTATTTTTAGAAATAAATTTTTTTAACAACTTATTTTTAAAATTTATTTTTAAAAATTATAACTCTAAATATATAAATCAAAAATAAAAAATAAATAAATTTTTAATATTTTCTTAACTTATTCTTTTGTTCTTGATATCAAATTTTTAATTAAATAAAATATTTTTATTTACTTATCTAAACACATTTTATTTTTTTATAATCATAAGAGTGATTAAATTATAGACATATATATATATATATATATATATATATATGAAAATCAGAGATTGAACTTTAAATATAAAAAAAAGTACAAAGCCTTCAAGAAAAATTGGATATTACTTGAATCAAAGGTTCTCAGCAAAACACCTTTTATATTTTTTTTTATATTTGAAAATAAATTTTGAAAGCAAAAAATAATTTTTGAAAACAAAAAAAATGATAATATATCCAAACAAACCAATGATTTCTTTGTTTCCTACTTTTAAAAATAGTTTTTTATTTTGACTAGTCAGTGAGCCCATACTATATAAGGGCTAATATTTAATTCATTATAAAATTAAGATTAAATAGAATTTATATATTATGATTATTATGTAAAGATTGTGAAAAAAAATTATTTTTTATTAATTATCATAATATTATGTAACATATGTGAAGGTGAAATTCAAGTTAACAATCATATTTTATTATATGTTTATTTATTTATTTGACCCATAAATGAATATTATAAAAAATTTACATTATTACAAATTACATATGAATATAGATATAATGAATTTAGCAATTATCATAAGATCTTTAAAAGAAAAGATAAAGATATAAGTAAACTAAAAAAGATAAAAAAAATTAATAAATATAATTTTTTTATTTTTTAAACCTATTAGTAGGGGATTTGGATTAGAAAAATATTTCTAAAGAACTATTTTTGTTTTTTAGAATAAAATGCATGTATTTATAAAAATATTAAACTATATATGGAATAAGAATACAAATTTTTATGAACAATAATAATAATCGATTTTATGTGTCTTTATGTCTCTTCACATTACTTATTTTTCTTTAATTATTTTATGTATTGAATTTATTGCTCTATTAATCCTCAATTTAAAAATGTAATTGATATAAAATTATACAAATTAACCTTGTAATTTAACAATTGGCGAAACAAACCCATGTTTTCCCTTTGATATTAATAATAATACATATATGTTTATGTAAATTTTGGAAAAAGGGTCATTTCACTAAGTAGCTTTTGGTCAAATGTAATAATTTGGTCATATGTTGTTATATTTTATATTTATTTATTAAAATAAGATTGGAATTCAATTTTTATTAATTCAAGCAAGATTAAAATTATGACATTTAACTATAAAATAATTATGTATTTCAATTTAATAATAAATATATATTATTTATTATAGTGAAAAGTTGTAAAATTGTAATTCAAATACTTAGAAGTCGTTTGGTTCATACAAAAAGTAATTTTTCATGAGAAATTAAACTTTTAAGAAAATAATTTCTTATATGAATTTTTTAAGAAGTACTAAAAATTGTTTAGTTAACACATAAGAATTAACACTTTTTAGAAAGTAACTTCCTATATTTTATTAAGTTCAACTTTGAATATCTTTAGAAAATATTAACAAAATGATTACTATATCCGTAATATTATTATAATACAAATTAATAAATTTTAATTATTATTAATTAAATTTAATGAGAATAATTTTATCACTGTATTCATAAATAGTACAAGAAATAAAATTTATCTAGAGAAGAGGTGAGTAAGCAACTTCCCATACTTTATAGAAAGTAAGACTTTCTAGAAAGGTCTATTTCTTCCAATTTGCTAGATAATGATTAATCAATTAATCTACCTCTTTCCTATTTCTTGAAAAATAAAATTTTTCATGCTATTGAGGTAAATCAAATAATCTATTAGTCATGTTACTCATTAAATTAGAGGATAAAAGAGTTATGAAAGTAATTAATGTAGTAGCATCAGTTCATTTATTATTTTGTCTTAGAAGTTATAAAGTTCTTGCTTAATAAATGTTCCCATAATTTATTTTTAAAAATTATAACTTTGAAATAGAAAAATATAAATAACTTTTGAATATTTTCTAAAATTATTCTTTTATTTTAAATGTCAATTTTGTAGTTAAATAAAATATTTTCTTAATTATTCATTCAAATATTCTCTATTCTTTGTTTTTCTTAAATCTAAAAATGAAAATAAAAATAATTTTTAAAAATAATTTTTTAGAATAGTTTTTGAAAACAAGAAAAAGAATAAAAATATGTTCAGATAAATCCATAAATTCTCTGAATTTTTTATATGGGCTAATTTTTTTTAGTTTAGAAAATATAAATATATAGTTTTATTTTAAAATTTATTTTTAATTAAAATTTTTATCATTAGTTCTTTCCTAGATTCACTCTGAATCTTCTGAAGGAAGTGGAGGAGGTGGAGGAGGAGAGTGGTTGAGGACACAGACTCCTTGCCTCATTTTGTACAACGGGGGACTGCAATGGGGTTCTCCTACCTGAAATCCTTAGGTCGCCGGTTCGAATCCGGCGGGACGGGATCATATTTTTCAATCCCTGTACTATTTTTTTTTTACATATTTGCTCAACACATTCTCATGTTTATCACTCGGAGGGTACTAGACACACACCACGGATGACATGTATTAGAAAGGAAACAAGATTAGAAATAGATTTAAGAAAAATTAAAAGGCAGTGGCTCGGAGCCTCTAACCGATGATAAATAGACATTAGCAGCTATCATCTGGCATGGCTACTTGCAAAGATAATGGAATTACAATTGAATATAAGCAAACTATATACGTGCTCCATGACTAGTTTATTAGTTGTGAAAATTTTGCACAAAGGAAATTGGCCCCGTCCAGTCCAAGTGTGACCAACGACCATCCTTGACATCATATAGTTTTAATTTCTAAAACAAGATTTTATATTGCTATAATGGAAAGAGACTACAAATTTCTTCCTCGCTGACGTTTCTCTTCTTCCACTTCCTCTGCTGAGAACCAGAGTAGAAGATACTACAGCCAGAACATATTAATTACATGTCCTCCAGCCCATCCTAAAAAAAACTACCACGCGATCCATGACGGAGGCTCAAAAATATATCAATAATGCTGGTTTCCTCCAATTTGGTGATCTACCATACTAATCCACCTTATGGCTGTGGTTATCTTGCTTAGGTAGAGATAATGGATCAACAAGGAAGGATTTTAGATTTTTGTAGAGCTCCTTCGGCTTCTCTACATTCAGTGCATGCCCTGTATTCTTAAGCACCACTAGTTGTGCCTTCTGTCCCAGATGCCTGTAGGGGCAGTAAATGAGAAGTTGGATATCGGACTTTCATGTCAAAACAAGCACGTGAGATCAAAATGATTATTCTAATTTAGGTTCATGTTCCCATGTTATGCTCATAGCTGCATGAACATCGTTCCACTAAGCAAATTTAAAGAACATGAAATTAAAGTGAATTACCGTTGAAGTCTATGGGCCAATTCCAGCGGGAATACCTGGTCATGTTCTCCCCAGATTATTAGTGCAGGCTGCATCAGGAAAAAGTCAAGCCTGAGCAAGACTTAAAAGTTCACAGCAACTCAAGAAATGGAGTCCTCAGCAAGTTAACCTGATTTATCCTGGGAAGATTAGACAGTTTTCTGTCCTTGTGTAAGGTTTGGATTAGTTCTTTCCTCTCTTGGTGGTTTTCAGTACACATCACCTGCTCATGTATGTGATGGAGTGTAGACAATGTGCAAGCAGTTAGTTGAAAGCACAATGGGAGAAGAGGTCAACCTCATCCAATTCAAATGTTACAGATCAAGTGGATAATACACGTAACAGGGTGTTCGATCAAAATACACAGAGTTGCCCAGATAGTAGCTTATAGATGTTTGTTGCCAATGGTCAATTAAAATAAGAATCTAAGATTTATGAGGGAAACTACTTACATCAATAAAATCATCCAGAAAACAGGTGGGAAGGACTTTTGGAGGCTTCACGAACGTGAGCTGCAATAACTGCTTCATCTTTTCGGGTGTCTGTGGCAGCAAAATACTCACAGCCTCGTCAACAGTTTTCACTTTAAACATCCCTTCAGCCATGTCCTTTTCTTCCAAGCACACTCCAGCACAACAAAGCACCATCTTTTCCAATCTTTCCGGAAACTGCGCCGCCATACTGTACGCCACAAACCCACCGTAGCTTATACCCGCCGCGTTCATTTTACGCACCCCGTGAGCCTCCATTAGACCCATCACGCACTTGGCCTGGAATGATTCGGACCTTTCGGGTCGGGTGGTGTAGGAGTCGCCGAAGAAAAGCAAGTCCGGGACATAGAGGTTGAAGCGGCTGGCGAGGGGAGAAACGAAGTCGTTCCACTGCCACATTGCGTTAGCTCCGATCCCGTGGATGAGAAGCAGGGTAGGTTTGGATTCCGTGTGGATTTTGGGGACCCAGCAATGCATGATGGTGCCATCGCCAAGATCGGTGGTCGCTGATTTGAGGCCAGCGTTGGAGAAGGAGTAGCGGAAGCAACGTTCCCGTAAAGTAGTGAAGCTGAAACATTTAGCCATGGGTCTTTCGCAATTGCCTTAGGAAGAAACGGATGGAGCTTAGGGTCAGTGAGATAAGAGGAAAAACCCCACGGGATGCAGCTTATTGGATGGCATTTAGTTTATTATTCTCATTTGACATGCAGTAAAGAAAGGAAAAGCAAAATGCTTTAGTTAAAGGTGCATTGGGTTGAATTAACACTTACATTCACGGATGATAATTCGGATTAGTTTGCATAATTGCCAAAGCAGTTACAAAGTAGCCAATAGTTCGCCGTTGTTAAAAGGCCAGTGGAGCTGTAGAGGTTGCAGTGGAGCCGGCTCTTCCTTTTGGATTTGACTCAAAAATTGCTGGACACAACTCGGACCAAAATTTATTTATATAAATAATTTTATATGTATTAAAAATAAAATTTAAAATTAAATTTTAAATATAAATAAAAAAATTATTATTTAATATATGATGGTAAATTTATAAGATTTAATTCAATAGATGTAAAATATTTAGAATTTAATTTCAGATTCCATTTTTAATTCCTATAGCATTTTTGTATTGATATTAAATTTTGAACAAAAATATTGTGAGTAATTTAATTAAAGAAGAATTCTTGCATATTATCTCAAATTGAGGCAGTCTGCATACAACTAATTGTGAATTTTACAATTTTTTTTCATAAAATTCATAACTTTTTACATAAATTATATCAATTTTTTATAATGATAAAAATTAATTATTTACATAAAACTTATATTTTTTTTCATAAATCATGCAATATAAAATAATAATGGTTGTAGTATGAAAATTTTAAGAGTTATTGCAAGATTTTATAAAAAAATGAATTATTTAAATTACAAAATATTATAAAAATACTTACTTTTGATTAAATTGCATTCTTCTTAAAAAATGTGATGCCAAAGAAGTTATACATAATATAAAAATAATATCATCGTTATAATATATATATATATATATATAGTATGTTAAAAACGTGATATAAAATAGCATATATAGAAATGAAGATAAACATTTAAATGTATTTATTTTTTAAAAAATAAATTATTATAATAAATTATAATCATTAATTTTTAAAGAAAATTTCAATAAATATAGTAAATTATAATAATTTATTTTTTAATAATAATATAATAAATTATAATAATATGTTTTTGAAGAATTTTTTATTTAATAAATAATATATAAAATTTAAAAAATTACTAATTTAAAAATATATTCAAATAAATTATAAAATATATTTATATTTTTATTATTATTTTACATATAAATAATTAATATAATATCAATTCATCAAATCAATTAATCCAACTAATTATAAATTACTAATTAATTAAATCAAATATCGTTAACTCACATAATCAGTTGATGATCAAATAACGCGAACATCAACGTATGATTGAACTCCACGCCTGCCCAAAAAGCAAGGAGTGGAAACAAACACGCTAAAAACATTTATATGTTAAACTCAAGAGCATAAAATTTCACTTTCAGAGGAGGAAATCCATTTTAACTGCTACGAGGAGTTTTTTTTTTTTTTTTTGGGGGGGGGGGGTGGGGTTTGGTCTTGTTAAACAAACAAGTTTATGCTAGTTCTTTCCATCGGGACAAGGCATGCCTCCGATGTTGTCGGCTAGGCTCCGTCTCAAGGAAAGATAGAACAAAATGATTGAGAGGCTAAAATAGTAATTTACTAAGAATAAATATGAAGTTTTATTACATTTTAGAGGCTAAATAAGAATTTTTCAAAAAATTATATGGAATGTAGGGGTGAATTTTTAAATTTTCCCAAATGGAACCGTGGTCTGCCCCTGCTCTTCCTCTTTTTCCTACTTGCCCTGTACTCATGCATGGTTGAAGTATTTTCAAGTAAAAAATACAAATTGTTCTCTTTTAATTTTGAATAATTGAATTTTACCTTTTTTAATATTAAAAATTTAAAAATTATTTCCTTAAATTTTATAAAATTTAAAAATAAAATTTTCTTTTCCTTTATTTGCAATTTTTTCATGACATTTTTAAATAATAATCAAAACAAAATATTATAGTACGTTGATTTTTTAATTATTCTTTAATACATAATTTTTATATTTTTTATTTTGCTCCATATTGAGCATATTTACCTCTTATTCAAAAGATGGTTCTTCTAAGATATTTTATCATCTTTAAGTAGTTAAGTCATTTGCTAAAATTGATTTTTTTCCTTTCCTGTTGATTTTTTCTTTGATTGAGAAGATTCCTGAACAAGAAAGTTAGTTATCTAGTTTAAGATAGATTCATCCAACTCCAATTGTCTGATCCACTTGTTCAATCTATAATATTTGACTATGTATCCAGATTTATTATACTTATAACATACTAGCCTAATATCTTGTATTTGATAAAGTGATGGAGCATATTTAGATTAGGATTTCTTCCTTTGATATTTCTTAGATTTTGATCGAGATTGAGGCTGAGGTTTTGATTCAAAAAAATTTTATCTTGCTCTTCGCTTATGTTTGGGTTTTGAAAATTTTTGGATAGATGAAATCAAACTATTCATAAAAAAGTTTTTAACTCTCTTTGATTTTGGGATTTTTTTTTTTGGCTAACTACCTTTGAATTTTGTTATCTTAACATATTTTGAGGGCAATCTTCTAAGCATAACTTATTAATTACCCATAAATTAACTGCTTATAAGGAATTTGGTTATCAAATTGATTTCTGATTTTCTCTTTTACTTTGTCACCTAAAGATCTAAGGGGACTGACAAGGAATTTTTCTTTCTAAAAGAATTGGTTACTATCTGATTTGAAATAAATCTTATTAAAAAAGATATTCTTATATCATCTGAAGTCAGAATTTTGCATTTAAAGTTTGATAGGAGTTTAATAGATTTATCTTTCCATAAAGTAAGATCTCTCATGAAGTGTTTAGTGATAATATAAATCAAGGTTTTTATAGTATCTGGGACTGGCTGACCATTTACTCTCGAAATTATATATCGTTCTTGGTTATATTTGACAGATATTATTAGTTTATTGTTATTTACATTGCATTATGATTATGGTTCAATAATTGGATCTTTCAAAATAAAATTTGCATATTTTGAATTACTTACTCCACAACATCATTAAATAAGGAGAATAAAAATATTTGTGTTTATAATTCAAATGATTTAATATTTTTTCATAAATTATAATTTTAAATTTTTGTATTGAAGGTAATGTTGAGAAATAAAGAAATAAATTTTTGTTAGAAACCAAATAATATACTTTCCTAGCCAGTTAATTTATATTGATACGTTTCATATTTGATATTTCTTTATTTTAAACTCTTTTATTTTATTGAAGTAAACATTTTTTTTATAATTCCAAATGCTCATAATTATATTTATACGGATTGCATAATCCATTAATTGTTTCACAATAACATAAATGGAAGGCAATAGTATGATGATTACATCATTTAGTAGATTTAAAATTGATGTTTTATTTCATTGTAAAGTATAAAACTGCATATTTATTATATATAAATAAATGTTGAAGAAGCATAATTACGAACAGTGAACAATCTAATCATTGGATGATAACAATTTGGATCATTTGAAGTAGACTTACCATCATTCCCTTAGCGTACTCTTTCTTTAGATATGAATCTACAAAATGAAAGTTATTGTCAGAGTGTGTTACTAAAATTAGTTTTATTTTTAAATATTTTGTCATACTTGGATTTCCTTTTTTGTTTGTTACGAGGCTTTTGTGTGAAATTGAACATTACTATTTCAATGATATTTGCACTGCATTGTAATTGCGTTTTAGTAATTAGAAACTCCAGTTGTGTTGAATTGCTTCCTGCGCCATAACTTTCTTATTTGATAGTGTTTAGATCTAATTTTGAATGCAATTTCCTTTCTTCCATTTGTTGATATTAGGTTGCAGCCATAGAATTTGTATGATGCCTTTAATTTTTTTTTATTACAACTCGTACAATTTTCATGCTTAAATAAAATTTTACTATTATTAATGGAAGTATTCTATCATGTAGTATCTATTCGTGTTCTTTTATTATAACTTCAATTGTTTTAAAATGCATATAATTACAAATTAAAGTCATATTTTATTAAAGAGTAAATATAAGATTTAATTATTTATTTATAAATATAACTATTATATCCTTCAAATGTTAAGATAAATAAAAAGTATTTATGTTAATTATTAAATTTTACCTTAACAATATTAAATATATGTTAATTATTGATTATATTATTTATTTTTATCATTTATTCCAGTACTATGTGTGTAGAGATGGATGAGTAATTGTAATAAAAATAAAAATTAAGAGACTAATAATATTAATTATAAAATTTGAGGGATATATTGCTTTCATAAATGAAGAACTAAATGTTATATTTAGTTTTTCTAATCTTAATTTTAATTTTTTTATTATTTCAATAAATAAAAATGGTTTAATTATTGTTAATACTAATTAAATTATTTCATTTACACATCTAATAATTATTCATAATTATTTAAATGCATTAATTATTAATGATTTATTAATTTTAATTATTTTAAGAGTTTTACTAAGGGGCCATTTGGTTCAAACTAGGGAAAGGGAATGGAATCGGGAAAAGGAATTAGGAGAAAAGAAAAGGAATGACTCTTAATTACTCAATCTGTTTAATTTAAATAGGAAAGAGAATTAAATATTTTTAATTTATTTTATTAATAATTATTACACTAAAAAATAATTTATTTATAATAATTATTAAAATAATTATTATAATTATTATAATTATTATCTTATTATTTTTATTTTATTTACTAATATTATAATTTTTATAATTATTTAATATTAATTATTAATATCTTATTAATATTATTTTTATTATTACTCTTATTATTCTAACTATTATTAATATCTTAATAATAATTAATATTATCATAATAATTTTAATAATTATTATTTATTTAATTATTATTTTTAATATTTTATTAATCTTATTAATTATTAATAATTTAAAAATATTATAATATTTATTATTTATTTATTATTTAATAATATTATTTATTAAATAAATATTAATAATATTATTAATATATAATAATTATTTATTTAATATTTAATAAAAATTATTTATTTATTAAATAAATATGAATAGTAATATTAATATATAATAATAATTTATTTATTTATTATTTATCATAATTATTATTTATTAATAATATTAATTTTTAATAACTTAAAAATATTATAATATTATTAATATAATTAAATAATATTATAATATTTATTATTTATTTAATATTTAATAAAATTATTTATTTATTAAATAAATATTATTAATATATAATATTATTTATTATAATTATAATTATTATTTATTATTTATTATTATTTATTATTTATTATTATTTATGGTAATAATAATTTTTATAAATAATAAATAATTATTATTTATCATAATTATTATTATTATTTATTTGTTATTTATTATTATTTTATTAATATTATTATTTATTAATATTAAAAATATTATAATATTATTAATATAATTAAATAATATTATAATATTTATTATATATTTAATATTTAATAATATTATTAAAAAAAAATAGAAAAAATGAATGAGATTCCCTAAGAAGTTAGGGAGAATCACCATTCCCTTAAATGAGATAATCCCATTAAGGGAAAAGGGTGAAAGGAAATTAATTTTTTCTAAACTAAATAAAAACAAAGGGAATGAAACCCAATAATTCCCTTTCTTTTTCCTGAATACTCCTAACCAAACGGCCCCTAAGTGTAACTATAAGGGTTATGTATTAAAATTAGTAAATACCTTTTATTTATGGTTATTTTCAATTTTTAAGAGAATTTTATGAGATAATATTAATTATAAACAATTATAATATATTTATAATGTATTTAAAATTCAAACTAATAATTAATAATATTCATAAAATTCTCTTAAAAATTAAAAATAACCATAAATAAAGGGCATTTACTAATTCTTGAGCATAGCCTTTGGGAGAGTTAACATTTACTTTATTTTAATAATCTTTTAAATAGATGTGTAAAATATATATAGTCATAACACATGTCAAAAATTTAACCTTACCTACCATTATATATACACACACAGATACACAAATAGATTATAAGCTCATGCAATGCACAGATTGAAAATTAACTTTAATATAAATTAAAATTTTATTTATATAAATAAATTTTAAATGAATTTCATATTATAAAAAATTTATAACCTAAATTATTGTCATTATTTTATAATCATATATTTGAGTTTGTGAATTACTATTGTTCAATATATATTACTTTTTCCTAAATAAAAGTATGCAAAATTAATTAATTTTGTTATTAGGGATCTATTTTTCACAATTTGAATTCATAATTAAATGAAATTTTTCAATATAAAAATAAATACAACAAAGAGTAAATACAAACTAAATAATAAAAAAAATTCACTTATTTCACTCAGAATATATTATGCAATATTTATACAATTTTATGATACTAGTAAATGATAATTAATGCAATGAATAACTACCTTTTTATATTAAAATTTTAATTTATTTAATATATTTTTATAATAAATGAGTGATTTGTAGAAGGATTTTTTTTATATATATTTAATCATATTGGCTATTTATATATATATCTTGGTTATTCCATATCCATTTTTGTTTTGGTCATTAAAGTGTAAGTCTTAATATATGTATCATTAGTATCATTATCAAATATAATAATCCTCATATTAAAGGCTTATGATATTGCTTTAAACCTATGGCTATAATAATATCATGCTCATTATTTGACATTCCATATTATTATAATCCAAGACTTTTTTTGTTATATTATCCAGGTGAGACATTTTTAAAATTACTTTGTAGACTAATATAATGAGTGATAATTTGTGGATTTATATTAATGAATATATGAACAATATGAAGTATTTTTTTGTTAGGCCTTAAATGATTAGATCTTATTTGGACATTGAGCTCTATGTAGATATTTTATTTTACAAGCTTTTATTTTTAGATTTTTTTTATGATAGGTAAGTTGACCCAATTTGATCCACTTAGAGAAGGTCTCAAGTCTCACCTTTATTGAAATACAAGACTTGTAATGTATATAGAGAATGAGAATTGAATAACTCCTTTCTAACTCTTTATCGTCTTTGATTTATCTTTCATATATTTTTATAATAAATGAGTAGTTTGTTGAAAGATTCTTTTTTAAAGAATATCTATTAAGGTAAAAGGTCTTATGTCTCACCTTTCTAACTCTTTTTTAAAGAACAACTCCTTTCTAATTCTTCATTGAAATACTTAGAGAAGATCTCAAGTCTCACCTTCATTGAAATACAAGACTTGTAATGTATATGGAGAATGAGAGTTGAACAAATCCTTTCTAACTCTTTATCGTCTTTGATTTATCTTTTATATTCAAGGAGGTTATGATTTATCTTTCATATATTTTTATAATAAATGAGTAATTTGTTGAAAGATTCTTTTTTAAAGAATATTCTATTAACGGAGATAATAAAAGTAAAGAATGGTCATTCTTTCTATATGAGCAATAGACTGTACTTGTTCTAAGAATAACTTAATGTAAAAATGATAATATCATAACTTATATAATATTAGGTAGATAATAAATAATTGATAGATATATTTCTTTAATTTTTTTAATGTCATTTAGAGAAAAAAATTATTCCTATTTATTTATTATTTTCAAAAATTAAGATTATATTTATTATCTTCCTTCAAATATTACTTCTAATATTTAAATAAATACTCAATAATAAATACATTTATTATTTTTTAAATCTTTGTTCATTAATCTTAATTGATATTTAAAAAGGAATTGAAATTATGATAGATAATAAATTTCTTATTAAGAAACCTCATTTAATGAGATTTACACCATAACACTTCATGATAAAGATTCTAGCCCGCCCACCAACTAAATGCTCTTCCTTTAAGCATTGGATACAACTTCCAGAAGTAGTTCAAAGTCCTTTATTTATATTATTTGTAATAGTGATGATTATGATGTACTAATTATATTAGTGCACCATTAATTTAAATTATTAAATTTTATTTATTTATATAATATTATATAAGATGAATAAAATTTAATAATTAAAATTTAGCCTTTTTAATAAATGAGTCACACTAAGCTCCATTTTGCATACCAAATAAGTTAACGTATAACTTATTGTTCACTCTAAAAGTGTTTCTCATACTAATTTAGTGAAACAAAATAAGCTGTAATTTAATAACTTATAAACTATTATATTTTTAATTTTTTTCAAATTTATCTTTAATCTTTTTATTAATTTACAATGCATAATGTAAATCTAAATAACTTTTTTTCCAAAAATATCGTCCAATGTCTAGCCTTTATTTTGAAAACACAATGACGTCACCTTATAGCTCATTAGAACATGGCCACTGCACCATCGAAACATCAAAACAACATTGCTAGAACATTGTTGCAGAACACTACTAGACTTCAACCAATACAATAAGGTTTTTTCCTTCCTTAATTCTACCTTTTTTTTAATTTGCAATTACGCAAATTTTTTTTTTCATTCTTTATTTCTAAAAATTTAAGGTATGTGTAATTGCTATGAAAGTTATAATAATATATTTTAGTAAGCATGAAGATATTGCAGGCTTTTTTATACACATAATATGTTACTAATCAATTATCATGTATAGTGTGAAATTTGAATGAGAAAGAATGTTATTTTAGTTGTTATCATTTTTATACTTAAGCAAATTGGTGGCTTGTTGCAATCAACTGCAAATAGCACAGTTAGGAATTTAATAGACATAGTAGGAGGAAGGTAGAGAAGTCTATGCACACATACAAATGAACCTATTTGAGTTTATCCATTAGGATATTAGCACATTGCATTTTTAGTATAGTTTTGGAGGCAGAGAAGTCTATGCATACATCATCACCATTCTGCAGTTTTATAGGGTTAGCTTTTTGTTTAGTATAGTTTCACATCATATATGATGAAAATATAAATTCACACATGAATTAAGTGAACAAAACAATAGTCTACAAGTATATTTGCTAATTTATAATTTCTTTTACTATATAATTTTTTGAGAGGCCCAAATTTTTAAAAGCTTAAGTCATTTATTATTAGTGCTTTCTTTAAAATCACAAAGTAAATAAATTAGTTTGTAATAGCCATTTTTTAATGTTCTTAATGTTAAAATCATAAAGAAGATTGGATATCATTTATAAAAGCCAATCTATGTTATTCTTTATGCTAAATTAGAGACCATGGAAACTCTATCTTTTTCCTCTAGTCATCATTTAGGGTGATCTTCTAATGTATTGCAAAAGCCATGAGGTTAATTCATTAGTGTTGTGAGTTTTCATATCTTGATTAAAGTAGGGTATGTGTGGTTGTTTGCTAAAATCTCTATCATAATTAATGAAGTTAATTTGGTTGCTTAATTACAATGCTTGAACTACAATTCCAAATCACCTATATAAACATATTAGTATAAGCATATGTGGTAGTAATGTGAATTTATTCTTTTGAAAGACTAAAGTTCATAGTGTAAACTAGGTTAGCTAATTATTTAATATAGATATTTGTTGTCAATTATCAATTTATTACATCAATGAAGTTTCTATATTTCTATCCTAATTATACTTGATTATCCATTTCATCTCAGATTCATTGGGAAGCATAAACATTTTCAATAGAATCACTAATTGACTATACAAAACAACCAAACATCGTATGAAATAAGTTTACAACTTATAATTATGCTTTGCATAGTTGATCCAAGTGATTTGAGTTTTTAGTAATACCTTCATAGAAAAACTTTTTAAAAGTTTCCATATGTCTCCTTTCTAACACTAAGCTTACATTTAGAGATCCATCATTTGCAGAACCTAGTAGAAAGAAAGTGTTCTTGTCTTATAATGATAAACACAAGTTTCCCTTATCCAAAAAGTTTAAATGATGACAAGTGCATTTTATTTTTTTATTATTTTTAATGTTAAATTAGAATTTATTTCATTTAATTAGCAATCTATGTGGTCCAGGGTATTGCTATTGCTTTATGTGCATTAAAGACTCTTCCAGCTTAATGTACACTGGTTTCCACATGCAGAGGCTTCTCTCGAGCAAACAATTATATAGAGGTTAATCTTTTAGTTTAACACCATCCTAAAATGTCAAAAGCTTATCATTTATATTGGATAAGTATGACTATTAATGTGTGACTTCTTTTTATAGAGATTCTACAAGAAATATATTTATTTAGTTTATACATTGGTCTAGGAATGTTAGTTTTGAGTTTAGAAAATTTCTAATGGATAAATTCTATCATGAACTTTGATAAGAAAAGCATTATAAAAATGACAATATTAACATTAAAAGCAATACCATAAAAAATTATTGCTTACTTTGTGTTAGAGAAATTAATTAATGCTACTACTTTTTTTTCTCATTTTGCTGAAGGGCATAATTCAATGGGTTTTATTTTTGGTTAATATTTCTATGCTAGGTTATTTTGGTAAGAAAGATGGCATTGAACAATAACAATGCACAAAACATAAGGAGTTTTACTTAGATAGATGGGAATGCAATTATTTTATATGATATTTGTATCCAATACATAATGAAGAATAGATATAAATAATCATTTAAATAGCATGAGCTTGAATAAGAGTTTAAAAGGATAACTAACCATAATTATAGTGACAAAAGTTTGAAGAATAAGTATGATGCAACGAAGAAAAATTAACACCTTTGAAAATAACTTAAGAGGGCAGAAACTAGCTTAGGGTAGGACCCTGTTTCAAGAAAACTTAGTTGTTTAGATGAGTGATGGGACATAAAACTAAAGGTTAGTTTGTTACTTTGTTTACTATTCAATCAAAATAAAGCACATATATTTATAATTAGTTCAATGGATTTAATACTTAATTTTTAATATATGTAAAGGAATGTTAAATTTAGAAAGTTTCATAATAAAGTAGTAAACCCTTCTATTGAAGAAAAATAGGATCACTTATTTAAAGATATAATAGCTGATGGGATAAATTGTATTGCACCCTCAATAGATCCTTCAAGGATGAATATTGTGTAACATGGCTTGAGTCTTGAAAGGGAAGAAGATAGTGGTAATGAATAAGATACCTGTACTACAGAATATTACATATGCTGCAGAACATAATGGTAGAAAATAAATATTCAAGATTATCCTTATTTTCAATACTCTTGCTTAGAAAAATTTGAAAATAAAAGAAAATAATTTTTGAAATAATTTTATGCATGAGCTTAGTAATCTTGGCCATGGTAGTAACCAAATACTAAACCAAAGGTATGATGGTATTTAAGAACCAAACCAAGTACCTATGAAGTAAAACTAAGTACTTAACCAAAGTCATAGTGGTAATGAAGGACCTAATTAAGGTGAAACATGTGGTACCAGGGAATTTAGACAACCTTAAAAGAGTTGCACGAGGATTATTGCAAAAAATCTCAATCTTATTCAAATGAAGTGTTCAAAGAGATGTTCAATAAGATAAAAAAGGTTATCATTTTAAATTGATGGCCTGTTAACTTATTGTAAGATTCCTTTAGAATCAAATGCTATAACTCTATGTAGTGAAAATACTTAAACATCTATTACTAATGTTGTTGCAGTAACGAATCTAATTAATTGCACAGTAGTTAATTGTAACTTATTAAAAGGTGGTGATTTGTGGGGTTATTCATTCCATTTGCTCAAGGATGTTGTGAGAAGGGAGATGTTCCTTAATATGGAAGATGATGATTCTAAGATAGCTTAGTTGAAGTATATGCATGCTATGAAGTAAAACTAAATGTTTGCTTCACTTGTTTTAATTTTTTTTAACTTGTTTTGTTTAATTTAGATACTTGTTTAGATGGTGGTGGTGTTGAGTTTTTATAATTGGATATAAAATATTTTATTGAGACATATTTTTATGTATGTGTTATTGAACTAGTTATTATATAGATTAGTAAATTTGCTTTTTTATGTTTTCAATAGAATAGGTGTGTCATGGATAATGAGAGAAGAAAGAAAAAAATGCAAATTTTGAATAATTACAACTTCAACAAAAATTGCTATAACTACATATTATTATAAATACATTTATAAAGAACCATGAATGATTTCATTATAAAGAAGAGAAGATTGAATGAGAGAAGTTTTAAATGGAAACCTTACACAATGTGTGTATATTTATGAAATTATATGAAGAACTATTAATAAAATATGGATTACAAGAAAGTGATAGAATGTAAGTTATAAAAAAAATGGGTATATTTTTATACATCATTACTTTATATATTTCTAACAGAGATGTTTACGAATGATTTCAACAATCAAGATCAATTATTAATATAGCATTTCACAAAATTTTAGAAGCAATTTGTGGTAGGAAAAAATGTTTTATCGATTTTGCATGTGATGTGACACAACCAAAGGATCCAAGTTTTAAATATATTCCACTTCCAATAGCTAATGATGATATATACATGCCATACTTTAAGGTAATAATTTTTTTTTCATATTATTCATAATGTAAATTTGGATAATATATATTATCTTCTAATATGTAAATAGTATCTTATGATTTAAATTTGCATAATAGGATTATATTGTATATATTAATAGTACATGTATAGCCGCATGTATCCCTGAGGCAAATCAATTACGTTACATACGAAGAAAAGGGATTCTCACTTTTAATGTTATGGTTGTATGTGACTTTGACATATGTTTCACATTTTTATCAATTAGATGGAAGGGACTAACATATGATACTCATGTTTTTATGCATGTAATTAACATGTCGGCAATGAACTTTCCTTGCTTACCAGAAGGTATCTTCTTTATATATATATATATATATATATATATATATATATATATATATATATATATATTTGACATAAAAAGCTCAATTAGGTAGGTACTATTTGATCGATAAAAGGATACCCAGATAAACAAGGATATTTGGTACAGTATCTAAAAACATGATACTATTAATTACAATTTCAAGATGAGCCACCAAATAATGTTTATGAACCCTTTAATCGGGCACATTTATCTTTTTGAAGTTGTATTGAAAGATTATTTGAAGTTTTGAAGAAAAGGTGGAAGATATTGAGCAAAATGCCACAATTTAACAAGCATACATAAATCGATATTATAATGGCTATATTTACATTACATAATTACATTCAAATCAACTCAACTAAAGACCTAATGTTTACTATATTAGAGCAGCATCCAAATTACATACTTAACAATGAGCTTGTAGATATTTAGGATAGTTTCACAAATAATGAAAATGTAAGAGAAACATCTGATGGTATGAAGGATATTCGTAATAATATTTCTACATTATTATGGGATGGAAAATTAGTAGGTTTAGTAGTTAGGTTGAAAGAAAGAGCCATTATGCATCATTACAGACTACACTTTCATTTAAGATAAATACTTGTTATTTCATTTTGTTTTTATGTATCAAAATTAATTGAATTACATTTTAATAATATAAGTAATTTTATTTTTCTATAATTAAACTCTTTAAATGGTTATCTTTTTTCAACAAAATAAAAAGTGGGAAAAAGGAACTAATGCATCATTTCATTTCAAGTTTATCCTCACAAATTTGGTATAAATAATTAAATAAAAAATAAAGTGAGTAAATAAATAAATATATGATATCAAAAATTACAAATATTAAATTTTAAGTAATTATATTTTTACACTAAACCCTTGACAAAAAAATAGGTAAATAAAAAAAAATATAATGTCATAAAATATATAATTAATTTAATTTTAACAAAATTATATACTTATATTTAAATCATAAATATGTAAAAATATATATGTAAATAAATATGAAATATCAAAAAATATAATTAATTATATTTTAAGTAATTATAATTCTATTATAAATAATAAAATAAAAATTATATAAGTAAATAAATTTATAAGTTCATAAGTATAATTAATTAAATAATATAATTTTATTTTGAATATTTTAATTATGTAAATATAATTTGATTGTTAAATAAATATGAATTATTTTAATTTATATTTTTGTTTCTATTAATATATCTTTTTATATTATTTTATAATTTTAACTATTTAACAACTTATTTTATAAAACTCTATCAATTATAAGTTATCAACTATCAATTCCTAAAGTATTAATTATTATTAAATTATTAATTATCAATTAATTTAATAATTATTTATGTGAAATAGAGGCTAAATGTACTCTACATCATTGTTCATTGACAAATACATATCTCCAAAATTACACATAATTATTAAAAGAAATTATGGATTCTAGTTTCACCCATGCTATTGTACGGCTAGTATGTTGGATGTTGCCGGAGTTCAATTTACCCTTTATTTTCTTATCTTGATTCGATCTCAATGGTGTAACCCTTTTCACATTTTGCTCCGATATTATTCTACGACCCAATCTTTTTTTGGGGCATGAGCACATAGAAAAACTCCATCATCATTCAACGCTACAGTGAAACTTTTGACTTGAAGAGAACAGATTGAAGGCAGAATGAGTGGCATACCCGCCAGGCCACAAATGATGTGATGTTGAAAAAGAAATTGATATTGTTGGAGGTGGGCCCCACAATTTGAAAATTAATATATGGCTCGAATTCGGGTCCCTATCAGCGATGGATAAGTCCGGCCATCAAAGTTAAATGGTGATGTTGAGCACCGTCGGTGCTAGCTTTGCTTTGATTTTGATCCATGTGTCTTTGCCATAATGTTACGGGAGAAACAAAGGTATGATCTGTGAGAGATTTTTAAGGGATCTGATTTGATTCTTTTGTATTTGAAAAGAGATAATAATAATAATAATAATAATAATGTCTATCATTAAATTTTACAATAAACTCAAATTTAATTTATTATTAAAATTTTAATTTTTTTTTACTAATTTTAATAATTTTTATTGATATAGAGATATATATATGAACAAGTGATAATATACAAGTTTTTATTCACAATAAATTAAGTTTAAACTCTTTTATAATTCCATTCACTTCAAATTTACAACAAATTAGATCTATATGAAAATTTGTCATGTTTTAAAATATTGCAGCGTTTAAACTTATTTAAAATAATAGTCGAGAATTATTCTAAAAATTAGAATATTAAAAATTTTCACTGTGAACATACCTTTTATATAAGCTAATGCTTTGTTAGTTAAAATTGGTTTAACACTAAGCTTTTAAATAATATATACTGTTGTTATACAAGCAATACCATTCTTACTTTGCTCTCAAATTTCGAGCCGTTCATTAAGCGGTCTTTGGAAGATTTAATTATAATCACCCACACCAACCATCATGCATGCTTATAATCAAAGAAGAACGAAATGGAAGCACGACTCTTGAAGCAAAATGCACAAAAATGAACGTTGAGATCATGGTCTTTCTTCTATTTATGAATTGATGCATAAAAAATTCAAGGCAAATGAATAATTTATTTAATTCACTTCGGAACTAATACAGCTCAATACTGTAAGAATCGAGAATTTACTATAATTTAACTCGTAAAAAATAAGAAATTAAACAGCTGACTCATATATAAGTAACTAAAAACAAAGATCAAGAGCGAGTTGAATTTATTTTTAATTTATTTTTTGAAAATTACAAGAGGTTATAGTCTAAGTCTAATCCAACTTAAGATAGATCAACATGGTTGATTGGAAGGAAAATAGTATATGAAAAGATATCTAGTCTAGTCTAGATATAATATAAACAAATGGAGACATTAGTTATCAATTAAGGAAATGGAAAGATTAATATGATATAATATTGACAAAGGAATTAATAAGTATTTTCCTTTTTGTTATGGTTGAAGGAGACGAGGACCAAATTTGTTGGAAGTCAAGAATTTTGAATGTCATTACATATAAAAATACGAATAGTGTTACAGAGGGTTTCACTTCCTAAAAAATTGAATATTTTTATAATTAATTTGTTTTTTTTTAATTTTAAAATAAGTTAATTAAAATTAAAAATATAAATTTTAATATATTAAATATAAGGGTGCTTAATAAATTTGTGGGTTATGAGCTAAATGAACTAGTTCATGAATCTTGTATGGATTGAATTAGAAAAAATTAGATCCATTAAAAAAATGAGTTTAAACATATTTGATTTGGTAGGCTGTAAATCAAAATAGATTAAACTTAAATGGATAAGAATGATCTGTGGGCCTGAACAAGTCTAAATTACTTTTTTAAAAAAATTTATTTTTAATGATTTAAATAATATTTATATTAAAAAAATAATTTATTAATTATTTTTCCATCATAATATAATATAAAATATAATTCAATTGTCAAAAAACTAAATTCAATTACTTAAAACTATTTAACATAACAAAAATACAAAAAATTAAAATTTAAAAAACATAAAAATGAAATAATAAATATAACAAATATAGCAAATAATAAAAATAAAATATCTTTTTTTAAAAAAAAGTGGGCTAATTTAGTCTATTTCAAAAATGCATCAAATTACTCAAAATTGATTTGTTAAAAATACAAGTCAAGACAAATTAGGCCTATACAAATTTTAATCCAATTTTATTCAGCCCATTTCTTAAGCACCCTTAATTAAAAATAATTTTAATGACAAAAGTATTCAACTTTTTAAAAGGTAGAACTCTTCATAACATAATTCTAAAATTTTTATACTTTATATGGGGTGGAAGTAAATCAAGCGACTTATAAATCACTACCAGCCTAGCTTATTTTTAACTTATCTTAACTTATTTGGAAAAAAGAACAAGCTTAAGCAAATTTTTTAATACTTTTTATTAAATAAATTAGATTATATTATTTAAAACACAACCTATTTATCTACTAGGCTAGTTTTTAAGGAAGAAAATAGGATGAGGGAAGAGCAACTTAGCTTTTTCTTGCCCCATACCCCAATATCAAAGATAAAATATTACTTTACTCCATGTTTTATGACTAGAGACAAAACTTGCTGCATCCTTATGCCTTATGGGGCAACAAAGTTTTATGGGGACTTATAAGAAATGATAAAGAATAAAAGAAATTAAAAACATAAATCTTAAAATTAAGGGTTACAAATTTATATATAATTATAAATAATCTCAAACACTAGTAAATAAGAAAGAAAGAGAAAAAATTAAATTTACATATTATAAATTATACATAATTAATGTTATAATATAAGTCTAAAGTCATATATAATTAATTTATCCAAGCACCCACCTTTGATTGAGGTATTGTATATAACTTCTTATCATTTTCAATCTTTTATTATTTAATTTAAGGTATCAAGATAGATTTAACAAACCTCATATCTTAAATAATATGTATCAAGAAAAATTTAGTTAAGCACCCACTTTTGATTGAGGTATTGTATTTAACATCTTATTATTTTCAATCTTTTGTTATTTAATTTATTTTTCAAAATAATTGAAATTGGATTTTTGCAGAGTCATGGGAGATGTTGGTTTTTATTTATGGTTAGAAATATAGGAAAAATAAGGACAATGAAGAAATGAGGAAGAAAGGGATAGGGTTAAGATTTGGAATGAAGAAGTAAGGAAAAAGGGGACTTGTGTTGAAGGTTGAGGGTACATGTCATGTTAGTTGATTTAAATGACCAATGCAATATTAGGTAAATTAAATACAAGTTATTTGAAAATAAATATTGTTTAATGTTATTTCCAACGACAATAAGAAAATAAATGGCGTTAGTTGTCTTCAATATAAAAATTGACGTAATTGTTATATTTTACAACAGTTCCAAAATTGACAATGCTTGATTAAATATCAATTTATTTTTGATGTATGATCACCTAAACACTTAATGTAAATTAGTTATTCTATAACAGTGTATATAATGTTTCAACACTATAATTTGACTATTTTCTATATATATTTGTTAAATTAGAATAGGATTTGTATTTATAATGTCATATATTTATACTGAAAAACTATCTGACATATTTTTTTTTATTATTTGTTTAAAAAACGTAACATCTCAAAACTTATTTAAGCTCACTTTTCAAATAAGCAAAAGCTCAACTTGGCTTAACTCATTTATAGGTCTAATTACTTTTTACCTCTATCATTTTAAATGAAATTTTAATATATTTTTAATTTTTAAACAATTAAGTATTAAAATGATTGAAAAAATTATACATATATGTGTATATATGGATATATAAATATATATTCATGTATAAGATAAAAACATATTAATTTATAATAGTAAAGTTCTATGAGGCCATGTAAGATATTATTATCTCATCTCCACCATTTTGTTTGAAGTGAAAACTTACCTTATGTCTTGCTGACTGAAAATTATTCCATCCCCAAACTTCATTGAAGCAATCTTAGTAGGGTGTCTTGCCATCTTACCACTCTATATTATTGATATATTAAATTATATAATATATATAATATTTAGAATAATTTTTTTAGAAATCTATGGAAAATTATAACAAATCTTCATTCTCATATTTTTTGCTTATATTATAATATTATATTATAATTATTTAAATAATTAATTTATAATTATTATAATATTTATATTTATTTTAGAATTGAATTTTAAACTTGATAAATTTTGTAATGTTTATTAATTCTTGTTAAGTTAAATAAGTCAAAATTCAAACTTTTGAATTTTAGTCTAAGCGAATAAAAATAATATATTATCATTAATCTAAATAATATTTACTAATTGGTAGAAAACTTATACGAGCTTACATTTTGAAAAATTTATATATGAGGTGAATTTTATGGTGTAGAGGTTTGATACTTATAAGGATATAATAAAATTCAAGTCGTTAAATAAGATTACAAAAATTTTTAATAAAAATTGATAATTTCATTTAACAGCTTTCATTTTAGTGCCTGTATTTTGCCACTTTCTTATTGGTATCAAAGAGACACTATAAAAGCCATCTAAGGATGAAACATGTGGCCAAATTTTAAGCCTACAGGCTTACAAGACAGGACAAAGCAACCAATTTTTTTTTTGAAGCTTTATCAATTTTCAATTAAATCTAACTTAACCTGTTTACCACTCTAATTTAATATTTTTATAACATAACAAGCACCGGATCGAGACAGAGGTTGTGTTTATTCCTAAACACGAGGAAAGATAAACATAACTGCCCTAAATTGTATCCTGTACAGTTGTTAATACATATAGTTGCATTGATATACCAACCCGAGTACAGGGACAGGGCAGGTCCGCCTTTTTCAGTTGTAGTGGACCTGTGACCAATTGCACCACGCACGGAAAGGGGAAGAACAGACCAGATTTATGAGAATAATAAACACACATGATTCTTCTTTTATATAAATAAATGAGAAAAGAAAAAGTTGTTTCCCAGCTTCTCAGAAAGGGTATTACTGCGGAGAGGCGAGGACCAGGGTCAGTCCACTGTCCACGCTGTAAGAGACGACCTGTAATAATTGGGAGCTCCTTTTGAATTTTCATTTCATCTATGCGGGGACCTAAGTAAAAACAAGACAGTAACAAGAGAAGATAGCATAAGGACGGAAGGTTCTGTTCCAGATTTGCTGTCGTAGCTAGCAGCCAGCTATGTAAGCTGTAATTCTCTTCCTAAACCGCCCCCCTTTCTCTTCCTTTCTTACAGTCTCCTTTGTTCACTGTTTCCCTTTCATTCCAACATCCAAGCAGAATCAACAGGTATGTTTTCTTCTACTTCCAACTATTCTCGTATTTTTTTTTTTAAAATTCAGAAATGTAACCTCAACATTTGACATGATAATTATGTCTGGCATATGCCCTCTCTTCTCTGCCACTCTAACTGCGAGCTAGAAACTGTTCTTCTACACAATTCTGATTCTGGGTTCTCTTTAGTTTGTTATACTTGTCAATTATATCTCTTAGTCTTCTATATTTTTTCATTTTTAACAAATTTCTGGGCAATACAAATCTATATTTCTATTTATTTTCGTTTTTATCGCGACTTTAGGAAAATACTGAGAGAATCTCTGCTATTTGATTTGATTTCCCCTTTCCCATCCCTCATTCTGTTGTCAGCTAATAGAGTGATTGGAGTTCGTTACCTTTTAGATTCTCCTTTTTATCAGTAAAATGTTAGATCGTTGAAATCTTCTCTGGTTACTTTTCTATTAGTTTACGCGAAATCATGTAGCTCTAGCTCACCCAATTTGTATTACAAATATGACTTATGGGACTAAAGTCTCTTTGTCTAATTACCATAATTGTCAATAGAAACAATCCTAGGTGATAGCGATGATTTCTAATTTCTGGAATTTCTATACTTCTATACCTAATGTAACATCGTAACCTCACTTAATTGGTGTCTCTTTTCTTAAGACTGCTTCTGGGACATTAGAACTTCACTTAATTGACCGACATATTTATTTTGAAGCGGAATCTTGGAATTGCACTATGTTTCTTCTTTTGATCCAGTAACAGAAGTAAACAGATGCAATGTTGACATTTAATGTACACACACTTACAAGACTCGCACAGAGACACATGTCGGGGTGTGTGTGTGTGCGTGCCTGGTTGATTGTTGATTCCCTCACAATAAAAATATATTCTTTCCATCACTTGTCTTAGTTTGCTTTGTCCTGTTGCATCCTTGAATGGGTTTGCTGCTGCTATTCAGTTTTTACAACTTAATGGCTTGATGTTTCTGCAGACATGGACATTGCTCTTAAGTCAATTATTTATCATGCAAATAGCGTCAGTGACCGATGACAGTGGAAATGGACTTCAGATTTGTGCTTTTGATATTATCTTGCTTACCTTCTTTTGCATCGTCTGATCCACAAGGTAAAGTTCTTCTATTGGACACTAAACTCGTTTAAAAAGCTTATAGGCTATTTAAAGTTTAACTTCATTTTTTACGTTTCATTAATGATAATTCCCTTTTCCCTGCCAAGTTGCAGATTACAGCATAAACACCATAGACCTTAATTTCCAATTCATGAGGAATTGATAGTTACAATTTTGTTTGTAATGATGGTGTCATACTAATATTGTTGCTGATGCAAATATTATAAATTTTAAGCATCTCTGCTCGTCTGGTCTCCTTATATTATCTATGTGCGGTCATGTTGGGCTCTTAGCTCTAGTTGGTGTATAATATTGCTGTTCGTTTCAGGAGATGCGCTATTTGCATTAAGGACTTCATTGAATGCTTCGGCCAGTCAGCTTACTGACTGGAATATGAATCAAGTTAACCCTTGTACTTGGTCCCGTGTTTATTGTGACCTGAATAACAATGTCATTTCTGTGTAAGTTATTCTCATCGTTTCTCTTTGTCCTATTTCTTTTTTAAATAGTAGATGTGTGGAAAACGTTGGCAATTATCACTTGGATGGTTTCTGCAGCACCATTTACTCCACTATGCTATTTATCTTGACTTTATGCAAGCTGGATAATTGCGTAAGTTGCTTAATTGCAGGTCACTGGCATTTATGGGGTTTACTGGATCCTTGACCCCAAGAATAGGAGTCCTAAATAGTCTTACAACTCTGTGAGTATTCACAATCTGGGGCAAATGCTGAGAATGCTATAAATCTTAATAAAATATCCCCCAGTTATAGATGTGTATTCTATTTGTTAACTTTGACTTTCTTAGTTGATTAACAATAGTTGTTTGGTATTTGAGGTCAATCCACGGCCCTTTCTTCACTTGTTTTTTTCCCTCTTTGTCCCCAGTCTCACCATTCTTGTACTATGATGTGAAATCACATGCATGCATGTGGAGGGGGAATCATTTTCTTCTAATAAGTGTAATAATGTTGTATTTTATGCATTTATCATACAGTTCTTTGCAAGGGAATGGCATAACCGGTGGCATACCAAAAGAGATAGGAAATTTGACAAGTTTGGTCAGGTTGGATTTGGAAAACAACAGAATTACTGGTGAAATACCATCTACCCTTGGCAATCTTAAAAGGCTTCAATTCTTGTAAGTATGGTAAATTGGTAATCTATTTTGTAGTTTTCAAAGACATATAGTGAGTCTTTGCATCTATTTTTATTGCCTAATGTAATTTTAGAAGTCTTTTTATGGTCATGCAAGCAGGACATTGAGTCAAAATAATCTCAGTGGGACTATTCCTGAGTCTCTTGCTGGTCTCTCAAGCTTAATCAATGTGTAGGTGAAATATTCTTTGATGCAGAAACGTATGATCTACATGTTTTAATTCGAATTACAATAAAATGATGGTTTTTGGTAGTTTGCAGGTCATTTTTAAGTATCACACAATTTTAGTTTGTGATGAATTTTTTGAATTCCTTTGAGCAGTTTGCTGGATTCAAATGATCTCTACGGTGAAATTCCTGAAGAGTTATTCAAAGTGCCTAAATACAAGTATGAACACTTAAAGCACAACTCAAAGATGTAGTTCTATCCTTGACCCTAAAGATCATATGTATGCTTCTAAGTCTGTAATAGTTGTGACACATGTCTAATAATAACCCATATATAGAGCTTTCAACAACAACCACCACAATGTGAACAACAACAATAATGATAGCTATCAAAAAGTAGTACAAGTGGTAGTGGTAGTAGTAAAAGAACAGGATGCAGAGGATTGAACTGTCAACAATTTGGTAAAAGAGATCCTTATACTATATTAAGAAATTGTCCTAGAAGCTTTTATTTGCAGGCTCAAAATTGTTTCGGTTCTATCAGTAACATGAAGGTTGAACCTCGAGTACAAGGTTTGTTTGGTGAGAATTTTAGACAACAATAGTAGCCTGTCACACAGAATGATCTAAAGAAATACAATTTTAAGGCATATGAAGTTTGTTCTTCCTGTTATGTAGTGTGACTTGTGTGCATAGTTCACTGTGAGGTTCTTGGAAAAAATATCCAGATTTAGGATTTAGAAGGTTTTTACCCTATATAGTAACTTGATTTTTCTCATGTTGTTTGTTTTCAGTTTTACAGGAAACAAGTTGAATTGTGGCCTAACATATAGTCACCCTTGTGCATCTGATAGTACAAATAAAGGTCATTTGATTAGAATTTTTTGTTGGATCTGTTTTGTTAGCCACTGTTATCTTTTCCTTTCTCCCTCCTTCTTGGATGAGCTGAATGCTAAGTTTCTTACGTTTGGCAGGTTCTTCACATAAACCAAAAATTGGCCTTATAGTTGGAGTTGTAGTAGGGTTAGTTGGGGTATTTTTTCTTGGTGGCCTGCTGTTCTTCTGGTGTAAGGGTAGGCACAAGGGTTATAAGCGTGAAATTTTTGTGGATGTCGCAGGTTTGTGTTACTTTTTCAATCTGCTCACAGTTCTTGTGCAAGGCTTTTATCAAGTGAAATATGAACATGGATAAATCTGTTTGTAGCATTTGACATTATTGATCTGATAGTGTACATTTGTGCAAGGTATATTGTGTAGTCTATGTATTCAGTCCAGAGATGATCTAATACTGTAAACTCAGTAAGAGTAATTATAATATTGACATTACTATCCATATTTTAGATTTGATTTTTATTTTTTATATGATATAATGGGATTGCTAGGCTCTCTATGTTTGGTTACTTCCTTGGTGTTACCTGTTTCTTGTGGACCGAATACTCATTCCGATCACGATAATAAAATATTGTAATGAAAAACATTATGGTTAATATGAACTTTGGCTTTCTTTTAACTGCTTTGTAAATGTTGTATTTTTATCATTGTTATATTTGTATGGTTAGGTGAAGTTGATCGGCGGATAGCATTTGGTCAATTGAAAAGGTTTGCATGGAGAGAACTACAGATTGCTACAGACAACTTCAATGAGAAAAATGTTCTAGGACAGGGAGGCTTTGGAAAGGTTTATAAAGGTGTTCTTCCAGATAACACAAAAGTTGCTGTTAAAAGGTTAACTGATTATGAAAGTCCTGGGGGAGATGCTGCTTTCCAGCGGGAAGTTGAGATGATAAGTGTGGCTGTTCATAGGAACCTATTACGACTGATTGGGTTTTGTACTACTCCAACTGAACGCCTCCTAGTTTATCCCTTCATGCAGAACTTAAGTGTTGCGTATCGTCTACGAGGTATTTATTTTTAATGCAAATGGATATGACTGGTCTAGTATTTTAGAAGTGGGATTGGATTTGCAGTCAAATAATTGAGTTTTCACCTGCTTGAGTTCATAAGTGAGTTTCGTCCATAAAGATAGTCAAAATTTTGTTGGGAGAAGAGAGTAATTAAGTCTTTAATGTACCGTTTTAGGATTACTAGGAATTTATGACTTGTCCATAACTTGGGAATCTTTAAATATAAATTATTACTTTATGAAAGACATTTGGGGAATAAAACAAGAATGTGATAGATGAATTAGATGTTTGGTGTTGTTTCTGCTACTGACATCATTTAGGCATGTACCATATAGAAGATTCAGCATAATGTTCATGCTGTCTCTAAATCGATCCTGACAAAATAAAGTATCATTAAATTAAAATGTGCAAGTCCTGTGATTTTTGTAGCTTATTCTGTAGGGTGGATATATCTACCTACCTTGGTTCTCTAAATTTTCTGATCAGTTTTTGATATTTGGCATCCTCTGATGATATTTGACAAGTTGATATTGGAAGCAGAACTCAAACCTGGGGAACCTGTATTGGATTGGCCTACAAGAAAACGAGTGGCTCTAGGCACAGCTCGAGGCCTGGAATATCTTCACGAGCATTGCAATCCTAAGATTATTCATCGGGATGTGAAGGCTGCTAATGTGTTACTAGATGAAGACTTCGAGGCAGTTGTTGGTGACTTTGGTTTGGCGAAGTTAGTTGATGTTCGAAAGACTAACGTGACAACTCAAGTTCGTGGGACAATGGGCCACATAGCTCCTGAATACTTGTCCACTGGGAAATCTTCAGAGAGGACTGACGTATTTGGTTATGGGATTATGCTTTTGGAGCTTGTTACAGGTCAACGGGCAATCGACTTTTCACGTCTGGAAGAGGAAGATGATGTGCTATTGCTTGACCATGTGAGAAAAATCTTGTTTTTGTATCTTGGTCTACTTATTTGGCCTCCTGTGTGTCTGCATAAATCTCTTATTCAGCATGCGTCTTGGGTGCCTATACGTTGACTTTGGCATTCTACCCATATTTTTGAAAAAATGATGATTGGGGTGACTATCTCTGGAGTGAAGTCTCTTTGCAAAATAGATTTGCCGCTATCTTTATATACATATACTATGCCACAAACATAAGAAAAATAGGAATATGCGCTGTTGGAGATCTTTGCCAGCTAGTTCATTTTGCACAATAATGTGTTGTGTTTGTGGTTAAATGTTTTAGTTCCCTTGAATCTAATAGTCCCTTAATGAGATCACTCAAATTTCATTCCTGTAAGAGTTGTTATAATCATAATTGGATCTCCGCATGCTTATAACTTGGACCTTAGTTAAAATGTGTTTGCTTTTGTTGTGCTTCGCATATTTTAAAGAACCCATTGTTTGCTTCTGATCTACTTGTCTTGATAGTGCTATAGACAAAAGGTGTATATCCATTGAACTCCAAGTTTTTGTGATGTTTTATCCTTCAACTTTTACTTCATGGCGCTTCATCAAGTTCAAAATCAAGCTCTGTTCCATTTCCAGTTTATACTTACAGGTTTACCTTTTCTCTCTATTTACATGCTTTACAGGTTAAGAAACTGGAGCGGGAAAAAAGGCTTGATGCTATTGTCGATCACAACCTAAATAACAATTACAACATACACGAGGTTGAAATGATGATGCAGGTAGCATTACTCTGCACACAAGCATCGCCAGAGGATCGTCCTGCAATGTCAGAGGTGGTGAGAATGCTAGAAGGAGAAGGGCTGGCTGAAAGGTGGGAAGAATGGCAGCATGTGGAGGTTACCCGGAGGCAAGAGTACGAGAGGCTGCAAAGAAGATTTGATTGGGGAGAAGATTCTGTTTACAACCAAGATGCAATTGAGTTGTCTGGTGGTAGATAAGTTATTCCACGGATTTGAACATGTATTATGTTATATATCATTATTATATTTTTGGAAAGGTTAGCCGGATGGAAGATTCAGGAGTTATTGGCTCCCAACTGAAAAATTGGGGAAAAAAATAGTTTGGGGTGTGGGGGGAGGGGAATGTACAATATCAATCTAAATTCCATTAAAGATGCTTGTGTTATTGTGTCTGGTGTTCTTCTTCAATGTGGTAACTCATGTATGCATCCTTTTGCTTGTAAGCATATACGGTATACATAGAATAGCCAATGTGAAAAATCTTATTGTCTTTCATTTTTTGTCACTACGTTGTGTTTTCACAAAAGAAAAAAATTGTTTTGCATGTTGAATTGTAGAGCAATAGCGGTGCACACAACAGGCCAACATCTTCCATGAAAAGCATGCCCACATGCTCTCGAAGTGTTACGCTTCCACTTCAACCGGGGTTCCAAGAAAAATGAAGATATTGCGCAAGTTTTTTTCTCTAGGATACTACCTAAATACCTTACACGTTGCATTTTTAACATGAAGCGGCTTTTGTCGAGTCTCGGAGCTCTGCTTTCATCCACCCCACATCTGCATTGCCATTTTTGTCAACATGAGCCAATACATTCTGCTTGGCCCGCAGGTACAGAGAGTGGATTCTTCAAGATTGATCGCATAGTGTTTAGAGTCTATGCGTGCCATCGCCATTGACATTTTCTCTCAGTAGATAGTGATGCTTGTTTGCAATTTGCAATGAAGCAGCAGCACTCTTTATTTATATTTTTACTCCTGCTTTGTGTTTAAGCGACTAAAAATAATCCAATTCCAGGAAGGTTTACATCGTTATGCACATGATCTTTTCCTCTCTTTTCGCGTCTTTCATCAGTTAGTTTTGTACTCAAAAGCTAAACTTGTGTCATCACCTGTGTCATAGCTGCGCATATTTGTCAAAGTCTTCAATCAAATTTATGCTTTCTTATGATGTTAAAATGCTCGTGATATCCACCAATACAACTAGATTTTGTATTTGAATCCTAAATTTGAGGCGAAAAAGGCATTGTCACCATTTGAAAAATAGACAGTTACTGAGTTCGACAAGTACATTTGGCTATAACTTAAAAAATATCTTAGCATGCATATTATGCTTCTGTGGCAACATGATATTAATATTCGAAGATGTTTAGAATGCGAGTAAAAAAAAGGGGATAAATTGGTAGACTAGGAGTAATGGAGGTTGTTCTACTACTGCCCTTGAAAATAATATTGATTTACTCCCAAGCAATTAGCCGGACCTTCGATATGATAGAAATAGTTGGGGTTTATCAAGCTTTTTAAAATACTACCTTATCTTGAAGCATTACATGTTCCTTTTGTGACATTTGCAGTTTCATGCTTGGAAGCAACCGCATCTCGGAGCTTTGCTTTCACAGTACTATTCACATTGGCTTTTTTCTCCACTCCAATGCCCTCACCCTGCAGGAGCAAGTGCAAAGGAGGCTGCCGTCGCTCTTGAAAATTGATGGCACATTGTTTGTAGTCCACTCCTGCCATCGCCATTGCTTCAATAAACATGTTGCTTCCCTGAGAAATGCTCCTCTATTTGGTTAAGAAAGACTTGTCCAAGTAATGAGACAGCAGCAGCATCATTTATATACAAGGTTTCCCCTCTCCTCTGGCAAATGAAGAAAAAATCAACTCACGGATGATGCGTGTTGCAATAACCGTGAATCTGTCATTTTTTTCCTTTTATCACTGGCCTGCATTCACCTGCTGCCATGGATTGGTTTGAGTCAAATTGAAGATTAAACATATCATGGATTTTGGTGATGAAATGGAAAAATTGTGGCAGACACTACGTCAGAGGGAGGGCATGATGCATGCGTGCATCCTGACGCCTCTGCAATTGCATGCATACCTTCCTAATGTACCCGTGACCACCGCGATAAGACGACTTTTGTGCATTCAATCCTAATTTCAAATGTGACCAATTTTAGAACAGCTCGTGCACAACTGATTCCATGGGTTTAAAACTAAAGCAAACCTTTAAGATTGACATGTCAATTCTGTTTGACATACAGCCGCAAACCAGATAAGCAATCCTATACTAACAGAAAGAAGTAATATGTTACTATTAGCATGAAGGGTCCTTCATTGGGAATTTTCTAGAATTTGTCAGAGAAAAAGGGGGTTTTATTTATTTATTTATTCAATGGAAGTGTAATCAGTCACTTTATATCTAGAATCTAAACTCAATTTACTAAAAAAAAAAGGAATTATTTATATTAAAAAGAAGTGGGTGACTTTTGAAATATTCGATTAGTTGAGATAATTTACATATGAAAAAAATAGTCAGCAATATATTACAAAAATAACTTGTTGAGCCCATGTTAATACTTGAGAGCTAGGATTTAAAAAACAGTCCGCGATCGCAATATTGCCGGCAATATCATGTTTTTGGGACAGATCGCATCCGCAATTTTTCGTAATTTTAGATCATTATAGTCGCATTTTTCCGCATTCATCCGCATCGCGACGCGACCGCAATCGTAATTTAAATCCCTACTTGAGAGTATAGATGGATTTGAGTTAATATACCTTTTATTATTAATAGGTTGAGGCATGATGTTTAGCACAATTCTTGAATTAATAAGGAGTGCACACAATTTCAAAATTCTCGCTTTAACTTGCTTTGTCTTTATACCTTCCTTCATATCATACAAACAAATAATATAACCAAAGGTCATTTACAGTAATAACTTGTTTTATGTGAATTCAGTGTGTTAAGAAAAGCCACAAGGTGCGTGATGTATAAAATCACCGTGAAAATGCAAGACGATGCTTGCGCTTTCCTTCCCTCGTCAGTTAATATATATTTCTAACTATACTAACATATACTTCTACTTCATTAATTAAACAAAAGTCAATTTGCGAATGAAAATTTAAATTTTTAATGCGGTGTGAGTATTTTAATAAATGAGCAATTAAGCCCACAATTAACATTTATTTGAAGGGAACAAATGAGCAATAAAGCCCACAATCCTCGTTCATTTATTGGAAGTGAACAAGGACATGAATTACCGGAGGCATCGAACCAATGGCACAATCTGTGCCTCCTTGTCGTGGGGTATTAGGGGGTGGGAGTCGCCCATCCCAACCCATCCTCTTCCCCCATCCCCCTCTCCCAACGTAAGACCAAAAAATAAAAAAGGACATGAATTATAATTGAGATACTTAAAAATTTCTTTTTCCTTTCACCTGGTCTGGTTTGGAGAGGAATGAATTTGAGGCCGAATGCTTTCTTTGTTAAATGTTCTATTTCCCTTTGAGACGTGTTTCTTTATTTCGCTAATTTGCTCTTGGGATACTTGTTTGATCGAAAAACCAAAGGAGGATACTTGTGTGATCAGGAGACAGCCAGCTCCCGGAAAGTCGAGGCTTTGTAGCTTCTTTGCCATCTGATAAGAAAGCAATCCTGAAAGTCAGTTCAACTATTCATTTATTGCACCACTCTGCGGGGAACAACAATCTTTACTTCAGGATTTGTATCTAGGGAACACCACCCCTCAACATAGATAATGGACAAGTTCACTACTAATCCTGGAACTACAGCACTGGCTTAACACAAGATGAACTTGAAGAGATTGTTATGAGAAACTTGAACTTCTACGAGAGCAGCAAGTGCTACAAATTATGAAATGAATATAAGAATGAATGATAATAATATATGGTTAGAAGGAATTTACAAGCAACGCCGCCTGAATATATCATCCTAACAAATTCAATAATCCATCAGAGAACATACCTGAAACCTGGAATATTAACTCAGACACCTTATTATAATCAGAAAAACAGAGTATGCCAATGTGAATGGAAACAACTCTCAGCAGTACAACCCAAAGACGTTCTATCCTATGAACAATAATACATATACATGCCTAGGAATCCCTTAAATTACATACAAATACATCCCATGTAAGATGTACCTGCAATATTTTCAAATTTTTCCTCCATAAGTTCCATTATTGGGAAATCCTAGTGCTTCCGGTAAACAGTAGTTCTCAATTGAACCAAAACCATCCAAATCATCAAAGAACCCTTCTGGGAATCCATCATCCAAACAATTAAACCCCAAATCCCAATCTTTCAACGCCTTATCGCTATCATCATCCTCTTCCTTCGCCTCCGCGGCCACCAACTGCTTCCCTTTCTCCTCTTCATCCACCGGAAGGGCTGGCATGTGACCCTCAAACAAGGCTATGTGCCCAAACAACTTATCCTTCCTGGAAAAAGTGGTTCCGCACGAGCACTTCCACTTTGATTCCCCACAATTCTTCTGATGGCTCTTCAAGTCCGAAAGCACAGAGAAGTTTTTCCTGTGGCATCGATTACAGGAATACATTTTCGGACAATGGCTCCTTTTGAAATGATTCTTCACACAGACAATTGACTTCAACGGTCGGAATTTCTTATGCAACTTATTCCGATTGCAACCTTCAAATGGGCAGGAAAACAGCGTAGCTCTACGGCGAGCTTCACCGATTCCATCAGGCGGCTTTGCCAACGCTTCCGGCGTCTTGAACTGATTCCCGTGTGCTCGCATGTGCATTCGCAGATTCGCATCGCGCCTGAAGCCTTTCCCGCAGATTTCACAAAAATGAATGTGCTCTGCCAGCAATTCCACAGCATCTAGCTCCACGATTTCACAATCACCTTCGCAATCATCACCCTCATCTTTCACCTCCTCATCGTCCAAAACCTCGACTTTCAAATCAACCACCTGTTTCCCCTTCTCAGTACCCGAAAAATCCAACTTCGGCTTCTTACAAGGTAACACATCCGGAGGCTCCGGTAATCTTCCGCTGACCGGGAACCCGTTGGTTGTGGCGGGCGTCAGATTCTGCAGGTAAGAGACAAGAGCAGCGCCGTTGACGATTATTTGGTTGATGGCAAAGACAATCTCGTGGGAGACCATGTCCATCTGATCCTTGCTGACCAGAGCGTTGCTGTTTATAGATTCGGATAGGAAGCCTTGGAGAGAATCCATTCTCTTTCTAACCACAGAGAGGTTCTGAATAGGAACTCGAGGGTCCGCACTCCCACTCCCATCGTCCCCATGAGAAGCTCGGGTGCCAGCGGTGGACGGAATTTGAGAAACTCCGCTAGAATTTGACATATTCGTTAGCTTAGCTATTCGGGAATTACCGATTGCGGATTGACTGATCACGGAGTTGATGGTCAGTGTTTGAACCAAATCTGGCAACCCGGAAACGAAGGCGATGATAGCTCAAAGTCTAGATGAAGATGTGAACGCACGAGCGTGTTTACGCGTGAGCGTTTTGCAAAGATATTGACCGTTCGATGTTGATCAGTAACGTAAGCATTGCGATCATGGGCCAGGTCACAATGCTTCAATTATAGGCCATTTTATATTAAGGAGCTGATTTATTATTATTCTTATCTTGTTTTATAGACGGGGTCTAAGGCGCCCCAGGATTTTGGAACCCAGGGGACATAGTAAAACATAAGGCATTTAATTTTTATTTTATTATTTTAATTATTGATATAAATAATTTATTTTTAATTTCAATGGTAAACTTTAAAATAGCTATTATTTGTTTTAAAATTATAGAATGACCACAACAATCAATATTAGAGTTCCACCCATTTGATTTTTATTCCACGTGATGTTGCTATCACTCCTATGCTTCTATGTCTCGTACCCCTAAAAAAATCAAAAGATCAAAAATAGGAGAATGGCCGGTTATGGAAGGAAAAGCCTTTTACCCCTTGCTTCCAAGGTTATCAAGGCTGGAAGGAATGCTAGAAGCAAACAATTTCATTGCATTGTGTAAGCAAGCAAACAGGTAGGGGTAGAAAGCATACATGCCTATTTTGCCTACATATTGCTCGACTTACTTACTGAATGCCAAAGTAAGGAAAGACCCCATGGCTTTTACTTGTTCTTGCTTGCCCACGGGTTTTCACGGCTTCTCTCAAAGGCCAAGAAAGATTGACACATCAGGTCCAGTGGGGTAACCAAAAGCAACAGAGGGGTTGACTCTAGGGCTCAGGTAGCCTTCAATTTGGTCTTCGAATCTCCAATTTTTACTTAGTATTTGTAATGAAAAAATTACAAGTTGAAGATGGGGAGTTAATATAGAGAATGACTATCAACATTCTAAGTCATCAATTGAATTGGGATTATTTACTAATTATTCTTAAAAGAATTTGTCTATAAAAAATTTGATTTTTTCTACCATATATCCATGTGGCTGTATCATATGCTGACATGTGTCTTAGGTTTCTAAAATCTAACCTTGGACAAAGATACTATAGTCTTCACCTATTTTATAAGTGTATTTATATGAAATCGAGACCCGAATATAATTTATTGATGTGAGCCCACCTTGAGATTATTAGTTTTACACATAGGAGAAATTTATGGAAAAAGAGTTGATTGCAATGTGTTGTATGTTGTATATCATTTAGAGGAAGAGTATGATATTACTTTTTAGTTAAATCATTTTGTTACGCTTTGTACTTTATTTAATTTTAATTAAATTATTACGATTTAAGATTTTTGAATTAAAATTTCTCACTAATTAATATTTGTGAGCAACAATTTGTTAATAATATATAAATTGGAATAAAAATGAAATAATTTACAAGCAAGGGTGGAAGGGATGATATGGCATCAACTGACCTAGCTATTCCTTTACGGCTAGTGTAGAATTAGGGAAATATTCCAAAAACTTAGGCAAAATACATAAAAAAGCTATAAAATATGATCTTGTATCAAATAATCTTTTTGAATTTTCAAACCATTCACATAACCCTCTAAACTTTATTAAAAATTGAAAATGTTAAAGCTTCTATTAATAGAAATGGAGTAGAGCATGAAAGCAGCATATGAGCCACCATTTACTCTATTTACATGGAGCTTTTGCAAAGGGAATTCTTAGGGATTTCATTGAAGCATAAGTTGCTTTTGTTGCATGGGGAAATCACACAAAAGCTTAATTAGAAAAAAAACAATAAAAATAACTATAAGGAGTTAGACAATCTAGTTGCTATAACTAAATTTTGATAATTAATCGATTTGGTTAACTTCAATGTTGAAGAAGAAGTGCATTTTTTAAGGAAAAAAAAATAAAGATCTTCCAATCTAATGTGATCATGAGGGTTTTTATTTTTCTTTTTCTCTTTGGTGATTTTTTATAAAATTTTGGATTTGGTTTTGTCTTAAACTGATCAAAATTTATATGAATTATAGGGGACTTCCAGTGTAAACATAGGATTTATTGGCTAAAGTGAAGTACATAACATGCCTACAACATTTCTTTCGTTATAGAATAACTAGTTAGAAGCCACCTAATCATGAATTGAAGAATGTACCACTATGAAATAAAGACTATTGCTATCTTTTTGTTATCAAAATTAAGTATTTAGAGCTTGTGAATTGAAAAATAGTGCTATTTTTGGGTTGTGAGTGGCTAGTATCTAGTTATTATGAGTTGAAGAATGTTGCAAATATATTAGTTTTTATTGTGAACTAAATGCATGAATAGTTTCATATAGGCTGTAATTATTGTGAAGTTAATGTACTTATGTTGTCTTTTTATTTTTGTATGGCTTTCTATTCTTTCATTAATACCTTCAACTTTTTTTCTAATGAATAATTGTATAGCTTGCTATTCTTTCATCTAATTTTTAAGTGATGCTAATAAGATAGATTTTTGAGTGATAATATTTTATTAATTATTTTAGTTTTGGGAACTCTTTTCCTAAAAAAAAAATCTGCAATCTTAATGTTGTTTGGTGTTTTGTTAGAGATAGTGAGAATGGTATGATATGCAACCACTAAGGTGAACACAAGTTCTAATCCTTTAGATAAGTTTACTCCTAGTTGTATGTCATTTTAATTGAATAAAATTAGTAGCTATAATTCTAGCCAATTCTCACAAATTTTGTCACTACTAATATGTTCATCTTTGGTAAAAAAAGGTTTTAATCACAAAGTCTTCAACATGAATAATAGACTTCTCTTTACACTTTATTCTTTTATAGTTTTCCTTTTATTACCTTTACTTTTGTAAATATTGAAAAAACTTTTCAATTACTTTTTCTTAGAATAATGTTATTCTTATTCCATTAATAAAGATGATTAATTATTACATTTTCTAATGAAATGATGACATGCATCCTATATTCTAGTAATATAGTGTGAGCTATAATTAGTTTTGATGGTTGTTGCAATCATATTATTGAAATTACTTATCATTTGCAAGATTGAAATAAGATTAGCTTAAATTGTATGTCTTAAATGACAAATTGTTTGCACTTCATTTGCTACCACCAAAGTAGGGCAATTTACTTCTGTGTCTATTGTGCTCTTATATATACATAAACTAGGACTGCATTCTATTTTTTAGTAAAAATAAAACTAGGCATGAAATTCACATCATAAACCACATTGAAGTAAATACAAATGATAATATTTTATATTAACACAAGAGTTATCTTCCATTCATCATTAGTCAGTACATCTACATTCCATTAGGAGTCATAAACCTTGCTAATATTGCAAAATGTTAGCAAACACAACATGCCTATTTATAACCTAAACATAAAATTCCAAAAAAAAATCAAATGTATATAGTTCATGAGTTATATATTTTTACCAACTTCAGCATTATAAGAAGTATACATCTTATTAAAATCCATGTTTCCACCAATGTGTTGAAGTACTTCTTTTCTATTTTATAAGATTCTTTCAATAATTATTCCATATTAGTCATTATCTCTACATTGCGCAACTCAAGCTTAGCCCTCTTTTTTTTCTTACTCTTTTCCATTTGAGATTCTTTATTTTTTAACTTTAATTTAGCTTTTGTCTTCTTCACATAGTTTAGGAATGCCTCTAAGCCAGAATTTGATCATTCATATTAGAAACATTAACTTCAACTAAGGAAACAATAGGAAGGTTAATCCAATCCTAGTACTTACAAACTTACAAATAGTTTAATCCACAAAGATTATAGATATATGAGTATGTGAAAAGAATACGTGAGAAAACACTATTAGAAATTACTTATAGTCTATGTTGATTGGAAATTCCACAATTATCAAAATTCAAAAGCAAATAGAACCACAAAATAATAAGCCTAACTTTGAATTATGGATCAAACCTTTCTAACTAGAAAATCACTAACAAAACAAAAAGATTTTCATCAAAATAAACAATTAACATTCAAAAATTATGTTATAATTTATAGAAAAGGGAGAAAATAGTTGAATATATATGTAGGAACATTTTCGTCAACCAAAATTACTAAATTTAATTTTTATTTTTAAAAAAATTAAAAAATATTTTTCTTTTTCTAAAAAGATATTTACTAGCTATATACTTTCAAAACAAAATAAATTTTAACATTAAATAATCAATAGCAAAGAGATTATGCTTAAGGAGACACAACTAAAAAAGGATGAATTTTAATTGGTTTAGGACAAACCCAAATCTAAAATTATGTAGAAAATCACTTAAGAGGGGGAAAAAAAAAGAACCTATATGATCATATAAAGTTGGAAGATTTTCATTTTCTTCCAGCTCAAAAAATATGGTTCTTTTACCACATTGGAGTTAACCAAATTGATTGATTGTCAAAATTTACTTATAGCAATTAGATTGTCTAGCTTCTTGTTCTTATTGTAGTTATTTTTATTATTCTTATTGGTTAAGTTTTTAATTGATTTACCCATGCAACAAAAGCAATCATGCTTTGATGAAAGTTATAAGAATGCCTTCTGCAAAATTTTCATGTAAATGGAGTAGACGACAGTTCACTTGTTGCTTTTGTGCTTTGCCCCATTTCTATTAATAGGGGCTTTAATGTTTCAAACTTTAATAAATTTTAAGGAGTTACATGAAAGATTTGAAAGTTCAAAGGTTTCATTTGATATAAGGTCATACTTTAGGAGGCTTTTATGTATTTTGTCCTACACACTTTTTTTTCCCTTTTAATCTTGTTTCTCATTCTTAGGTAATCTTCTTTGTACACTTTCTTTTTTTATTTTTCCATTCAAATTTAGGAAAATTAAAATCTTAACTCACAAACTCTGAATTTATATTTTGAGATCTTTTATCAATTGAATTTCTTATGGGGCATCTTTGGGCAAAATTAATAATTTCATTCATGAAATTAAACACCAACAAAATGGTTTTTTAAATTATATAAAGTTACAATTTTGTTCCTAAATAATAATTTATACAAACAACTTTGTCGCTCCATATAAATTTGCACAAAGAAAATTATTTGTATAAATTGTTATATAAGAATAAAATTACAACTTCATATAATTTAAAGTATAATTTCATGGAAAAAATTATTAATTTTATCATATTTTTTCAACACCTTTCTCTTAAAAATTTATAATAAAGAAAATGCACAAAAAATAAAAAAATTATTTTCATTTCTTAACTTTGGAGTTTGCGAGGATTGTTGATTAATTTTTTATTAAAAAATGATAAACAAAGGACTCAAAAGAGTGAAGAAGACTCAAAACTGGATTCTCTTTTATCCTTAGTGAGATATAGCAAAAAAAAAAAATTTAAAATGTATTCACATTGAAAACAAATTAATTAAACACCTGGTGATAAATTGAGGTTGCAAGTAATAATTTGAAAGGATATCAATAACTAGTCCAAATTTACCGATTTAAGATTTAAAGCAATTAAATTCAAATATTTCAATTTAAAGAAATAAAAATAAATAGAAATTAAATTCAAAGATTAAAATTACATTTAAGCTTTGTTTAAAATATAATAATTTATTCCAACTTATTTGGCATTTAAAATACAAGTAAGAAAGATATCAAAGTTCATATCGATGTTTAGTTACCCACCACGAAAAAAAATATCAATGTTAAGTTATATCAACAAAACATTACCCATATATGATGATTATTAATAAAATTTAAGGAAAAAATAACAAGAAGTTTTTAATAAAAATGAACAATAAATATAAGAATTCAATTTTAAACAATTAAAATATAAGTACTTAATTAAAAGTTGTGTAAAATTATAACAATCACTAAAGTAGTTTAACCTACTTTTTTTTTTATTACATATTGATGTATCTTTTCCTTATTTAGTAGTAATGTTCCTTTTTTGATGGGCTTAATATACATAACAAAAATGTACTATATAGTAAATACAAAAAATAAAAAAAACTCAAGATTTATGCATGCTTCTAATTCCTCATGAATTAAGGAAAAATATAAACATAGTGATAAAAAAAAAGGTTTCTTGAGGTTTATGCATGCGCATGACTTTTCACTGTTAATATATAATAAAAAAACTTGACACCTTTAGTGGTGTTGTAGTCCCAATATTATCTTAAAGGTTGTATTCCTTTTACGTAATGGTTTTGAATTCTTAACTTTATGTGTGTGTATGTTAAGTGGTTTACCATTCGTATAATTACTAAAAAAAAGTGATATGTGATTTTTCCATTTTTTACATAACTTATTTTTGATTTTAGATATTGAAATTTATCAAATTATATTTTTAACTGTTAAGACTTTACACAAATAATCTTCTTTCCATCCAAAATTGAATAGAACATAAAATATACATATTCTCTATTTCCTTAAATTTAACTTATTTGACACATTTTTAAAATTAATGTACTAAAAAATTCGTAAAACAACTGCTGAAGATTTGTTGAAGCAATTTCTTCCAAAATTACTAAAGAATGGTGTTGAAAGCTTTCATTCATTGTGCTCTCCTATTGCTTTATTATTGGAAGAGTGGAGGCTCTCTTGTTACTTTGTCGTTCAACTAGCTTTGCTATACTTAATATTTTCAATTTCTTTCTGTCAGCTGAAATGGAATCAAACATTTATTCTATTTGACATTAAAGTAGTTTTAAGCATAAGAATGCAATATTACTTCGACAAAAGGGACTAAGAATTTTTTTTATAATTGGGTGTACAAATTATATAATTTGTTTTGATAAAAAGGGTTAGGGTAATTTTAGATAAATAATTTTTTGAAATTGAGCTTCAAATTGGGTTTAATCTTTTTAAAAAAATTAGGAAGAAAGTAAACATATACTTTGTAAATGTAATTGTTGTTGGAAAATTTCTATGGATAAAATGTTAACAATGGGAAGTATAGTGTGTGAATTTCAATATTTAAAAAGGAAATTTATAGTGTGCCACTAACATAGTAGTGTACTAGTATATCACCGAATTAAGAGTTGTTATGCAATTATATAGGGTGTTCTAAGAGATAAAGGTGATAAATGAATGGATCAAACTAGTTTGTGTAGACTTTGCTTTGTATGGACCAATTCATTTAAGCTTGTAGTAAAAAATAGATCAAATTTTAGGTGGTTTGAACTAATTTGATTCATGAATCCATAGTCTTTGACTATAAAGTCCTTATATTGGTTTGGTACAAATTGATTTGTTTGAATTTTGATCCATATGTACTAGTCTATATAAATTTGCAATTAAAATAGGTCAAATTTTGAGTAGTACAATTTGTCAAAGTCTATGAACTTCAATCCATTTGGCACCTTTACTAGGAGATTGAAGCACATATATTTTCTTGATCAAATTTTTTTTAAGAAACAAGTTGGTTCCTACCTTTTAATTAAAAACTTGTTTTGAAAATTTTGGAGAGAATTTTCCAAATGATATGGAAGTGCTCTAATGATTGGACTAATGTATTGCTTTTAATTTTATTTTTTTTGTAAAACCATAAAGCTATACCATTGTTTATTGCCAAGACATTTATATTCTTCTCAAAATTAAGCTGTCGTTCCTTCTGTACGATAAATCCTTATTTTTATATATTATAATTTTATAATTTTATTAAAAGAAACCATCATCTATTCTATATGATTTTATTCTTAAACTAACAATATGTTTATTGTCATCATTATTTGGCAAGCTTCTTCTAAATTATTATTATTCTTTTTTTTTATAATGTTTACTTTGATTCTTGATTTACAATTATTAATTTTTGTTGATATGACACCATGTAATGTGTCTTGGAAGATTATTAACCTAATATGCGACCGAATTTGTTAATGCACTGATGTACTATTGTCTCAATGGTATATCATAAAATCTCCTATATTTAAAACTACATGTAGGTAAATAAAAATGGATAAAATTACAAATAGCTAAATTATATGTATTAATAAATTTTACAATTAATATATTTATCTCTTTGTTCAAATTCCCTTGTAAATCTAGGTGTATAATTATACAATTTTTTTTGCACACAAATAATAAATGTTAGTTATCAAGTAGAACAAATAAATAAATAAGCAATGATATATTGTTCTATTTTACTTCTTTCTTTTTTATTGCCAACAAATAATGTCTTGAAGGTTAATATAAAAATATAAAGATTGTTATAAATATATATTTATGTTGATATCCATCAAGTCCTTTGACTTATCTATTAGTTAGTGTGATTTTAAGTTTGAATTAATCTCTTATTGTAACTAACAATAAATAGTTATCAATAAATGATTATTATTGATTAGAGATAATTATCATTACCAATTGTGATAGTTATTACTTAGTGCTTAAGGGGCCTATAAATACTAAAAATTATGAAAGAGTTTTACATATTCAATAATAAGAGGACTTTTTTTCTTTAATTCTTTTCATCCTCTTTTAATTTTCTACTATCCTAGATTTATTTTCATAATAGCATGGAACTTTCTCTTATTTTGGTTTAGATATAATCCTTCACTATTATGTGCACATTATGCTTTATTATATCAACATATTGCCAAGTTGCTTTGATATTTTTAATCTTTATGTTTATTCAAGGCTTAGGGTTTAGGGTTTAAAATCACATTAATTTAAAATCATAACAAGTAGAGATGAAAATAGTTTTCCTAGATGGTGTTTTGATAGAGACACAGTGTATATAGAGTAGCTAGACAATTTTTGAGAGAAACGTAAGAATCACCTAGTGTGTAAATTGAAAAAGTTAATATATGGTTTGAAACAAACATCCAGTTAATAGTATCTTAAATTTGATGAGATAGTAACTTCCCTTAGATTTAAGGAGAATAATATAAATTGGTATATATATATTTTGATAAAAGTGTGCAATTTAAAAATTCTGGTGCTATATGTGGATGATATTTTCCTAGTAAGTAAGGACACAAATTTGTTAATTGAAACAAAGTAGATGCTACTGCAATAGCTTGAAATGAAAGAGTTGAGGAATGCTTCCTTTGTTTTAGGCATAGAAATTCACTGTGATAGATTTCAAGGTATTCCTGGCTTATCTCATTGGTCATACATTGAGAATATACTAAAAAGGTTTAATATATTAACATGTTTCACCTATTCAGAAAGGTGAAATCTTTTAAAAAGCTTAATATCCTTAGAATGATAAAGAAACAGGAAAGATTAAAAATATCTTATATGTGTTAGTCGTAGGTAACCTAATACATGCTCAAGTATGTACATAACCTGATATAACTTTTGTTGTAAGTGTACTTGGGAGATACCTAAGTGATCCTAGTTTGAGACATTAGATTGCTACAAATAGAGTATTAAAACATTTGCATGGTATAAAAGATTTTATGCTAATTTACAAGAGATTAGGAAATCTTAGCATTACAAGATACTTAAATTCAAATTTTACTTGTTATTTAGATAATCACAACTCTACATCTTAATATATTTTTGTTATGATAACAAGAGTAATTCTGTCATGGAAAGGTGTCAAATAGTTCATTACAATAACTTATACTATGGAAGTAGAATATATCGTATCTTATAAGGCTACTCATGAAATCATGTGGTCAAGGAATTATATTTCTAACTTTAATCATGTTGAAAGTATTATAAAGCCTTGAACCTTTTACTACAACAATTTTAATGCTATAATCATTTCACTTAATAACAATATTTTTACCCATACAAAATATTTTAATGTGAAATATCAATTTATAAGAGAGAAGATATGCAAGTATATCACTAGCATTGAGCATATTTTCATGAATTGATGCTCATAGATATATTGACTAAAAGTTTAACAATAAGAATATATATTGGTCATGTAAAAGATATGAGTCTACATAAAACTTTTGATGTTTGGCTTAGTGAGACTTGCTCGTGTTTAACTTAATATTAACGTATTTATTATTTATCTTGATATCTTTTAATGAAATATTCATTTTATACTATCATACATTTTGTGCATATTACAGTTATAGTATGTTAATGGAGCCAAGCAGATCTTATCTAATTATTATGTTGGGAATATTTATTCTCATCAATCATTTCAGATAGATGTTAAAATCCATTGGGTGGAGGCTTACATACAATAATATTAAAATTATGTAAATCTTATTATGCACATTTTAAACTGATATCTTTATCATATATTAATTACTTTTGACCAGTAAGGTGTGGCATTCAATGTAGTTGGTAGTAATATCCCTTCACATATGATATTCTATGTCGTTAAATGTCTATGATCTCAATTTAGACTTATACGTATAATAGTACGATTCAGGATTGGCATTAATATTAAAGTGACCACTATTTATAAATTATGTGGGTCGAAATGAGAGATTATTTTTTAAGACATGTCCTATTTTATAAATAAGAAATATTAATGTTAATAGTGTAAGAAGCCCACAAGGTGACATTATGTAAATAGGCATATGGTATTTATCTAATTATATGGATATGAATCTTGTAATGAATAGAATCCATAACTCACTTTACTAATTATAAAAGGTCTCTACCTCTATACTCCTTTAGAGTCTATTTTTGCTCCATCAAAAAATAGATGTTACACTCTCTCCTAGAGAAATTAAAGTTAAGGTTTTAGCAGAGGGAAGGACACACTTTAACCCTTTTCCTATTCTTGTTTGATTTCAGGAAATTGAAAAGAAGGGTTGTACCATTGGTAATTGTTGGAAGCAAAATTCAATCAGTGAATTATGGATGCATTAAAATTGTATTGGTTTTATTATAACAATTCCTCTATTCTATACATGTTGTATTGTTTAATAGTGGTATAATCCTCATATTATGATCCGTGGTCAAGAATTGGGGTTTTTTGGAAAATTAAAATCAAATTTCTTATAAAAACAAACACACAGGGATGAATTTTATTTCATCTTTTCTATTTCACTTTCATAACGTTAAGGTCTTGTTTCTCCTATGTTAGAAAATAGGGCAATTTTTCTATTCGAAGTCTGCATTTCTTACTTGCAGTCTTTGATTTCTTCAAATACAATTGTTAAAATTACACTGGGGTAGTTTTTGTTTTGTTCATTCTTTGATTCGTAACATATAATTAATATTTTCATAGTCATTCTGTTGTTCTTCTCATTTCTTTTTAATAATACATGTCTTACTTCTCTTTGCTTTTGTCCACCTATTACTTTCTGCATGATTTTTGAGTTAACGTTCGAATAAAACTCAAATGAATATAAAAAGAGTTATAAAGCATTTCAAGTAAATATTAATGGGAAAATGTCAGTTTCCTTATTAAAAAAAATGGATCATAAGATCTCCATTTGCTGTAAATAACTAGATTGAAAGGATGAAAAGAGAAGAGGAAGATTGAAAAAGAATAGGAAAGGGAAGACCAAGAAGTTATGAAGGCCAAATTAAGAGACTTTCATCATGAATTAAGAAAGAGGAAATTATAGTGGATTTGAATCCGGAGTCCTGAGCTTGTACGAAGATATACTTAAGTTACCTTTACATATAAAAGCTCCGATAAAAAGGTACATGCAACAAAAAAAAAATAATTGCCATTTGTGTTTTAATTTCCCAAAAGTGCACTTTAATTTTTTCTTTCCACTTACAATCTTATTCTCCCACCTTCTTAAGAGAAAAATTTAAATTCTTCCTACATCACGTTTATATTATGCCACTTTCGCATTCTAAATTTTTGCCTTCGAATCCTTGTTGTACTTTGTTCACATTTTTAATTCTTACCATTAAATTTTTATTATGCCATGTTTGCATTTTAAATTCCCACTAAAATTTAAATTTCCATTACCTATTGTAATTTACCTTTTTTAAAACAATTTAAAATTTCAATGCAATTTACCTTTCTACTACCATTTCTTTTATCATTGTAATTTAACTTTTCACTATTTGTTATATTTATGCTGCAATAAAAATGTTTACTATCATTTTTTTCATTGCATTTTAAAATTTTCACTATCATTTGAATTTTGACTGCAATTTATTTTCTTACTACCATTTATTTAACTACTATAATTTAACTTTTCACAGCAATTTATGTTTCTATTGCAATTTGAATTCCAAAGGCAATTTTCACTGCTAATTATCTGTCACTACAATTTAAATTATCACAGTCGTTTAAATTTTAATTGTAATTTAAACTTTCGCTGTCATTTACTTTTCCACTAAAATTTGAGTTTTGACTATAAATTACTTTCTCATTGCCATTTACTTGCACAGTAATTTACAATTCAAGTCGCAAATCAAATTTTCACAATCATTTAAAATTTGACAGCAATTTATAATCCTCTTTGCCATTTATTTTTTTCATTGTAGTTTAAATTTTTACTATTAACTATAATTTATTTTCCATACAAATTTTATTACTATCATTTAAATGTCTATTGCAATTTAAATTTCATTGTAATTTTTTTCACTGTAATTTTAAATTCTCAATATAATTTAAATCATAGATTTATTATCCTAGGGCAATTTAAAATTTTCACTGCAATTTGTTCTCTTCACTAAAATATAATTTATTGTCCTAGGTGGTGTTTGGTTCATGGAATCTTATATTATCAAGAAAGTGTATATTCCCAAGAATATGATTCATGGGAATTTAATTAACAGGAATATAACATTCTTATATTTTATATTTAATTTACTATAATTTTTTTAAGAATATTTTAATATGACGTTCTCATTCCATGAGAATCTGAGATACCCATCTCTCTCCATGAGAATATTTTGTTAGAATTTTTAAGATCCAAAAATTATTTCAACATTCATATAATCATAAATCCATAAAGAGGAATACAAAAATTGTATAAATTAAAATAATAAGTTCTAGAATTACTTGACCCTCCTACTGCATCCATGATGTCAGATAGAGAAATAGGCTGGATCACTGCTCACATGTCCTCAGATGAGTCTCAGAAAGAATTGTGAATGATAAACTGCAATGTGATAGGAGACTGCAGCTCACCTTATAAGGAGGTGGGTAAGGATCCTAACCCTAATTAAAATCCAATTAGGATTAATTGACCTATCACAATTAATCTAGAATTAGGGTATATGTACACACTTTAGAGTTATAATATAACACAGTCTAGGTATTATTATTATATTAATGACATTGAATATATATTTAATTCAAATATATATTAAAATGTGTTAGTCCACAAAATTTATTTTACAATCTCCCACTTGGACAATCACGTTTTAATACATAATTTTGAATTACAATATGTGGCCATAATTAAACAATGTCATTAATATAATTCATACCATTACAACTATTGGTCAAATATGAGATTTCATTAAATGCATACCTGATCATTCGATAGGATTGAAAATCTATACATATATGAAATATCCATTCCAAAAGACCAAACAATATAAAATATGTGCATAATCAAAATATATAAAATGATCCATGCATCCACCCAAGATGTTTTATATTAGTTTGAGACAGAATCTTAATGTCTCCTTATATTACCATAATACGATAAGTGCACTTTTCAATATAATAAAATGACAATATTATAAAATCTCGAGATCAACATAATTTTAGTTTCTAAATATACAAGTACTCCTATTAACCCAAAATATCAAAAGATTCAATAAGGCCCATATTCAATACATGTCTTTTAAATATTCCTACAGCTAGGCCTTTGGTTAATGGGTCTGCAAGCATACAATCTGTTGAAATATGTTCAATATGAGTAAGATGCTCGCGTTTCTTTTCTCTCATAAACTGATATTTCACATCAAAGTGTTTTGTGCGAGCAGAACTTTTATTGTTTTGAGAAAAGCTAACAGCAGCAGTATTGTCGCAATAAATGGTTAAAGGTTTTGAAATGCTTTCAACTAAGCAAAATTCAAAAATAAAATTCCTTAACCATATAGCCTCTTGAGTGGCTTCATAGCAAGTAACATACTTTGCTTCCATAGTAGAGGTTACTGTTAAATATTGTTTGACACTCTTCCACAATACAACTCTTCCTGCTAGCATAAAGATATATCTAGATGTTGACTTCTTATCATTTGGATAACTGACAAAGTCAGAGTTTGAATAGCCTATACAAATTAGATCATTGGACCTTCTATAAATTAATATATAATTCTTTGTACCCTATAGGTACCTTATGACTTTCTTGGTTGCTATCTAGTGTCTTTGACTAGGATTATTTAAGTACTTGCCAAGCACACTAATTGCAAAAGCAATATCTGGACGTGTACACACCTGGGCATATATCAGACTACCAACAGCGGAAGCATATGGGACTATATTCATTCTAGATTTCTCATCATCATTTTAAGGACACTGGGCTTTGGAAAATATTTCACCTTTTTGAATAGGCATAGTGGTATGCGAGTATGAAGCCATATTAAATCTTTTAAGCACTTTATCTATATATACCTTTTGAGACAAACCAAGCAAACCCTGAGATATGTCACGATGGATCTCTATGCCATTTCTGTGACAGTGCCATTTTTGTCTCATTCAAAAAATTCACATCATTACTCGTAAAGAGAATGTCGTCAACATACAACACAAAGATCATAAAATTATCTGCACTCATCATATAATAGATGCACTGATCCATTGCATTCTCCTTAAATCTAAAAGAGGACACAATCTCATGAAATTTGAGATACCATTGCCTGGATGCTTGTTTCAAGCCATATATTAACTTATTCAACTTACACACCAAGTGCTCTTTTCCATTCTCTTGAAACCATCTGGTTGTTTCATATAAATTGTTTTTGATAGGTCACCATTAAGGAAGGAAGTCTTTACATCCATTTGATCTAGCTCGAGATTAAAATAAGCTACCAAAGCTATTATAACTCGAAATGAGTCTTTAGTCGAGACTAGTGAGAAAGTCTCCTTATAATCAATTCCTTCCTTCTGCATGTAACCTTTAGCTAGTAATCTGGCCTTGTATTTTTCAATCTCACCTTCAGCAATCTATTTGGTTTTAAAAATTCATTTGCATTTAACTGGTTTACATCTTTCAGGTAGTTCCACCAAATTTAATACATTATTTTTGTACATTGAATTTATTTCATCCTCCATAGCATGAATCCATTATGAGGAATTAGAACTTGAAATAGCTTCTGAGAAGCTAATAGAATCAGAATCATCATTCACATCAAACTCATGCTCTTGCAAATAAACTACATAGTCATTTGAAATTGCTTGATGATGAGTTCTCTGTGATCTTCTCAGGGGAACTTTCTCAATTATATCATTTGGTTCATTTACCAGTTAGGTTGGTTCAATCATAGGTTAATTTGGATCATCTTGCAGCTCTATATGAGATAGTTCAATGAAAGACACTATTAGAGGAACATCACTTTGTTTATCAGTTTTTCGGGAGATATTGCTTTGTTCTTCTCCTAGAGAGATCTGAAGTGATTTTCTCTCACTATTCAAGTCATCCTTAAAGTAGACAGCATGATCTGACTCAATAACTCTTGATGAATGAGATGGGCAATAAAACCTACTTCTTCTTGAACCAATGCAGTAGCCAATAAAATACCCACTAATTGTTCTTGCTTTAAGTTTCTTAGTTTATGGGTTATAAGGCCTAATTTTAGCTTTGCATCCCCAAACATGAAAATGTTTCAAGCTTGGCTTCTTACCATACATCAGCTCATATGGAGTCTTTGGCATAGATTTGCTTAGAACTTGATTCAACACATACGTAACAGTTCTTAGAGCATCACCCTATAAAAATTCTGGTAAAGTGGAATGAGTCAGTATACATCGTACCATTTCCATGAGTGTTCTGTTCCTTCGCTCTGCAATTCCATTCTATTCTGGTGTGCCAAGCATAGTGTAACTAGCTTCTATTCCACACTCTTATAAATATTTTGCAACGGGACCAGGATTTCTTCCAGTTTTATCATATCTGTCATAGAATTCACCACCTCTGTCTGAATGTACATATTTGACTTTCTTTCCTAGCTTTAGTTCAATTATTATTTTGAACCTTTTAAAGGCTTCCAATGCTCCAGACTTTTTAGAAAAAAGCTCTACCCATTCAAATCTTGAATAATCATCAATAAAGGTGATGAAATACTTGAAGCCTCCCATTGTATTGGGTGAGATAGGTCCACACATATCGGTATGAATTAACTTCAGAATACTTTCTTTCTTGGTCTTTTTCCTTTTTCTAACTCTAGCCGTTAGTTTTCTTTTGATATAATCCACACAGACGCTAAAATCTAAGAAGTCAAGTTTGGGTAAAACTCCTTCTTTTACTAATCGTTCCATTCTTTCTTTGGAGATGTGGCTTAATCTTCTATGCCAAAGCATTGAAGATGTTTCATTTAATCTTGGTCTTTTATTTCCAACAACTGTGTTGATGGAATTTTCAAAAACATTATCCAAATTAATTTTGTATAAGCCACTATTCAAAGTACCAGTTCCAACTACACAGGAGTCATAATATAACTTAAAATTATTATTTCTAAATAAACATGAATATCCATCTTGGTCCAAACAAGTTATAAAAATTAAATTCCTTCTCATAGAAGGTACAAAAATAACAATTTTCAATTCTAAAACATGATTGGTGGACAAATATAAAGAAATAATTTCTATATGTTTAACTTGTACTTTGTCTCTATTTCCTAGTTTCAAAGCTATTTCACCCTCACTTGGCCTCCTCAGGTTTCTCAGTGCCTGCAAGCAATTAGTTACACGGATAGTGGCACCAGTATCCAGCCACCAAGTGTTAAAAGGAACTTCAACACTATTAGATTCAAAACAAACTAGAGTTAGAGAGTTACCTTTCTTCTTTTTTTCAAGTCATTTCTTAAATTTGAAGCAGTCTCCCCTTTTGTGCCCATACTTCTTGTAGAATTTATAGTTTCATTTGAATATGGCTTTCTCAGGCTTATGTTGCTGCTTCCTCACATCATTATTCTTCCTTTCATGATTAGATTTCCCCTTATTGTCTTTCTGGAAGGGCCTATTTGCTTGTCCAGAACTCAAACTATGAGCAACAAAATTTGCCATTTGCATTTTTGTTTTCTTCATTTCCTCTTCTGCTTGAGTCATTATAGAGATCATTTCATTGATGGTCCATTCTCCTTTCTGAGTATTGTAAGATGTTTTCAGCATATCAAATTGAAGAGAAAATGACTTCAAGGCTCGCCAAATCAGGTAACTATCTCCCAGATCAACATTCATATTCTTCAATCGGTTGTAATAATGTACCAATTTCATTATATGCTCCTGAACACCACTCACTCCATCATACACAATCTTCTCCAATAAAGACAGAAAATGTCCCTTTTCAGCTTTATCAAACTTAACATACTTTTCAGCCACTGAATCCAGGAACACTTTCGCCTTTTGACTATGAGGAATACTCTGCCTAATAGTCTTATCCATTGTTTACTTAATTACCATCAAACAGACTCTATTGGAATGAGTTTATTTTTCATGTTGGGCTCTTTGAGCAGAAGTTGACTCTTCATTAATCTCTAGTTCCTCTTCACATAAAGCTAGATCAAGATTTGATACCGCCAGATATAGTTTCAAGGATTCCACCCCGTCCTTATGATTGGTCCCATTTAAAGTTTTCATAGAAGTCAGTTGCATAGGAACGGAAACTGAGGAAAATTATTAAAATTTATGAAATTAATCATAAACTAACAATATTGCATGTTTGAACAATAATCATGCTTAAATTTTCCTCACAATTATGCAATCATTTACAGTATAATGCTATGATACTTAATACTGATGGAGTATAAGTATTATAACATAAGATAAGAATCACATGCTAAATTCCTAAAACCTAATACTAATAGGGTATTTAAAAATTTTAGAAAACTAACATATAATTCTAATACTCATGTTATCATTTACAAACTACATTAATAGAATTATACCAATAAAGTATAATTTCCATTAATATAGAACTCTCCTAATTTTATTATTCTAAAATGACATGAATTTAATCAACACAATATATATACATTAAAAAAATAATACAAAAATTTCATGCAATTAACTCACGATAGGTGAGTTTGATACATAAAATTTAAAGGCATAACATAAGCTATTATAATCTTTGTATAAATTAAGTAATTAATTGCACATTAATGACAAAAACCAAGAAAATATGCATACAGTATATAAATTATACATAAAAATTCTATATAGTACACAATTATACAAAGATTACATAAAAAATTTCAGGTCAAAATTCAATCAAATTAATACTTAAAAAAATAAAAGAAAAAATAATGAAAAATATTTTATTTCTAGAAAATTATAAAAAAATTATCAAAAAATCAAGTTCGGAGAGTAGAGCACAATGATATTTTTATTTTTGCAAAATTAACCTCGAAACGAGGCGCGTGTATTGCACGGTCCAAGCGCGCGAGTGGGCATTGCCCAAAACTGCATGCATAGACGTGGCACGTGCAATGCACACGCTAGACATATAGCTAATGGTGCTTGCATTGCACGCGCTTGACGCACAACAAAGGCATGTGCGAGCACACAATTGGGCTTCACCTAGGCTGCTGTTTTCAGCTCCTTTTTCCTCACCCGTTTCACAGATTTCGGGTTTCAAAATTTCATTCCGGGTATGAGGAAAAACTACAATTTAATGCCACCCGATTATTCAGATTTTGGTGCCAAAATTAATATATTTTTAATCCTAATTTAATTTACAACAATATTCACCAATAAATTCTAGAAAATTATTCGTTTATTATGTATTTAATTTTCTGCTATAAGCCCTTTCAATTTTCTTCTTCATTCAAATATTAGCATCTATTTAAATCTTATGATTCAGATTAATTTGAGGGTTTTCTTTCACTAAGATGTTTCTAATATTTCTGTGATTCTTGTTTTCCAGAATTCATCGAGAACATCCAATAATTTTTTAGAAATTTAATTGTTATTTACATTACCGAAATAGATTTGAAAATTGTTGTCAAAATTTAATCTCAATTCAATACCAATTGTTAGAATTTTTAAGATCCAAAAATTATTTCAACATTCATATAATCATAAATCCATAAAGAAGAGTACAAGAATTGTATAAATTAAAATAATAAGTTCTAGAATTACTTGACCCTCCTACTGCATCCATGATGTCAGATAGAGAAATAGGCTGGATCACTGCTCACATGTCCTCAGATGAGTCTCAGAAAGAATTGTGAATGACAAACTGCAATGTGATAGGAGACTGCAGCTCACCTTATAAGGAGGTGGGTAAGGATCCTAACCCTAATTAAAACCCAACTAGGATTAATTGGCCTATCATAATTAATCTAGAATTAGAGTATATGCATACACTTTAAAGTTATAATATAACACAAAATTTAGGTATTATTATTATATTAATGATATTAAATTTATATTTAATTTAAATATATATTAAAATGTGTTAGTCCACAAAATTTATTTTACATATTTTGGGAGAATGTTGGGCAAAAAAATTTTTAGGAATGTGACATTTTCAGGTATTTTTTTTTCAAACCTTGAACCAAACATAGAGATGTAATATTTCCTTAAGACATTCCCCCTATAGTTTACTTTACATAGCATTTAAAAATTTTCACTATCATTTGAATTTCAATTGTAATATAAGTTTTATCACTAAGATTGAAAAAATTTTAGTACAATTTAAATTTTACTATCATTTAAATTTCCACATGAATTTACTTACCACTGCATTATGTTCACTGTCATTTGAATTCTAATTGCAATTTACTTTTTCAGTTCATAATTTATATTTTTTCTATCATTTATTTACTTTTCACTACGTTTTAAGTTTCAGCTACAAATTACTACATTCTAATTTCCTTATTTACATTTGTTCATATTTTGATATCATCTACCTAGAAAAAAATCATTTTCTTATATTTACTTGCTCTTATTAAAGAACAAAAAAAATCATTATATTTAAAATTATTTCTATTAAGGAATAAATAAAGAGGAATAATTGCGAACATCATATTTTATTCAGATTATATAAAAATTATATTAAATATATTTATATGTATATATGAAATACTAAAAAGGAGAATTGTTGAAAGGTGCAAAAAATGCTTTTTATTGTTATTATTTAAAAAAAGAAAAACAAAAAAGATTTAAATTTAACTTGAGTATTTGATTTTAAAGTTTTCTTTTTTCCGATTTCTTTTCAAATTTGTTATTTTTTAATTTAAAAAATAAAAAATAAAAAATAAAATAGAATAAAATTTAGTAAAGAATGATTTTATTTGCTAGCGTTTGAGAAGTATTAAATTTATTGATTAGTTGACATCGGGCAAGGATTATCATCTCTCTACATAAATAGTGTGAAATGCTAATTGATAGAAAGAAGTTATCTTTAATTGGGGAGAAGATGCCCATTTGTTATAATTATATTTTTAATTATGCTATAATTAAAAATTTGATATATATTAAAATAATTAATATTATGAGAGGATTTTTCGCCCCTTTCTTGAATATAAATAGAGTATTTCTAAAAAGGAACAAAATGATTTGGGAGAATAAGGGAGAATCGAATAGTTTATTTGTTCTTTTAAAATTCTAATTCAAATTTATTCATTATATTATTCTAATCTAATCATGTAGTTCAATTTTGGTGTTATATATCTAGTTGGTTATCCGTGCATTACATGGATAAATATTTATTTTAATAATATAATATTATAACTATATATTAATTATTTATAAAGAGGATTAGATAAAAAATTTAATATACAATGAACACCTCAAAAGATATCTTATAAAATAAAATATTATAATTTTATTACATATATATCATTAAATAATTAAAATTATGTTATAATACAATAAAAGACTGAATTTACAAATTTTTTCATATATATATTAGATCATATAAAATAAATTTAAATTTTTTTCTTACTTTTAAACATTCATAAGTTAAATCAAAGTTAAATTACTCTAAATTGTTCCAAATATATCATTAAATATTATTTATACTTTAAAAATTTTTCTATGAGATGAAACTATTCTAAATATGTGCTACAATCTTTATAAGAAAATTCATTCATTTTTTTATAATCCTAAATTATAGGCTTATAAGTAGATAACAATTTTATCTAATAGAAAAATTGTTAAAGTATAAATATTATATAAACAATAATAATTACAAAACTTCTAAAGAAAATCTATAAAGGAGAAAAAGAAAAAACCCAAACTAAAATGAGATAAGGAAATTATGAAAGTTTGGAAAAAAACTCTTGAAAAATAGGTAAAAGAATAAAATGTTTGTGGAGGAAGATAGTTAATAGAGAAGTATTTAATGAAATGAAATTAGAGAAATTTATAGTCATCTCCTCACTCATTTAACTTAACATTCAAGTAGATAATTAACTTTGAATTTATTTTACTAAAAAGATTAATTTTAGATTTAAATATCGCATTAATTAGATATCTCTTTTAAGATAATTATTATCATTAATATTAATATTTAATAACATAATTTATGATAAGAATATTTTTTTGTAATGATAATAAATTTTTTATTTATCATATTAGTACATTATAAAATAAACTTTCAAAATAATAATCCATAAATTACTGCCTACTTATTGATTAAAATATAATATTTTAATATCAACTTTTTTTTTAATTCGTATGAAAGAGAGGAATAGTTTTTGACAGAAAAGCATTGATAAGGGACTTATATTTAAATATTTTCTAAAAGTTTCATTATAATAGAAATTGATAAAAAAATCCTTCTAAAATTTGGGGAAAAAAACCCATATAAACAAATAATAAAATCATAAATCGCTAGTTTCTTAAAACCCTTAACTAATTATGCTTATGAAGGCACACATTTATTAAAAAATGGCAACAATTAAAATTTTTGATATAATCATAAATATAAAATAGTTTAATTAAAGTTTAAGAAAAATATGTTAAGAATATGGAGGAGAAAAAATTAGAAAAATAATATAAATATTTAGAAAAATATTATCAAAAAATTAAATAGGTTATGGAATAAAAAAATAGATTTTCAATTATCAAAGTGAGGATCCATCAAGAGAAGATGAACTATTATGCTGTTTAGTAAAAAATATTATCGGATATTGAATTTAAACTTTGTTAGAGAAAAGATAGTTTTGATAAGATTATACTTGATACTAGATTTAAACTTTTTTTAATGGTTGAAAGTGGGGTTGTTCATTTGTACATGTAGGCAAATGGGAATTTTTAACAAATATATATAAAGAGAAAGTGTATTATACATGAGAGTTTGTAAATTTTAAATTGGATCTGAAATGTGATAAAAATAAAGATAATTTTTTTTATTTAAATTACATAAATATAAAAAAGTAAATTTTTTTTTAAATAAGATTAGATAAAAATGGAGATAAAATGACTTTTAAATTTTAAAATAATAAATGTTATTAAATTTATTTGCAAACTTGTTAAGTTCAATTACAAATTTGTAAAAAATTTTAGAAACAATAATTCACATGGCAATTCTGCTCCTCTTAAATTTCCTAAAAAATGTATAACTATCTTTTTTTGTTAAAGAGTATGCAAAATAATCAAGGAATGTACCTAATAAAATAAATCATATAAAAATATGCTTTTGTAATTTTTATACATAAAAAATTTGGCAAGCTAATGAGAATAGATCAAGTTATAAGTCTCTAAAAAAATAAAAATTTAAGGAAATAAAACATTTATAATAAAAAATGGATAATCAAATTGTAGCAACTATGGTATAAAAAAAATAATTTTGTATAATAAGAACATTATTGAATAGTTATAAAAAGTTAAAAAGTAGCTGGATCTTATAAAAGAAAAAAGATGAAGATAAAAATTTTCATATTAAAAAAGATGATAGTAAGGTGTAAAGAGAAAAAAAGTAATTTGAAGAGCTTTTTATATAATAATTTGATATTTATGAATTTCGGTGATAAATTAAAAAAGTAATTTAAATTTAAATTCTGATTAAAAATTGATTTAATAATAGAAGATAAATGGAGAAAAAATGACAAATTGACTCATGGTGAATTATGAGAATGACATGTATCATAGAAAGTAAGAAATATTATGGCTAATATATAATATATAAATTATATTGGTGATTTTTCTAATGTTCAAAAGGCATCTATATACACTAAGAATATAAAATTTTTTAGGAGTGGGGTATTTTTTTTAAGATAGGTGTTAGGCATGGGTATTTTAACCAATTTGCTTATACCTAACCAAGTTGAATTGAAAAAAGTCAGTGAATTTCAAGTGGTATAAGGCAAATGGACCAAAGAAATGATTAATTTTAGTGTGTTGGTCAATTGCGAGTGGAGTGGGTTTTAATCATTTGAACCCGAAACCAACCATGTCCTAACTAAAAATGGTGTTGTATTACTCAGAGGCATTTATTCCCAGCCCATTCCTAGCCCTTAATGCAATAGAAAGCTAAATTTGTGAAAATTTTCTTTGGTTCTATTTAGTTGCTTGTATGCCCTAGGACTAAGAGTCTTTAACCTCCTTACCATTGTTATAACTGCTTTGCCAGCTAGATTCTTCCAATATCACATTTTACCTATAAGCTCAGCGGCGGAGCTAGGGGGGCAAGACTGGGCCCCGGCCCCCCCTCTTTTTTGAAATTTAATATAATATATGTTATGAAAATCTATATTGGCCCCCCCCTGAATTTTAAAATATTTCACTCTGGTCCCCTTATATTAAAGTTTCTGCCTCCGCCACTGTATAAGCTCCACTTGTTATCAGCCACTAGAAAGGTGAGGGAGCTTTGATTGGAAGTTGCTAAGTTCAAGTAGTGGAAAATCACTTCTTACGATAAGGCTTTACCTGTACTTTCTCTTTAAATTGTTGAAACTTTTTTGTTTAAATTGTCCATTATGTACTAGAATTGGCTATATCTATACTTTCTCTTTAAATTTGTCAAATTCTTCTCTAATTATGTTTTGTTAATGACTGTACATGTTGCTTTGGATTGAAATGTGAACTATATTTGTCCTAAACTTCACTTTAAATAAAGGAGAAATAATTTTAGTTATTAGTTTATGGGAATAATTTGTTAGTGAATGATTTCTAGTTAGAGGTTAAACTTGCTTATAATATGCTAGTTTTACTTCCAATCAGTTTTTATATTTTAATCAAAATTCATATTATCTGTACATTTGTTTACAGATAGATGGCAGATATATAAGCTATAGGTTTTTGTAGAAATTTTATGATAAAGCTCATGTTAGTGGACTTCGTGCAAAATTGTAAGTCTCTATGCTAGCTTAGCTTTTGTGTTGGGTCAGATTACTATATTTGTGGATACATGTACTAACTTACATGTGCTGGTCTTAGTGACTTAATCAAGACATGTACTCTGATGAAAATGTAAATAGTTTATCTTTCATTCATATATTGACATTGATAAATTTTCAAATACCCACCGTAGGCACTAGCTTCATGTTTCTAGCCTTCACTACAACAAAAAAGATTTTTAGTGATGACAAATATCGTTGGTGTAGAATTCTTAATAGTAATTAAATACAAAAATCATCGGTGATAATATCGTCAATATAGATTCGTAGGTAAAGCCTCCAACACCAACAATATTTTATCATCGGTAAAAGTCAAGGTTTCTCCGATGATAAGGTCATCGCAAAAAATATTTTTAAAATTAAAAAATTTTTGAATTTTAACTTTTAGCGACGACAAGTGTCATTACTATTGATCCATTTAAAAAAAAATAATAGAATACTTTTAGCGATGACATTGTCGTCATTGAAAGTGGCGACAACAAAATGTTATCGTTGAAAGTTTAACTTTTAGTGACGACAAAGCCAATGTCATCGCTAAAAGCCTTACTTTTAGTAACGGCATTTTATTGTCACTAAAAGTTTTTATCTTAATTTTTTTAATTAAATAAAATTTGTAAATTAAAATTATAATTAAATGTAACTAAAATAATATATTAATTTAATAACATAAATTAAATTTTTTTATTTTAATTTATATTTATCTTTTTTAAATTAATTTTAATCTAATGTACATTGTACAAATGCAATATATCAACAATATTAGTAATTATATACAACATGATCACATGATCCAATATAAAAAAATAAATACTCATAAAATAACTGAAAAAGACCAAGTGATTGAAAAGGATCAGGCACCTGAGCATCAAAATTACTAATTATTATAAAAAATTATAAATAGTAAATCAAAATTGCAAAGATAAAAAATTATTATACATAAAAAATATATATAAACAATAAATACACTATATTATAAAAAAATTATAAAACTAACTTACCTCAAGTCTCTCTAGCATTGCTCTTCCCTCACCATTGTGTGAAATGAGGGTCGAAAGGCATTGTGGGCTTATTTATAGATAGATTCTTTAATGATGATAAAATTCTTAGTCGTCGCTAAAGGGTTCTATAAGAAATTATTCCTACTTTTCAGTGATGACAAAGGTCATGTCGTTGCTAAAAGTCCTTCTAGACTTTTAGAGAATGACTTTTAGCGACGACAAAAGTCATCGCTAAAGGGTGGGACAATTTCCTAAAAATTCTTCCCACCATTCAGTGACCACTCCCACCTTTTAATGATGACAAAAGTCGTCGCTGAAGGGTTCTATAGGAAATTATTCCCACCCTTCAATAACAACAAATGTCATCGCTAAAAGTGCAGAACTTTTAGCGATAGCAAAAGTCATCGTTGAAGGGTGAGAATAATTTCCCAAAAATTCTTCCCACCTTTTAGCGATGATAAAAGTTATCGTTGAAAGTTTTGGACTTTTAGTAACGACTTTTGTCGTCACTAGAGGGTTTTATTGGAAATTGTTCCCATCATTTAGCGATGACAAATGTTGTCGCTGAAAGTTCAGAACTTTCAGCGATGACAAAAGTTGTCGCTGAAGGGTTGGAATAATTTCCTAAAAATTCTTCTCACCTTTTAGCAATGACAAAAGTTGTAGCTAAAAGGTGGGATTTCTTGTTCAATTTTTTGGGCTCTCTTCAGCGATGACATTTATCATCGTTAAAAATTTTATTTTCCCATCAATTTTTTTGGAGTCTCGTGTAATGCTATTTTAATCATTATCAACGTTGTCGTCAGAGATACTTTTAGCGATGACAACTTTTAACGACGACTGAGATTTTGTCATCGCTAAAAGTGTTATCATTGTTGTGCTTATTTCTTGTGGTGCTTGTTAATTGGGAAGCAATAGAGAACTATTGATACTGCCCTTCTAGTCCAGTTATCATATATTGGTTTTGGATCACTTTGGCTACTTCCACGACACAGTAAAGAAAAACTAAACGCGAAAAATAGGACCATTTTTCATTCAGCTTCTAGGATAACCAACCTGTGGCATCAATATTACATATCCATACTTCTAAATATCTTTTCAAGATTATTTTGATTCAACAATACAACCAAAGCAGATAATCCAATCGCGATTCTAAACATTTCACTCCTTACGAAGTCTCATTCCCAGTTTTGGTAGAAAGTAGTTCACTTGAAGGTCTGCAACAGCTCTTGGCCAGCTTAAGAAGAGGAAGGAAGCTTTCAATTTTTGTGGGCTTTCACTCATTTGCTGGAAAAAGGGATCTTCTTTGACAAATCCTAGGTTTCTTTTAGCTTAAAATGGCAAAAATGTACAATCCTGCAAAATCCCATTTGTTTTAGCTTCGTGTTATTGATTTCGGGCAAATTTTTACGTGTCAGTGCCCATGGAGATCGATAAAGCAATCAGATAGTGTGACGACAGAAGGTTGCAAACCAAGTAAAACAATGTGATCTATGTTATTCAAAGAGCTTTAGCTTTATATTTGTAAGTTCTTTTTTGCCTTCCTGTATATGACTATTGAACTGTACTCCCAGTCCATTCTATGAGCTGGCTTTGAATTTTATATGTGAAGAGTTAGATTTTCCTATTTTCCATTCCTTAAAATAAATTAGAGGAATCAAAATGTTAACACTCTATAAACTTTATGTTTAATGTTGTTTCAACTTATGAAAACATGAGGTGGATAATGTTCGTAGCTTTATAATTAATATATGAATTATTAATGGATTTCTGGTGATAACATCAATGATTTGCTTAGCACGTTGTCTCAGGGAAAATGCCTTTTTGAAATTGTTTGAGTCCATTCAATACTAAAAATTATTGCTAGTCATTTGGCTGAAGTTAGGTTGAAATAAAGTTGTTAACTTGTAGTAAAAATGATCTTTATGTTAAGCTTCACAGTGACTATTTTACCAAAATTCTTGACTTGTGTAACCTTTAAGCATGCATCATTATCTTTTTCTCTCTGAAAATGATATTAAACTTCGATATGTAGGTGTTGCTGCATTTTCTCAGGGCTGGTTATTTCTTGCACAAAATGGGTCAAAGTAATGCCAATGAGGATTTAAAATTTTTTCCAATTTGGACAATATATTTCGAGAGTCCTAATGCTTTCCTAAAGATCAATTCATTTACCTATGATACAGCTGCCATAATAATGAAGCTTCTTACTTCATTTTACTGTGCAATATATTCTAAATTGAAATCATAACTCATATAAATTGGGAATGGTATAGCTTACCAGCCCCAAGAAATTTGTGCTAATATCTTTTAATATTTAAACCTTGTGGATAATTCTCTAGTGAAGAACAGAGTCCCTCACTATTGACTTCTTCTTGAACAGCTATGGCTTGCAAATTGATGTCATTCGCATTGATTTCAAGTTTGGTGTGGAGGCTTTGCTAAAGTATAAGCCAATTTAAGCTATTTTCCTTGGAGTCCGAACTGGTGATCCTATGACGGTGTCCTTTTCTCAAACTTGAGATGATTATTTTTTAAAAAAAAAACTTAGAGGTTCTCAATCTCTAAGATCTTCAAAAATCATGTTATATGAAAATCGAGAATTCAGAGAAGGTAGCCTTCCTCTTAATGAGTATATTGAGTATACAATGGTAGATATGAAGGAATAGTAATGTGATTATTTTATTTTGTTTTGTTTGATTTGGTACATATGATACTGCTTTTTGGTTATTCTATGCTTTAACGATCATTTTGATATACAATTTTTGCTTCTAAGTGGTGTTATATATTTTTGCTTTCATTATGCAAAAAGCATTAATGCAATTAGACGAAAAGCTAATATACTGTGGGAAAAAAAGAGCAAGATTTGGTTTTATGTTGGAAAATTGTAAACCAAATACTATTTGGTGGAACATTAATTTAAACTGGCTTAGTCCGCTTGAAACTATTCTAAACCAATTTGGTTGGTTAATGTCAAATTGAGAGTTTCAGATAGTCAATTTCAATTGAGATTTACACAAAAATGGTGAGGGGCAGTTGGGTGGGATTGTGCTTGCCAATTCAAGCATAATCTCACCCAATTTGAGGTGTCAAAATGGATTAAGTTTAACAGGTTAACTTGAAATTGATATAATTTTATTTGATTTAGAACTGGAGCTGGTACAAAAAATAATAACAATGACCTAACTTGGTAAGGGATTGAGACTAATTAGTCTGACCTAAAAAAGGACTAAGATTAATTAGTCTGACCTAGTAAATTACTGGAACTGGTAAGTGTTAACCCATCGGATTATTATATTAGCCTATTAACCTAATAATAGTAGTAAGTAATAAATAATTAATTTATATTTATATATTTAATTTTTATATAAATATTAAAATAATAAATTTAGTATATTAAAATTATACTTTAATATATATAATATTAAAATTATATATATGAGAAATATAAAATAATTTTTAATATTAAAATTAATAAATTTATATATTTAATATTATCAATATATATTATATAATTTTATCAAAATAAATAATTATATTAAAATTTGAATTAGTAATTTAATATTAAAATTTTGAATTATGTAAAAATTTTAAATAAATAATTTTCACATTAATTTTAAATATTATATATATATATATAATATAATACATTATTATTTATTTTTTATTATTATAGATAAATTATTATAATTATTTTTATTAATATATTATTTGTACGAGTATTTATTTATATATTTGATAATATATAAATTATTAAATATATTTATTTATATATAATACTTTGGACTTGATCAATATATATTTAATAATATAAATTTATTTTATTAAATAAAATAAATATATTATATAAAATAAATATATAAATATATAATATAAAATTTATTTTATTAAATATAAATATATAAATATAATATATATAATATATTTATTTTATTAAATATATTTAATAATATATATTTATATTCATATATAATATATATGATAATAATAATATTATTATATTTAATAAATAATAATAATATATTTTAATTAATTAATTAATAATATAAAATTAATAATAATAATAATAATAAAATATAATGAGTTATAAAAATTTACCTGAACCCATTTGACAAATGTTGACTTGCGATTGAGACTGAGACTGAGACTGTACCAACTCGATCTTAATCTGATTTGGTAAAAAAGTAACTCGATTTGTAACTGGCTCGATATATAATTTTTTTCTATTGAGTTAGCTTGGTAGAATTGAGTTTGCCCAATAGAGTTGAGTTAACTCGTTTTGAGAGGCCTATAGCCAATCGATTCCCACCTTTAATAGGTGTCATGCATAAGGAAAAGATTTTCTTGCCAAATTAAACCTCTTTGTTCTTTTTCTTTTTTATATGTTTTTATGCTCTTTTACATTAATTTTTTTATAACTTATATTATTACTTAAGTACTATCAAGTAATATAGATATAATACAAATAATTTTTTTAATATAATATTATTTTAAATAAATTAAATAATTTATCTAATTAAGTTAATTTATTATATTATATATTTTATTTTAACTTTTATTACTTTATAATTCATTCATTTTTTCTTTTCATTTGTCCCATTTTATGCTTTTTTATATTTCATGTCTACTTTGTTGCACATGATTCAAATATTAAGTAATATAGATAGAATATAATATATTTTATTTTTAATTCTTTTAAAAAAATTTAAATATGTTAACATTTTAATATTGATATTATTAATCTCTTTTCTATATTTCTATACTATTAAGAATTGAGGGTTTATAGGTTGGGGTTACATTTTTTTTCCTACATGTGTTACAATAAGGAAAATTTTTTTCCCTCCTTTCACTTTTCCATTTTCTTATTTATATATACACCAGCCTCGGTCCCGTGCAAACAGACGGTGCCTATTATTTTTTTTAAAGATATAAATATAAAATTTTTATAATATTATAATAATGGTGATATGATTATTTCTACATAAAATTATTATTAAGATAGAAATATACTATTTCTTTATTATAAAAATAATTGGAGTAAGTTAAAAAGTTTAATATAAAATATATATTGATTCAATTAGTTGATTAATTCTATCTATTAATAAAAGTATATAACATCAAAAAAAGATTTGATTAGAATTTATAACTTCAGTATTATTTTTTATTATTTATGATTTGAATGCGAATATTACTAAATATAATAAATATAACATAATATATTTTATTTATAGTCCAGATACTAACAACATTGAGCAATATATATAATGACATATTTTTTTATTATAAAATATTACAAATAAATTATTAAATTAAATTAATTAAATTATTTAATCATATATTATATTTTTAATTTTTTATATCATTTTATAACACACATATATTCTTCTTATTTCCTTTACTTATTCCTATTATTACTTAACAAAATAGCATATATTAATTGATGCTCTATTTACGATAATAGTTATTATTTATTTAACAGTTATGTATTTTATTTTATTATAAAATATTATAAACAAGTTGTTCATTCTATTTAATTAAATTATTTTATAACTTATATATTATTTATCTTCTTTCTTGTGATCATTTTTATTATTTAATGAAACAAAAATTATTATTTACAATTGTATTTATATTAATAGTTATTGTTTATGTTAATAATTATATTTATTATTTAATTATAAAATATTATAAATAAATTATTCATCTAATTTAATTCAATTGTTTAATCATGTACTATACTTTTAATTTTATTATATTACTAAATTTTCTTTTTCTTTATGTATATTAATATTATTTATAAATCAAACATTAGTATTATTAAATAGTATTAAATATTTTAAATAATTTAATAAAAAAATTTATTAAATTATTTAAAATATTTTAAATATTCTTTTTCTTTAGTATTAAATATTTTAAATATTCTTTTTCTTTATGTATATTAATATTATTTATAAATCAAACATTAGTATTATAGGTATAACATAATATATTTATTTTCATTATTAAATATTTTAAATAATTTAAAAGTCTAATAAAAAATTAAAAATTAAATTAATTAATTATATATTCTAATTTTTAAAAATATTAAGAATTAAAATCATATTTATCTATTTTAGTTTTATAAATATTTTTATATCAATTTTTAAATGTTATATTTTACATTAAATATACATTAACTGAAATTTTATCATTTTTATATAATTCATCAAATGTTTTTCTATTCTTTTTTCTAATCTATTCTATTATTTATTATTTAAATATTATTATTAAAAGTAATATAGATATATAATGCAACATATTTCCTTTTCAAAATAAAATTTTTGAGAGAAGTTTTATTCTTGGTATTTAATAGCTAATATTTTTTCCTTTTTTTAATGGTTTTATTATTACTAATATTTTTATTCCTAAAAATAAACTCAATAAATATAAATTTATTTAATAATTAAAAATATTAATAAATTTATGCTTTACACGGGCTCTAAAACTAATTATCATAAGTGTAAAGATTTTAGTTTGAATTTTCTCTCTCTCACCGGCTATCATTTTTTTTATCTCTCTCTCTCCCTCTGTACTCCGAAGCAACTTGCATTATATTGACATTTAATGGGGTGGCTTCTACGGTACCTTTAAAAAAAGCAGGGGTTTCAAAACTTGGAGTTGTTGGCACAATAAAATGAAGACATGTGGAATGTGAGTCATTATTTTTGTGTAATTTTTTTAATCTCCATATAAGAATTTGTATTTGCAAAACGTACCTTGTTGAATCTCATTTTCTTTACTTCATCAGTGTGTTTCTCTTTGTTTTTTCCGGAGTTAATATTGTACGGCCTCCAAATCTCATCGATTGAGGTGATTGTAGAAAATGATTTTGAAAATCCAAACCTCATCAAATCCTAATATTTATAATAAAATTCAATATATAACATAATATTTCAAATCTTAAAAAAAAAATCAGCTCTTTTAATAAAGAATTTGTTTGAATCAATAAATTTGTTTTCAAAATTGTTTGATATCATTAAAACTTTAATTTTAATTAAAAAGACTTTTTACAATAAGGATTAGAGTCAACACTATTTAATTGGTGTGACTAAATGAATTAATTATTAATTCTAATAAAATTAGTTTGAGATTACTTTCACATGCACTTTTGTTAATATCACAACTTATTATATTTAAAATTTCATATGAATTATTCCTTTATTTAAATTTAAATAATCTAATAAAAAAGCATAAATATTTGGTTTTATGTTATTCTTTTAAAAAATAAATTTTACTAAAATTACTCTATGATATTGATTGTGACATACTTTATTACTAAAATTATATTAATTAACTAAACTCATGTTACTTAAAAGAAAACATGATGAATTACCCAAAAAAAAGTGGTTAATTCAATAAAGTTGAGTTGAGCGAATAAATTAATAATTTAAAATAATAAAGAAAATATATAGCATAATTTATTAAAAATTTATTTTTTAAATTTAATAAAATAATAAAAAAAACTCTAAAAATTTATGTACACAAAAAAAAATATGAATTTGTAATTTAATAATTATTTACACATATGAATTATTAAAATTTCAAATATATATGTTGCAAAGAAATAAAAGAAGTAAGGATGATTAGTGTTGGTTATTACCCATAATTATATTACAAGAGTACTTTTTCATCACAAAATGTTTAGTTTGAATTATTATTACAATTTAAAGGGCGAGTCTATGACCACAGCTCTACCCAAATGTTAATAGTATCAAAAACCCTCCATCTCTTTATTGTTTAAAAATGTAGCAGAAACATTTATTGGTATTATATATAAATTTTGCACTGCCTTCTAAAATTTTGGATTTACAAGAATTATTTTAAAATAGAGTTATGTCTTTCCTTTGTTCTTTATATCCTATACAAATTGTATGTTTGTTAAAACAATATCTACCTAAAATTATAATTATAAGTCATTAATTAATTATAATTGCTCCTAAATAGAAATATGATTGTAAAAAACTATAAAAAGAATGTTTTATAAGTTATATACGATTCAATAATAAATTAAATTAATCACATTAAAAGTTATAGATCCATTTTGGGTATTTTTCTTGAAAAATTAAAATAAGAATTATTTGTTATTATTTATTCTTTTACCTTATTTATTTTTTGTGTTAAATAAATGAGGAATTACTAAAAGTGATTGTGAAACTAATCTGATCCTAAAATTAATGGATATGGTGTAAGATATTGTTATGTATGTAATAAAGAATAATTAAAAATTGTACGATTATATAATTTAAATGATTGAATTGAAAGTTTTTTTCATTTAAATAGCTAACGTCAATGTTAACAAGGCTATAAGATAATAGGAAAAGGGGTTTGGGAACAATTTCAAAGATTGGATACATTTACTTTAAATGCTCTTGTCAAATACCACAAAATGTTGAAAAATCAAAATTAACTTAAGATTTATTATTATTTGTGATTTATAATCTATTAATACTTGAGAGTGTCCAAACAAGTTTTAAATTGCAGTAGCAACAATAAATTTCACTAAGAGAAGATATGGCTCAAAGACATGTTGCATGGTCTTGCAATGCACCGCATCAGCCCACTTGCTCGTTATTCCTGCACCTTAGTCAATTAATGAGTTGATGTCAATCAATAGAGGGGCAAATTGGATCTATTGTGCGTGCAACGGGGTGACATTTTGGGTTAGAAATAAAATTATTAAAAGTTTAGGAAAATTTCTGTAATTTTCACTCAAATAAGAGAATGTATTTTTCTATGGTTCTAAATCCATCATACATATATCTACGACTCATACAGTGCCATAACACCTTGGGTTTTGGACCCCAAGTTTTACTTATGGCACCTTAGAATCTATTATGGTTATGATAATGTTTGATTTCCAACTTATTTTTATTTTTTTATAACCGAAGGTTATAAAGGTAGCTTTAAAAAAATGATAACTTTAAAATAGCTTATTTCAACAATTGTTACGTTGGTCATCGATTTTGTCCTCTTCAGTACTTGTAATTATTTGTCAATCAATTCTTTCTATACTATTTTCTTCTATTATCTTTATTTGGTTAATTTATTCATATTCCAGAATTTGTTAACATATTTGGTTATTTAGTTAATTTATTCATATTTGTTTTATAATTAATTTTTTATAACATATTTGGATACAATTGTAAGCAAATCAACATCTTTCATGAAGATTTCATTTGAATTCATATTTGTTTTTATAATTAATTTTTTATTCATTGATTTTATTATCGTACATTTACAAATAATTGTACATTTTAAAGTTATAAACTATTTTAGCTGAAGATGAGACAATCACACTTCAAGACACATTTCGCCCATTAGTAATTCGTTTTAGATAAGAATAGCGCTCTCAAAAGGATTGCTCAACAAGTTTTGAATAGAAAGACTTCATGATACATTAAAGTTAGCATTTATATATAAATTATTATTATTATTTTTATGTTTATGTTTATGTTTATTTATAAATTCAATTTATTGTTATTTGGACTCCAAGAGAACATCAAAATAATTGCCCCATGACTTTTGGATAGAAGAACTTTAGGATATGTTAAATATACATTCATATTTAAATTATTATTTTTATATTTATGTTTATGTGTAAATTCATATTAGTATTATTTGGACCTGGAAAGTAGTTTGGACAAAATTTTATTCTTTTTAATTTTTTTTACAAGAAGCATAAGATACAAAATACTAAAAAATAAAAATACATATTTTGCACTACAATTTTATTTAAATTATTCTTTTTATCTTTTCTCAACTTATATCACTTTGCATCTTAATTTAAGCTTTTCTTAAAAAATAGAAAATTAAATTTGTATCAACTACGTGAACTTTGATGCTTTTTTAGAAGATATGTAGATCATACTCTGTTAGATCAAGCACATTTCTTTGTAAATATATATTTATATATATAAATATGTATATATATATGTTTATGTATTTCGTTTTAATGTTGTGTCAATTCTCTCTTTTCCTATATTACTTAAGGAGTCTATTTTATTCTTTACTTTTTATAGGCTAATAAATGAAAAGTCCTGAAATATTTAAAATAGTTTGTTTAAATTGTTTTATTAATTTTTATTATTACTTTATATGAGATATAAATATATTCATTCTGGCTATAATATTTTATATAATTCATTTCAAAGTAAATAATCATCAAACGCCAATGCCTTCACAGATCCACAAAATGTATTCGAAATTATAAATCATAAAAAAAAGAAGCGCACTTAACCACCAAATACAAAATGCTTGGATTCATCAAATAGGAAAAAAAAAAATTCACGTTAAATTACTAACTCCTGCATTCAAGAGTATATCAAAGCCCATAAAACGCTAAAATGAAAAATTTTCTTTGATAATATATAAATATCAAAATAATAACAAAAATTTGAAGAATTTTTTCATGATTTGATACTTATTAAAAGAAAATAAGACCGAAAATCTAATCATGAGGTAATTTTTGTTGGTTTTGGGAAGAAAAGTTGAGATCGTAACAATCCCAGAGAGCACAATATATTTTCTGAAGATGTTGTGTTGCTCTCTTTTGTGCATACTGGGGTAAAAATACCGGATTACGTTTATTTTATAAACAATTTATCGTTTTACCGTAGTTTCAAAATAAATTACCAGAATACGCAGGGCGCCATTCTAAATGGCGCCCGCAAAGCTTGGAGGCGCCATTCAAAGTGGTGTCATTCAAAGTGGCGTCCTCCGCCTACAGGCACCTTGAAAGGCGCCATTTGAAGTGGCGCCCTCCTAGGGCGCCATTTTCAAAATTTGAATTGGGAGGCGCCTAATGAAATGGCGCCTCCCCCCTCTTTAAATACACGGCCACACTCCCCTCCCTCTGCACTCCATCTCAGAAACCCTCCCAGCCGCTGTTCTTCCCTTCTTTCTTCGTAAATCTTGTAGGCACTCCTTTTCTCTCATTCGCAGTATTTCTTTTATTCACAAATCATCATCTGTTATTTCTTTTGTGCATTTCATTCGGAAACATTTTCTTCTTTGGAGCAGATCTGATCTTCTTTCAACTTTTTCTTGGTTAGTATTTTTATAATTTTTGTATTTATATTATATTTTTTTAAATTAATTATTATGATTTATGATATGAAATGATGATCTAGGATTTAGAAAAAATTTATACAAAATTATATGATCTGTGATAATTTATAATTTTTGCTGGTTAATATTTTGATAATTTTTGTATTTATATTATAATATTTATTTTATATTGATTATTATGATTTATGATGTGAAATGATGATATAGGATTTAGAAAAGATTTGTACAAATTTATGTGATATATTATAATTTTTACTGGTTAGTATTTTTATAATTTATGTATGTATATTATAATTTGTATTTCATGTTGATTATTTTAATTTATGATGGAAAATGATGATCTAGGATTTAGAAAAAACTTATACAAATTTATGTGATCTGTGATAGTTTATTATTTTTACTGGGTAGTATTTGTATATTTTTTATATTTATATTATAATTTTTATTTTATGTTCATTATTATGATTTATAATGTGAAATGATGATCTAGGATTTAGGAAAAATTGAAGCTTCAACATATTTTATTTTTTAGAAAATTAACATGTTATTAATAATATTTTATTACAATCATTAATTATATTTTTTAATTTATTACAATATTTTAAGTAAATTAAAGCTTTAATATACATTTTATTAACAAAAATAATTAATTTCATATTATATTTTATAGAAAAAAGTTATTGATTAAATTAAATATTATTTATATAAATATTTTTAAATTTTTGTTGATGATAATTTTTAAATATTATATTTTAAATTTAAAATACATCAACTAAGAGTTCTCAAAGGGTTTACAGTTCGTACATAATTTACTATTCATTTCATGTACTTTGCTAAATTTTTTCTTCTTCATTTCTTCAATCATTCTATTAAAAGTTGAAATGCAATATATTGAATAATATTAATATAATATAATTTCATATTTTTGACATAAAATTATTTTTAATGATCAAATATCTTTTTTTGAAAAATTCATGTTATGGAAAACGCTAATTGAAATAACTAACTATATATTTTAGTTTTAATAAAAGTAGTTAAGAATAAAAATTAATTATCTTTTAAAATTTATTAATATTTTCTTGATATAAAAGTTCTAACACTATATTTTAAATTGAATATACATTAATAAAAGTTTATATATATTTTTATTTTTATTCCCTTAATATATTATTTTATGTAATATATTTAATTTAGCGTGATTTTTGCATAATTTATTTATTGATACAATAATATCTAATAATTTTTACTTAGAGATTAAAGTTATTAAATTATCTAACATATTTTTCTTTCATGCAGAGGCTTTTTTCTGTTTGCTTCTCCGAATACTTACCGGTTAGTATTTTTATAAATTTTATGCTTATATTATAATTTTTATTAGTCATGATAAAAATATTTTTTATATTGGTAGAGAAATTTGTTTAGAATGTTACGATATAAATAATATAATTTTTTTTATATTATATTGATTGTTATGATTTATGATGTGGAATTATGATTTAAGATGTGAAGTTATGATTTATGAAAATTTTGTAAGAATTTATATGTACTGTGATAGGTTGTGCTATTAAAAGAACAACAAACGAGATAAAGAAATGTGTCCTAATATAGGTTCTAGGACCTAGGTGAAAGTTATATTTAGAGGATTTTTTCATGTAAAATCTTAATATAGCATAAGAGAGGTACTAAAAAAAATTTTAGGATATGTGAATGTAACCAAAAGCCTTAAAAAAAATAGGATATTGTTATTGAAAATTTTAACTTTTTTGTATTTAAATAGTAGATATTATAAATGCAAGAACAATAAACGTACTTGAAAAAATTATACTATACATAGGTTTATCCAGGAAGCATTAAAATATATATGAAGGTATTGCAAAATAAGTATTAGACGAAGTCGGTATTGCAAAATAAGTATTAGACGAAGTCGGTGAATGTAAAAAAGAATTCATGACTGTATTATATTAAAAAATTCAAATAATAATGTGTACATAATTTTGGTTACTATTTGGTAGTAGGTGCGAACGGAGAAAAAAGCCGTAAAAATAAAAAATATAATGTATTAAAAATGTTAACTAATTTAATTAGTATAATTTGTGCAAAATAACCAAGAGAAGTGATAATTGAAAGAGATAAACTAAACCATAAATAAGATTATATAGCCAAATATTATATTAGTTTTGGAAAAGAAATAACATTTGCTTGGCCGGAAAAATAATCCTATTATTACGTAGTATTAATAGAATACCTTGCAAAATAGTAATACATCCCGTTCACTTTTAATTATAGTAATAAATACTACTACATTCGTTTATGAGAACAAAATTTGTATATGAGATAATCTGTCAGTTGTGGGGGTGCAGTGAGTATTTTGCAGCTAAAAGTAAGAAGATGAAGAAAAGTTTAATTGCTTTTATATATTCAAATGGTGTAATTATTGAGGGATCAATGGGGGTAATGTACGATGGACCTCCCCCAAAGGCACTGACGTTAAGAGAATGCAACACTATGGATGTTTTGCGGGAGAGAATTCATGCCTGATTGAAGCTTCACGAAGATCAAGCTATGGGAAAAATTGTTTATAGGTTTCCACAGCATCAAACAGAGGCTCAATACATGGCATACGAATTGGATGACGATGAAGACTTAGCGTGTGCCATTGCAAGCTATGAACAGCATCCAACGATGACAGCAATGGAGTTGTATGCGGAGGTGATCACATCCGAACTGCACATGGCCAACTTGGGTTCACAAGAAAGAGTTCCAACAACTAGATCACCTGTGGTTCCAACGGCTAATGTCAGCACTAGTTGTTCGATGGTGCGGGAATGGCTTCCTTACATGGGTGGAATCGAGTTCCATATTTCTCATAGTTATACTCCTGCATTGGACTCATCAGTTGCCGGTGTTTTCTCGTGAAATATATCACATACCATGATGGGTTCAACAAGTGCCTTACTGGTCGTAGAGGAAGAATCCGCTGATCCTATATTGATGGATGCCCACCTCGAGTCTGGTTTTGAGGATGATGAGGTGTCTTGCAGTAGCGATGATGATTGTGACACTGATGATGAAGAACACGCCATTACACATGGAGACAGTGTTGCAACGCGGCAAGTGAGGAGTGACAATGCTGCACAGACATCATGTGGTGTCCCTCAAGCTGCTGTCTTCTCTCACATTGATTGGGATGCCATACAGAATCCTGAGGAATTTTTGAAAATAATGAAACCAAGTTATGATTACGACATGGGGGACTTACAGGTTAGGCAAAAGTTCGATTGCAAGGAGGCTTTAATTGCTGCAACTAAGCATTGCCACATCAGAAGGCACCACAATTATTACGTGGAGGAGTCGGATACCAGGAGATTAAGCGTGAAGTGTGATAATTATGGGGACCGATGCAATTTCCACCTCAGAGCGACAAAGCTGAAGAATTGTAACACTTGGACAATAACTAGATTTTCAGGGCCTCACACATGTGTTAATGCCAGTTTGACACAGGATCACAAGTCTCTGGACTCGGAGTATATCAGTTCCTTGATACTGGAGATGATTAAAGTGAAGCAAGATGTTCCAATCTCGCTTATACAAGAGAGGGTGGAAGGCATGTACGGGTATAAGATTTCGTACAGGAAAGCATGGAAGGCGAAACAAAAGACAATTGTCAAGGTGTACGGTGATTGGGATAAATCGTATGAAGTGCTTCCTAAATGGTTGGACATTTTAGGCTACTGTGACCAGGCGCTGTTCAAGTTGGAGTCATAAGAATTCGTCACAGCTGACAACCGTGTTGATCCGCAGAAACATGTTTTCAACCGAGTTTTCTGGGCTTTCAAGCCATGCATTGCTGCATTTCCCTTCTGCAAGCAATTCATACAAGTTGATGGAACGTATCTGTATGGCAAGTTCAGGGGCGTGCTACTGATTGCTGCGACCCAAGACGGTAACAAATGCCTCGTTCCTCTTGCCTTTGCCATTGTTGACAGGGAGAACTATGAAAACTGGAGTTGGTTTTTGGCATTACTGCGTATAAATGTTACGAACAAGCAAGGAATATGCTTGATATCAGATCGGCACCGAGCTATAAAAGATGCTGTAGCCACCGAAGGCCTGGGATGGTAGCCTCCTTATGCTTTTCACCGGTACTGTATCAGACATATTGCCAGCAACGTTCGCAAGAAGTGCAGGGATGACAATGTGAGGAAAGCTGTCCTTAAGATTGGTATGCGTTATAGCATAATTTCTTTGTTGAACCTTTCATCTATAAATTTGTGTATCTAGTAGTTCAACCCGATTAACCTATTTGTCTCCTTCTGTTCAGCGTATGAGCCCAGTTGGGAAAAGGCCATGGAGAGATTAGACAACCTTAGCAAAGTGAACGAGGAGATCCACAAGAAGTTGACCGCTATTCCGATGGAGAAGTGGACGCTTGCTTATGATGAAGGCAGAAGATATGGTCATATGATAACTAACATTGTAGAGTGCATCAATTGCCTCTTCAAAGGATTAAGGAAGCTACCAATCACAGGCCTTGTGCAACAAACATACTATAGATGTGTCAAGTACTTTGTGGAAAGGGCAAAAGAAGCACATGCTGAACTAAAACAAAGTCACATATACGCAAGCAGATTCAGATAGGAGCTTGCGACTATCCAGTCACGTGCTTCTTCTTACCACGTTCATGCTTATAATAGACAAGGGACTAGGTTTGAGGTGGTGGAGGGCCCTGATATGGTCAGGGGGTTATGTGGAAAGGTCGTCCAAGTGTTATTAGACAAAGGCCAATGTGAATGTGGACAATTCCAAGCATATAGGTATCCTTGCGCTCATATTATTGCTACTTGCGCCTCAATCAACATATCGTGGGAATCATATGTCGATGCTGTATACAGACTTGACACACTACTCAATTGCTACAAATCTGAGTAATGGCCTATCGGAGAGTGGTCACAATGGAATAACCTACCACCATTTCCTGTCCTAGTTTCAAATTATGGAAGATTACGTGCAAGGGGACAACCAAAGTCGACCCGAATCAGAAATGAGATGGATTGGCCTCAAGAGAGCAGTGTAAAGCAAAATGCGGTCATTGTAAGATGGAAGGACATAATCGTAGGCGCTGCCCACTGCTACATGGGGAGGAAGGCCCTTCTACACCTTGATTTTTATTATTTACTTTTGCATATATGTTATAAAGTATGTTAACCAATATCATAAGTGTAACGATCGCACACTATATTTTTTTTAATGGTTGTAAAATTGCACGTCATTATGTATATATATGTTACCCCATTACTAGTAATGTGAACCGACCATTAGTTGATCGTCCAAATGTATACAAATTAGTTAAAATATTAAAATATCGATATTTTATAAATTTTTTTTCGCTTTACCGCGGTTTCGAAAGTATTTACCAAAGTACGCAGGGCGCCACATGTCCGCTGAAGGCGCCTTTCAACATGGCGCCTTTGCTGCACCTAGCCTGTTGGGGGGAAAGGGGCTGGGAGGCGCCATTTCACTTGGCGCCCATTTCATTTGGCGCCTCCCCCAACCCATTTGGAATTTCATAATATTTTTTATTTAATTAATTAAATTTTATAAATTTATATATTTATTTACATAATTTTTACGTTATTATTATTTATAATAAAATTATAATTTTTAAATACAATTAATTATATTTTATAAAAAATATTTAGATTAAGGTGAAGCAAACATCAACATTAACTAGTATAGATTGTAAATTAAAAAAAATATAAGGGCCTTTGGTATATAAATCTAAATATTTTTTATAAAATATAATTAATTTAATCTTAATACAGTTATATCTTAATTTTGAACGGCACCTATAGTGGACGCCCAATGATGCCATACAGTGCGGCGCCCTGCGTAATTTGGTAAATACTTTCGAAATCGCGGTAAAGCGGAAAAAAGTTTATAAGATATTTATATTTTGGTATTTTGACCATACAAACTCTTGTGTTGAACTTTGTACTTAAATTGCACAAGTCTGTTAAGTTAGTGTGTGTTTAAATTTCATTCTAATGCAATGCTTGTCGTGGCAGATGGCATCCACATTCCGTCGCGTTGATCCTGGACCACAGGATCCTTCGCTGCTGACGGCTCAGGCCTCACACATATCCCAGTCGATTTGGGCAGGCCATATATGGAAATAGTTAGATCTTAATAAACTTAATTCAACTGTTTCTGAATTATCAGACGTGATAATTGTTGATTTTTTTTCTTTTGCAGCCTAACCGTGTGCTCAGGATTCGACGAGCCCATCACTACCATCACCAGCAGCCGCTAGAGTTGATTGTTCCCTTTTTACGAGAGGCAGGCTTTTACAGCTTGGCGATGTGCGAGTTTGTGCCGATCGACCATCAGTTGATCAGTGCTTTTGTAGAGAGGTGGAGGCCGGAGACACACACCTTTCACATGCCGTATGGAGAGACGACTATTACCTTGCAGGATGTTGCTTTTCAGCTCGGCCTACCCATTGACGGTCGAGTAGTGACGGGGCCCACTGTGTGGGGATGGGGAGCCCTGATAGAGGAGTATTTGAGACTCCAGTTACCGGTGGATGAGAATGTCATCAGAGGGGGGCGACTGAGGATGAGTTGGCTGGAGAGGCATTTCACTCATCTTCCAGATGATGCAGATGAGGTGACAGTGAAGAGATTCGCCCGGGCTTACATTTTACGTCTCATTGGTGGGACGTTATTTCCAGACCATTCCGGCACATATGTCCACCTCATGCACTTACCCTTGATCGGACACTTACATGGGGCTGGGACGTACAGTTGGGGATCTGCTTGCCTGGCCTATCTGTACAGAGAGCTCTGCAAGGCCACCGCTCCGGATTACAAGGAGATAGGAGGGTGTTGCCTACTACTGCAGCTCTGGGCATAGGATAGATTTCCCACTATCGCCTCCGCGATAGCTGTTTTAGACATACCAGAGGGGGATGCAGGGATTGGCCCTTTAGCACGCAGGTTAGAAAATTTTTCAACTTTCACTTATAATTAAGTTTACTACGAAGTTGTTTAACTTTCTTATTGTACTTGGCAGGTGGCAATATCAGAAGATGTTCCAGGATAGTCCGGCACACAGCCTACCCCATTACAGATACGTGCTGGACCGTCTTCGACTTGACCAGGTATGTAGGGGATAATGAATTTCTTTATTTCAGGGCTTTGTCCATTCCATCATCGTATTTTAATGACAACCTAAATTTGCAACTTTAGATCACCTGGATTCCGTACACTGAGGAGGTCACCGCATCACTGCCTCAGTATTGCTTTGACGGGAGTGACACGTGGACAGCAGTGGTGCCGCTCATTCACTTTTAGATTGTCGAGTGGCACTAGCCTGATAGGGTTCTGCGGCAGTTTGGATTACGCCAGGCTATTCCAGAGCCACCGAAGCAGGTGGCGGAGGTCCATTGCCTTCACTTGTCCAGTCGGCATGATGAGGAGTGGCATATCCGCCATCAGCCGTATATTGCACTCTGGGATATCCGGCGAGACTTGTGCGCTATTGCCGAGCCGACGACACGCCTAGTTCTGGGACCATGATCCGATTACATGACATGGTACAGACGGGTTACCAGGCGATGTATTACACCCGTTGGGGGAGCGCTAGACCTTGTGGTAATATTGCGTGCTAGTTTTCTGTATCTGATTTTCTTTAAATGCATTAGTATTATAACTAACTTTAATGTCAAAAATTTGCACAGGTAAATGAGGTTTCCACACTACAGGACTTCACTACCCCTGAGGGGCAGGCTATGTTCACCTTCGATGCGCTTAGATCAGCGATGGAGTTCATCCTTCATGTCATTCAGGAGGTTGATCATGTGATTATTGACTCATATGCGGAGCCAGCTCCTCAGGCCCATCATATCCCAGACCCTGCGGAGGCTAACCATGATCAGCCTCGCTCTCGCCGACGATGTCGCACTGCTCCACGACATACGTCGCAGGCTGATGTTCCGTCCGCTCCGACAGTGCAGCACATTCCACCTTTGACTGCCCAAGAGACCATGACGATCATGCTTGATGTTGCTGCCTCATCTCATATGTACCCTACTGCACCTGATGATCCTTCATCCTCCACCGTGTTCCCGGCTGCACTATATGGGCCGTCATCATCCCAGATGTACCAGTTTTCTCCTGGTGTTCCATCCTCATTCCAGACATTTCCACACATACCAGGAGTTTCATCTTCATTCTATGCCTTTCCTTCCGATGATGCTGGTCCATCGCAGCCATATCGTCCTGCATTTGATTGGCATACTCAGGATCAGGGATTAGCACATGGTGGCATGATGACAGATGACTCAGAGCTTGTAGATAGAGGTAGAGGTGGAGGTAGAGCGGGAGCCAGGGGCAGGGGCAGAGGCAGAGGCAGAGCAGGAGCTGGAGGTAGAGGAGACACAGACACCGGGGATGTGACTCCCGAGCCTGCGCAGAGGGTTAGTAGATACAGCCGCCACATTACCGATCCTGGATGTGGGACCGGACATCACTTACGTAGACATTAGCTTTCTTTTCTATGTTTATTGTATATTTATGTACATTTATCTTACTACTTTATTGCCAAACATCAACATTTAGAATGATTTTACTACTTTATTGCCAAACATCAACATTTAGGATGATTTTAATTACTACAACATTTTTAATTGCTTGCGTAGGAACAATTATAAATAATAATAAACTTCAAAATCATTGCAATATTTATTTTTTTAAAAAAATGATGATAAGGACATCTCCCAAATATAATAACTAACATTATTAATTATCATACTTTCACAACTGTTATAATTATCTACTCTTTTTTATTTACTATGTGAAAATAAATAAATAATATTAAATTAAATTAATAAATTTTATATTCATAATGTGAAATATATATTTATTTTTTAATTAAATTATTTTCTCATTATTTATTTAAATATAAAAAAATTGATAATATTAATTATAATATTTGAAGGATAAATAACCATCATCCTTGTAAATGACATTAAATACTGTATTTATTCAATACGTTATGAGTCGAGTTCACCAAACATTTAAGAATAAAAATACGTAACACAATTGTCAACGTAGATGGGGATGCTGCCCATGTACAGTACCAAAATTCAAGTCTCTTGGGTTCACAGTTGACACGGTCACCGGCTAATTAACTTAGAAATGAGGAGTGAGGGTGCCGTAGGCCAAAGGTGCCATATCACTTGCCGTCCCTTCCCTTCAGCGCCAACGACACGATTTCGTCTAGCGTACCTCTACACGCTATTTGGCATCTCTCCATCGCTGTGCGTATCTTTTGTGCTTATTTCAATAAAATATTTCGAAGGAACGATAAAACGAATAATAATTTCTTAAAAAATAGTTAATCGATACTTTTCCCTCTCATTGCCAAAATATTTTATCATTGTGACGAAATAAAAAATAACTAATTCATGTTACAATTTTGATTTCATTACAAAATGAAAAGATTATTGTAACAAAATAATCACATTTTTTTAAATTTTCAGCTATCTTCAGCCTCATCATTTCGCATTTACTTTGTTACAAAATAAAAATAATTTTATTCAGATAAATACAAAGTGACAAGAATATTATTGGAATAAATACAAAATAAGAAAAATATATTTATTTCATTATATTTCTTTTCATTTTTAACAATTTTCAACTTCGTATATAAAGAATATTATTGAATAATTCAATAAATTTACTTATGTGTAATAACATATTAAATAATTACTTGTAATAATATAATTTCAAACGTTGGAAGTTTATAATTTCAAAATTTGATAAATATTAAGTGTCATTGGATCAAATTTTGAGAGATCTTAATATAAATTATGTAATTATTTTTTATTGATCCTATATTTTTTAAATAATATTTAATTATTTACTAAATATTTATTATTTTTATTCATTATATTATTATCATTAACTACTTTCTTATTTAATTCCTATAATAAATTTATGTATTAGATATCAAAGTGGAGTTAACATATTTTTATATGACATCAAATATAATTATAAAATGAGTAATTTATTTTTAAAAATTTGTTTTGAGTCACAATCATATATTATTTATTTTTAAAATTTTTATTTTCAAATGATATCAAAATTAATTATTTTTGAAAGGAAAAATTGTAAAAAATAGGACCGATGGCACCACCTTGAATGACGCCCTTAAAGCTTCCCAGAGGCGCCATCTTGGATGGCGCCCCCCCCCCCCCCGAATGGCGCCTCCCCTTTCCGTGCGTATTTTGGTAATAAGTTTCCAAAGGACGGTAAAACGGAAATAAGTTTCGTAAAAAATGTTAAAATGATATTTTATCCACATACTGGAGTGTAACTTGAGTTTTCTTTTCTTTTTATTAAATTTCCTTAATTTAATTAGAAGTCTTTTAATAGAATCCTTGACGATCACTTTGTCAATGAAACAAAATTCTTGAGATTACTCGTTACTAATGAGACTTTCTCAACAGCTTGCATCGAGAAAAGCTAAATAAAATGGCACCAATCACATAGGATTGCGCGGTCAACATTTTATTTATCCTTTATTGATTATAACTTTAATTTTTAATAAAAATATTACATAAACATAAATTTTATTGATGGCGGTGCCCTATTTGTCAAGATATATATATATATATATATATATATATATATATATATATATATATATATATATATATATATACACACACACAATTAACAATGATTGTAAATAAAAGTTCATCAAAATAACTTTCTTGGAGTGGATTCACCCAACACGACCCTGGTTTTCATGTTAAAAAATTGCTTATTACTTATTCGATACATAATTGTTTCTTTGATTGATGATGGATTTCTCTTAATAGATATCTGATGAATTTCTGTTTTGCTAGTTCTCATATTTAATTTGTCTAAAATTTTTGGTATATTTTTTTACCAAGGATTCCATTTAAGAGGGAATGAATTGAGTTTTAGAATTTTACTAACTTTTAAAATTAAAATCAGCTTTGCAAAGATTTTTATAATCAGCTTAGAAATAATAGACAAATGATTAGCCAAAGCCCCAATCATTTTGAAACAAGTATGAACAATGTAATAGCATCTTTAGCAACCAAAACAAAATATAATGTAGAGTAATGTAAAGAGATAGAGATAGAGAAGATCAAATGCAATAATTTACAATGATACGATCGTAAAGATCCAATATTCTGAAGAATATATCCACTACCAAACCTATATGGCTTAGATTTATAAAAATCCACCATTTTGCCAAATTTAAATAAGCATTTGAAGAAAATTCTACAAAGTTCACTAGTTTACAAATTAATCCTTTTGAGATTCCTTTCTCAAAGAATAATCTATTAAGAGATTCTATACTTTTAAATATTTTAAAAATATATCATCTTAAAACACAATAAATAAGTGTTTAAAATATGAAAAATAAGCTTACAAATTCTTAAAGTTTGATTAAGTAATGAAAAGTTAGAAGAAGGAATTTGAATTTTGTTTATTCAAGGGATTTGAATCATTAGTGAACAAGAAGATTAGAGAAATATATCAATGTTATAATGAAAGCTTAGAATATATGTTTACAATCAAGTGTGAGCTTCCAAATAAAAATTGGAAACATTTAGTATTCGTTTCATATTTAAAAAGAGCCGTTATAAATGTGTAAGCATTCAGAAAATTGTTTCAAGAAGTGATTCTCAGACTCTTGCAATTTTGAAAAATACAAGAGGCAAAGTGCTTCTCCCTAAACGAGGAATTTACTGTAATATGTGAAGTACTTCCCTAGGGACAAACTCTAATTTGAAAATAAGGCATCAAGATGTGCTTCGCAAAATTGTTTTTAGGGCCATAGAAAGGGAAGTGCTTTGCGAAACTATTCTCCTCCCCAATTAGAATTCTTTTTTTTTTTGCAAAATCTCTTATTTTTAAACATAATTTTGACACCTTTTGGTCATAATTTAAAATTTTAACAATTTCATACAAAACTTCTTTATAAAAAATATTTTAAGATAAAAATCAAAACTAAGTTTTTTCATTCCAATAAATAGAGTAAAATTTGACATAATTTAATTTCTAAAATATTTTCTTCAATTTATGACTTTAACCCTTAGACATGATTTTCTCTTTTACAATTGAACCTAAGAAAAATTTTCTAATTAAAAATTTCAAAGATCTTCAATTTTACGCTTAAAATTTAATACATCAAGTGATCTTGACTCACATTGAGACATATGAAAATGTGTTTATATCATCAAAATTAACTATTAAAATGGGGTTAAAGCTAACATATTTGTTTGGTGGTAAAACATTTGGAGGTGAAACGAAATTTAGTTTTTTTTTTGTGTTTATGATGTTTGTAAGCATCTGAAGTTAGGATTCATTTTAGGTGTTTCTTCGGTTTATAGTTTGTAAACATAACTTGTGGAGAGTAAGTTTATTTATTATTAATTTTCTTCATAAATTTGAGAGTTCAGTTCATCTATCACATATTAACTGTTGGTTCAGTTTGCAACTTCTTTCTTCAATGGTTGTTTTACATAATTGTTCTAGATGTTCAGACCATGTTCTCTTTAATTGATTTCATTAATATAGATGAAATTGTAGCAGTTTTTCTTGTTGTTTTTTAAATGTTTTTCCTCGAGTTTTTTGACTTTATTATTCTGGCACTTACCATTTGTTCTGTTCTCTTCTGTTTTGAAGACTAAATTTTTCATAACCTTTATTATTTTGTTGGTCCATATTATGTTTTCATAAGCTTTCAAATTTGTGTTGTTTTTCCTTTTTTTCCACATGTTTTGAAGACTAGTATTTCTAATGATTTGTGTCTTAAAATTCTATTATTTTTATTTCTCATTTTAATTTTGTGAATTTCTTTTGTTGAATATTTCCTTATAGCTGGCCAAGTTGATCTAATTTTCGCTATCAATAACAATAAAGAAATGTGCAGTTTTATCAGTCTTGTTATCTGTGTGTGGTATCATATGAAAAATGGAAGCAAAGATGCTATTAACTATACATATCAAAGTCATACTGGTGGATGATAAAGTATTGGAACTCCTACATTTTTCTTCGCATAATCACATATTATACATGAATATAAATTTAAACTATCAATGAATATTATAAAAAATTATTTTATTAATTTCAATTATTAATAAATATTATAAAAAATTACATCATCATATATTATTTATAAATATAAATTTAATAAAATTAGCAATTATACCTTTAAAAAAAGATAAAAATATAAGTGCAACAAATTCATGCATTCCTTTAGTGCTTAATAATAATAATGCACTATTAACTGAGTTTGTGCCTTTCCCCACACTAGCTTTTTTTATTTTTATTTATTTTGTATATTGAATTAATTGATATATTAATCTTTAATTTAAATATACAACCAATATAAAAATATACAAATTGACTTTGTAACTCAACAAATAGTGCAACAAATTCACATCTTCCATCTAATATTAATAATAATACATTTGTATTTATGTAAATTTAAGTAAGAAAGATATATCATTAAATAACTTTTGGTTAAATGTATTGATTCATTTCTAAAAAAATTATTTTTTGGATATGCATTTATTATTATAAGTATGGTCCTTAATTTCTTGTTGATACTCAATTTTATATGATTGTTTATTACAATTGAATCCTTACATGATAACTAAAAATAATATGATTACACTTTTATAATATATTATCAATTATCATAAAAAATGCAAATTTTATTTTCATTTTTTGGTCATGAGAAATACAAATTTTAAAAATTAATACTGCCATATTTATTGATAATGCCAAGATTTAAATTCAATTTACTATTAATGTAAAAAACTATAGTATAAAGAATAGTACAAATTTAATGGGTTAAATACAAAACATAATCTTACTAATTAAATATTATTTTTAATTATATTTAGTAATTATTATATTATATATTTTAATAAATGACTTCCAAATGAAAAAAAATTGTCAATTATTATCTTTTCATTAAAAAATACCCTGCATAAATCACATATAATTAAATATGCTATTTTATATTAATTTATTAAAATAAGATCAAGATAGAATTTTATATTGGTTCAAGTAAGATTGAAGTTTAAATTATTATTTATTAATATTAATTAATAATTATAATATTTATCTATAAAAATAATTATTTATTTTAATTTAATAATATTATATATTATTTATTATAATGAAAATTCATAAAACCACAATCAATGTGACTATTTATGTTACTAAAATAAAGTTTGATCCCTACTACATGTCATTATGAGAAAATAGACAAAAAATATTGCAAAATATTGAAAAATTTGAATCTTTTTATATTAATGTAATGCAAATTTTTTTTAAGTATTATAAAGTTGAAATAGGTGAGAAAATATTGCATTTTGTGATACTATGTTGTAGACGGTACACCTTAAAATAGTCAGTACACATATTGCATTATGGGACATTATATATTTTTAACACATAATTATATAAATTTTTTACAGTAAATTGTATTGTAATGTCAAATTTAGGACTTCTTTTCAAAAAAGTGGTAGTGTTAATCTTTATTTGAAATATGTATCGATTTTATAAATTATTAGTATTATATTTTTAAAATACTTTTTTTATCATGAGAAGGTAGTCATAAATCAGGAATTTCGAAAGGGCATAATTTTACAATTAGTTTATTAATTTTTATAAATGACCACTTATTCATTTGTCTTCTTATGATCTTTCAATAGAAAATAAGAAAATTTGATTTCGGTGGGATCCATCCAATTAGAAATGTTTAAATTGAGCTTAAAACTTTGTACAACTATAACTTTGCACTTGGTTGTTTAATTAAGGCAAATTATATGTTGATTTAATGTAATTTTTCAAGATCTATGTGCTTGTAAATGCTAAAGGCATTTTGTCCACTTTAGCTAGCAAAAAAGGTCTTTTTTATTGACTTTTTTTAATTTTTTTATTATTTTGCTGACCTTGATATCGTTTTTCTTAATTTAAATTTATTCAAATCCCGTATTAAATTTTCACTCCTTAATTCTTTTACTGCATAGTAGTGTCATAACAACTTTTTTAATAATAAAATTATCAAAGAATAATATATTACTATTCATAGACTAAATAGTAACATATTACTTTTCATCTCCAAACAGTAACATTAACTAAAAATCTTAAATAAATGAACAAATCAAGTCTTCTTAATAACTAAATTACTAAATAATAGTAATATCAAGTCTCCTTAATAAATCAAGTCTCCTTAATACATTATTATTTGATCTCCAAACAGTAATATCTACAAAAAATTTAAAATAAATAGATAAATTAAGTCTTATTAACAATCAAATTATCAAAAAAGAGGATGTCACTATTTAATTTCTAGATAGTAACAATAACTAAAATTCTAAATAAATAAATAATTTAAGTCTTATTAATAATTAATTATCACATAATAGCATGTTACTGTCTGAAGATCAAATAGCAATATATTATTATTTTTTCTTCAAACAATAATATGTCATTGTTTTATCTCCAAATAATAACATCGATCAAAAATCTAAAATAAAAGGGATAATTCAAGTTTTATTAATAACTAAATTATTAAAAAAGATAATGTTACTATTTCATTTTCAAATAGTAACATTAACTAAAAATTTAAAATAAATGGATAAATCAAGTTTCATTAATAATCAAATAGTAAAAAAAAAGCATGTTGTTGTTTAGTCTCTAAATAATAATATATTACTATTTAGTTTCAAAATAGTAATATCGATAAAAAAATTTAAAATAAATGAATAAATTAAATTTAATTAATAATTAAATTATCAAATAACAATACGTTACTATTTGATATAGTAATATATTATTATTTTATCTTCAAACAATAACATCGACTAAAAATCTAAAATAAATAGATAAAGTAAGTCTCATTAATAATTAAATTATTAAAGAAAAAGATGTTATTATTTGGTTTGTAAACAGTAACATTAACGAAAAATTTAAAATAAATAGATAAATCAAGTCTCATTAATAATTAAATAGTAAAATAATAATATGTTACTATTTAATAATTAAATAGTAATATGTTATTATTTTATTTTTAAATAGTAACATCGATAATTTTTTTTTAAATAAATAGATAAATCAAGTCACATTAACAATTAAATTGTCAAATAATAACATGTTACTATTTAATCTCTAGACAGTAACATATTAATATTTCATCTTCAAATAGTAACATCGACAAAAAAATTCAAATAAAATGGATAAATCAAGTTTCATTAATAATCAAATTGTCAAAAAATAGAATGTTATTATTTCATTTCTAAATAGTAATATCAACAAAAAATTTTAAATAAATGGATAATTTAAGTCTCATTAATAATTAAAATTTCAAATAATAATACGTTACTATTTAGTTTTCTAGATAGTAACATATTACTGTTTCATATGTAAATAGTAACATCGACATACAATCACAAATAATTAGATAATTTGAGTCTTATTAATAATTAAACAATCAAATAATAGTATGTTACTATTTAGTCTTCATACAATAACATATTATTATTTCATCTCTAAACAGTAATATCGATTAAAATTCAAAATAAATGAATAAATCAAATCTCATTAATAATTAAATTGTTAAAGAAGAGGATATTACTATTTCATCTCCAAACAGTAACATTGGCTAAAAATTTAAAATAAATAGATAAATCAAGTCTCATTAATAACTAAATTACTAAATAACAATATGTTATTGTTTAATCTCCAAATAATAACATATTATTGTTTTATCTCTAAACAGTTATATCGACCAAAAGTTTAAAATAAATTGATAATTTAAATCTCATCAATAATTAAACTATCAAATAATATCATGTTACTATTTAGTCTTTAGACAATAACATGTTACTATTTCATCTCCAAACAGTAATATCAATAAAAAATTTAAAATAAATAGATAAATCAAGTCTCATTAATAACCAAATTATCAAAGAAAAGAATGTTATTATTTTATCTTTAAATAGTAACATCGATAAAAAATTTAGAATAAATAGATAAATCAAATCTCATTAACAACCAAACCGTCAAAAAAGAGGATGTTATTGTTTCGTTTCCAATTAGTAACATCGATTAAAAATTTAAAATAAATGAATAAATTAAATCTCATTAACAACTAAATTATCAAATAATAGTATGTTATTATTTAGTCTCTAAAGAGTAACATATTACTGTTTCATCTCCAAACAGTAATAAAACAATAACATTAACTAAAAATATAAAATAAATGGATAAATGGACTAAAAATCTAAAATCAAATCCAATTAATAACATCGACTAAAAACTTAAAATAAATAGATAAATCAAATCTCATTAACAACGAAATTACTAAATAATAGTATGTTATTATTTAGTCTCTAAATAGTAACATATTACTGTTTCATCTCCAAATAATAATAAAACAGTAATATTAACTAAAAATCTAAAATAAATAGATAAATTAAGTTTCATTAACAATTAAACTGCTAAATAACAGTATGTTACTATTTAATTTTCATACAGTAATATGTTACTATCCAAATAGTAGACTAAACAGTAATTTATCCAGGATAATTATTTTTTTAAAAAAAAGAATAAAAGAAAGAGATTTTCCTATAATTTTATGTAAGATTTTCTTCTTTCAAATTTTTATTTATTTTTATTTTTATCTTAACTAAAAATTTATTTTAATCCTTAAAAATAATTTTTATTAATTTTATTTATAATTAAAATTTTATATTAATTTAATTTTTATAAAATTAAAAATTTTTCAATTTTAATTTTTATAAAATTAAAAATTTTTCAATTTTAATTTTTATAAATTTTTAATCTTTTATTTTTTATTTTTATAAGATTAAGAATTCTCTAATTTTAATATGTAATAACAAAAGTTTCTGTTTCATTATTTTTGTTCTTATCGAAATGCGTTTTAAGTGTATCGTTTTATCTTCTAGGCTTTCTGATAAATTATTATTTGTAGGTAAATTTAAATGAAAGAAAATAAGTATGTGGTACCTTATTGTAATAAATTATAACAAACGATATCGAACTAATTTTTAAATTTTTTAATTAACGTGGGCCCTTGCCCACCTGTTATTAAGAGTGGATCCGCCCTTGATTCTTCCCATTTAATTATAGTTAATTAAGCACCAAGCCCAAAAGCAGAGCAGAGGGAGAAGAAAATGAAGAGTTGTCCGCATGCCATGATTCACGGCCCGCCACCATCCCACATTTGACCCGCCAACTTATCAATAGATTGTACAAGCATCTCCAATGTTTGAAATAAATTATGAGTGCGTGTCATTATCATGACAATTTCAACGCAAAATATTATAAATATAAAAAATAAATTCTTAAATTAAATTTCAAATATTTTGTGTTTATAAATTAAACTTTATAAATTTATTTCACCATATTATATTATATAATAATTTTTAATTTATATTTAAAATATAATTTTAAATTTCATTTTTAATACATATAATATTATTAATTTCAACATGAATAAGCATGTCAGTGGTGGCTGTTGGAAAAAAAGGCACAATTAGTAGACTGGTCTACTGACTACTGTCTAGGAAAACGTTAATTTTGCTGATGAATGCACTTACGATTGGGGTAAATTAGAGCCTGAGTTAGAATTCTGTAATCAAAGAAAAGGATTAGGTTAATTAGGCAACTTCGATAGAAGAAGCTTACAGTTTCTTGTCTACTTGTGTACCATAATAAATGTACAATATGAGATCGACTTGTTTTCAAGATATCGGGTGGATTAAATTAGGTAAGTCTAATTTAGCTAGGACAACATATTATTTTAAGGAGAATATAAAAAAAAATATTGACCTCTATGAGTCAATCTATTCTATAAAAAATGAACCTTAAAAAGAGGTGGAAAAAGTGAATAGCATGAACAAAAATTGATATTAATTTGTCAAGGTTTTGTTATTTCATCGTTTTGAAAGTAAAAAACAAAAATATAGGAACACAATAATAGAGCAAAAAACAATCAAACTTGCACGTTCTATGATAACAAGTGCGATATATTACATAAATATGCGAGGAGGGCCAACAGGATGTGTTGTTTGTGGTGGATTAAACTTTATTAAAAGAGTGGAAATCAAGTTTTGCAAGACGAACTGTTCATACGCATCTCGATGCATCTGAGCTACGATTTCGATTACTATTTTGATAGAATTAATTAGGTAGGAGGATAAGAATTTAAGTCATCAGTCTACATAAGAATTTAATTAGATAAATTCTATTTTTGTTTATGGCAGACAATACATAAAAATAAACACAACACCTAAAAGTTTTATACTAAAAATTCAAAGTGTATAAATATATCAACAATAGAACATAGAATTTGTAAAAAGAGAAAGGCAGAAGTCAGAGCAGAGGAAGGATTTGTATGGACAAGTATAACCGGATTTCAAAGGCGAAGCATGTGGACATGTGTTTTTCAATGCATGATATTTGATAGTGGGGACCACATGGGGTGAGATCACCCGGGGATAAGGTCGCCTAATGAAGGCCACACCTCGTTTGGATGCTTCCTTTTCCTCGGCGGAGGTCAACCATCCAGCTCATCAATAATACAACTTTGTCTACAAAAATGACCTTATTTAATTAAAGGCAACCCCCTCCTCTTGCGTTTTAGTCAACGGATTTATCTTTTTCCCACAACACTGCAGCGAATTTTGAGCACTGTGGCTGGGCCTTTTTATCACTGAAACCTTGGTTCTATGGAAGTGAAGTCCAAAGCTTCACAAGAAATTACAGGCCCATAGTTTAGCGAATTCAGTATTTTGGGTTGGCTTAGCCTCGTACGCAGTGGCTCTTACATTGATACACCACATATATTATGATGAAAATGAAAATTAATATTTCTAATTGAATTTGTTTACAGAAGTTTCATACCTATTAGTGAAAATTGCTTCGTTGTAAAACATGCTCGACGACACGATAGACACCAAAAAATAAAAGTGGAAACTTATGATTACACTTATTTAAATGGATTTAAATTCTGCTGATTGTATGCTTCATCGTATTTAAATTCACAAAGTTACATATAGTTTTCCTGCAATTTTAAATAAAACTATACTCATCTGCACTCTGATCTCAATTGTTGCTTTGTGTTGTTTTTTGGTTTGTGTTCGTACATCTGTGGCCTCTTGTTTCAATGAAATGGAAGAAGAAGAAGAAGAAGAAAAAGAAGAACCGACTTAATATGATGCAACATATTAATCAACAAATCGCTAACTTCATTAACTCTAACTAGGCACCCTTAAACCAAATCACACCTTGAGAAGTTCTAACCAAAAGGTCACGAGAAAATTTGAATTAGCTGGCAAAGGGAGACATGTAGGATAATAAAATCACCAACTTGCTTCATTTTCATTACATATAAATGTAGTTAAAAACAAGATTGCATATATACCTGCAGCTATGAAATTTTCGATGTTGTTACCAACTACACATATATAACAAGTTAACAACTTCATTGTATGGATTACGATAGGCACCAGTAGGCTATTTGATTTACCCCTGATGTTTTCCTACGCCATTAAAGGGTGGCTGGTTTCTTTAGCATTTACGTCCTAAAAAGGCGCCGGATTTAATAATTAATTATATCATTTCAAGTATTAATTTGGTGTATTTGGGTGTCATCTGGGGGAGAACGGGGTAATAAGGAGGGGTACGTAGGGGATGGGGCCGGCAGAGTTTTAATTGGGTAGTGTTTGTTGGTCGAAATTGCGGGTGCAGATCGACTCACGTTCTTTACAAAACGTGGGTCGTGGACAATTTGCTGGGCGGTATTTCGAATCTTTGCCGGGCAAATTCAAAAGCAGTACATGTAAGTATACAGAAGCATAAAATGCAGAAAAATTTGCATAAAATGCTTTGTATATATATGAAAGGCAATTAAATGTGATTTTTACTTTTTAGTGCAGAGGACAAAATCCGCTATACATTAAAGGCATAAATGTGTATAATTTGGAAGTTCAAATCATTCACTCATGCTCATTAACGCGTGCTTTATTACAAGAAATTATCAAAAAGGGTAGTAAATTAAGGATGACGAAGTGTTGTAAAAAGGACTAGCAAAGTGCATATAGTTACCTGAATAGTAAAACTGATAAAATGTGCCCCTTACATTTTGTGATGAGGATATTTATGATACATAATTGTGATAGTTATTTACCGTAATTATTGGGAATAATTACTGTCTCCTTTACCGCTTTGCACGTTCCCCATTTCTCTTGTTTTGTGGAGATGAATGCATTTTTGGAAGCACATGCTGGAAATCACCCTAAATGATGGTTGTAACTTCTTTGAGAAAAGTGTTGAACTATGTCAACGATGTCATTTGGGTAGTACTCTTGAATTGCCTTTAAAACATCGACATCTTAAACAACAATTAAAGCTTTTAGGAGGTTTCGACTTACACAACTGAGTGAACAAAACATCTCTTGAATCGAATTTTGAGATGCGCTAACGGGTATCAGAATTTTGCCGCTAGAATACCAACGCCAGGGGACTGCTAAGGTTACTATCAATTTTTTTATGATCCGGCAGTTTCGGCTCTCTCAATAAATTTTGAGCAATCCTCCAAGTTCTGTCACCTTATGCATGCAGCTTGACGCTTGTGCGTCGACGCTATTAATTAGAATGTTCAAGCCCTCAGCTAATGACTATGGCGCCAATAATCGACAAAAAAAATAAAAGGGGTTCAACCTGGCCAACATTTTCAAGCTCGAATTATTTGAATTAGAAAAAGGGTACCTGGAGTTTTTATTTGATGACACAAAAAGTCCTGAGAAGTTCCAAACTTCAATTAAAATTGTCTTAGTTTCGATGGGACTCCATATTCAAGTTACAACCTTTTCTCCATGGAATATTTTAAGCAGGAATTAAGTTTTCAACGAGAGCCACTAGCGCTTAGACGACTTTGGTTGTGATTTTGATAAGGTGACGATGGCAGACAGTACAGGAGTTTCCATGGAAGAATTTGCAGAAGAAATGTATTAAATTAATGGAAGACCACAGTAAGTTACTGAATATCCACGACCAAAGGAGGCCTACGCCTATCTATTTTCATCAGGAAACTTGTTGACCTCCACCCTATATATCAACTTGTGTCTTTGATCTTGGCGTCCTCAGAATGAAACAAATATTTTGCGTTTACTTCTAGAACCCAACGCATATGCATTATATTATCCTGTTTTTCTTCCATTCCTGTCTGACTCAAAGTTACCCACTCTAGAGCGTATATAGTATTATATTAGTGTATGTAAATAATTTGAACATCTTAGCCAGCCTAATCTCGAGAATATTAGTACTACCAATTAGCTTTACGACTTTTTAAGCTGCTGACTGCCACTTGAACTTATCTTCTTATGTCTCTTATCTCAATTCAAAGACTGATTTTTCATGAATTCAAATCCTTAGAAAATTATTTGAATAATGGCAATTTGTTGTGGAAAAAACGGGGTAACATAGGGATCTAATCAAGTGTAGAGATGACAAGCCACAAAACATGGGTCTGTGCTGTGTGGTAAACTTAAATTTCAAATATATAATACACTAAATAATACAAAACGTGATGACAATGGGAAATATATAGCATGGAGGTTTATTGATCATTCAACCAAAGCTTTGGGTTAGGTAGTTATAATTTGGGGCATATACTTTCGAATCACGATTTATCTAGAAATATGTATTGAAGTAGCAGTTTTCCTGGCCCGTTGCACGCATGGCAAGCATGCTATGATTGACTTTCATCTTTTTATTATTAATATTATTATTGATTATTAATTTCCCCAACGGTGGGCTAATTTCTTAATGAGACCCAAAGAGAAAAGGAGTAGAAATTCTTATATACTTTAATTATCTCACACTTATTTAGTTATAACTAATATAAAAGATATTTGTCAATTTTGTGTATCAATACATATTAAAAATATAATTTTTTTTAATTTCTAAGATATTAAAAATTATAAAAACTAATAAATATATTTCATGACTAAATATAAATAGCATATTTGTAGCATACAAGAATTTTTCACAAAAGAGATTAATGGCTGCCCTTAATCATAAGAACTTAAATTGTGTCGATTCCTTATTAGGAAAGCAACAGTAATCCATGTACATACTCTCCAAAGGAGATGCAACAAATTTTAGATCTCTCGATTTTTGTTGTTTACAATTTAGAGGCAACTTCTAAGGTGGCTTAGGGGTTTTGAAACCCGTGGCACAAGATAGTATGTTCGATTTTCACTATCTCATCCGAGCTATAAAGTTAAAACATGATTTAAGATGGTTGTGAAAAATTTTCAATGAGAGCATTAAATTTGAAAAATTACAATTTGAGCCCAGAAAGTAATATTTGTGCAATTTTGCTATGCCATTGTTGCTAATAGGCTAACCACTTGGCAGGCGTGTAAGGTTTCATTCTATCACAAATTTTAACACATTAAAAATATAAAATTTTGATGTTATATTTGTTAATCATATGCTTTAATACATTAAAATATTGAAAACATTTATATAGAGAGAAACTTTAGGATAATGTAACTTTATCATTAAAAAATTTTAGTGCTGTAATTTTTATTAATAAAATTTATTTTTTGGTATTTATAATATGCAAAGTATATACAAAACAATCTTATTATTAAGTTGTACTTTTAATAAAAATATATGAAAATTTTGAAATATTTTGAAAATATATGACAAAGTATTATCTTATGCACCATCCTAAAATAATTATTATTTTTAACTAGCTTCATTAATTTAATTAGTGTTTTTGCAAGAATTAAACAAAATTAGCATTAAAAAAAAGAACTAATATTTGGAAGTAGAGGTGGAAGTGAGTTAACTTGAATTAAAATTTATCTAAAATAGACTAGATCCATATAAAAATAAATGGTTTGACATACTCATAAAAATGTATTTAGTTTAAAATTTTGTTTAAGTTAATTCACATAAATTTTTGAAAAATTAACTTAATCTATTAGTTTATATAAATTTATTAATTATTAATAATTAATAAATATTATCCAAAAATATAGTTGGTGTTAGCATGTTGATGCATAATATTTCTATAATTTGTATTTTTGCATAGGAGAAGCATTGTTTTATATAATTGCAAAGGATGACACAAAAAGGAAAGCTGGAAAGATGTATTTTCGCATTTCTCTTCCTCCTTTAAACGTGGGCTTTTTGACCAACAGACACAATTTTGGAAAAGTATTTTCCAAAGCGCTACGCAGCCAAAACTTATTCCCTAAACCCTTAAAACCTTTTTTTTTTATTTAACCAGTTACGGGAAGGGGAGTAGCGTGACTCACTCCCCCACCCGTGATTAAATTTTTATAAATTTTTAATTTACTTTTTTTATTTTATTTAATTTATAATTATTTGTTTAGGATTTAGATTTATTTATAATTTATTTAATTTGCACTTAATTTTTTTTATTTCTTTGGACCTATTTTTTTAAATAAATTTACTTATTATTAATTTGTTGTCCTATTTTTATTTTATATTTAATTTAATTTTTGATATTTTAAAATTTTCTTTTATACTAATTATTTAAGATTTTAAATAAATTAACTAATAATTTTATTAACTCCTATAATATTGTATAATATATATAATATAATAAAATTGGTAGCTATCAAAAAATTATTGAAATAATTAAAATTTCAATGAATACAGATTTTTACTTGTTCCTTTAGGGTTTAGGATTTCAAGGTTTTAAATAAATTAACTAATAATTTTATTAACTCCTATAATATTGTATAATATATATATATATATATATATATATATATATATATATATATATATATATATATATATATATATATAATAAAATTGGTAGCCATAAAAAATTTGTTAGAATAATTAAAATGTCAATGAATACAGATTTTTACTTGTGCCTTTAGGGTTTAGGGTTTAAGATTTAAAAGATTTAAATTGAAAAATTAGTTAAAAGATTTAAATTATAAAATTAAATTTTAAAAAATATTTTATCCTAATGTGATGTATATATCTATAAAAATATTTAATTAAATATGAAATTAGAATATAATCTGTAGCATAAAAATAAATATTTTGCTAGTAATTGATTTTATTAATATTGAATTATAATTTTTATCAGTGTTATCTCAAGATTAAATATACTTGCTTTCTTTTATTACCATAATTTTATGAAAATTTTTAAAAATTATGAATAGAAGTACCACGTGACCCCTTTATTAAAATACATCAATGACTATGCGAGATACTTTCATCATCATCCCCTTCTTCGAACAAAATAGGATTCCTAAGACAATTAAATTTGATAGTTATGAAAAAATTATTGGAATAAATAAAATCTCAATAATAAAAATTAGCAAACGGTGTTTTTTTTTATTTTTACGAAGGAAATACAACAATATATTTTCTAATTTTTTAATAACTTTTCGACATGTAATTCAACACATTACTTAGAGGTATTCAATTTTTTTTTGCTTTATATATTTTTCTTACTTATATAACACAAATATTATATGTGATGAATGAAAAATAAATAATGTATCATAGTAGTAGAATTCTTATTTAGCAATTTCTTAAGAATATATAATGTTCATGCAATTAATTATTTTTAAGCTAAATTGTATCGTATTATGGATTAAGACCGTTTACTAATAGAATATTTATTTTTGTAATACAGATTATAATTTAATTTGATATTTAATGTAATATTTTATGAATATGTACATCGCATTATGGTAAAATGCTAGTTGAAAATTAAATATTGTAATTTATCGGTTCCATGTAATAAGTTTGGAAGAGAATAAGTAAAAATTTAGTATTAATATAAATTTATATTAATCTGTTGAGCTTTTGATAGTAATCAATTTAATCATTTTGCATATTTGACAATATTGTTAGAGTGGACACAATTATTGATTATTGTATGAAACATTGAGTAATTACCTCCAAATTAACATTCAAAATGTTAAAATATACATGAAATTTTAGTTAAGGACATAGTCACCGAATTAGTTGTGTGGCTGATTAGAGAGACATAATGTGCTAATGGTTAATCATTAATTAAATAAATAAACTTGATTAAATATTACAATTCTATTAATAAAATTCAAAGTGTTGTCAAAAAAACTAATTTTTAAGTTTGTGCTATACACGGATGAATATTTAATAAAAGAATAATAATTTTTTAAAAATAAAATAATTTATTTATATATTAAAATATTTTATTCAATATATAAAAATAAAATTTTGAAAATATAAAATACATATTTTTTATTTTAAATTTTGTTAGACATAACTTAATTATATAAATATATAATAATAGAAAAAGATAAAATGAAGGAAATAACGAAAAGTATAAGAGTAAAATAAAAAACTTTCAGATTTTTATGGCAAATAAAATATTTAACGGTAATGATATTTTTGATAAAAAAATATAATTTTTGTTGAAAAATATATTTTTGATACCTAATAGATAACACTATTTTTAATTTAATATTTACTAAATTTTTTGAACATAATTCTAATAATTCTTATTGTAAAATAAACAATAAATTGCAATTTCTCTCTATTTTCATACAACTTATTTAAAATATTTTATAATAATAATGAAAATAAAATGCATTATATTACAATTATATTATTTAACAATTTTAATGTTTAAATTATTAATAACATGAATGAACATAAAAAAGAAAAAAATTTGTAAATTAAATAAAAAAAAGAAATAGGCCCTGATCATGCGTTGCAGGACAATGTGATCAGGCGCAGGCTGGTCACATCCTCCTGCAGCCCGTGATTCACCTTTATAAAAAAAAATAAGGATTTTGGCAATTTGTTTTCATGTTGCAACGTCCAGGTCAAATCAAATTGGAAATCGAGGATAACAGTCCTTTTCCCCTTAAACGTGGGTCATATGTGCAATTTTTCCCTCATTATTTCAAGTTTGCAGCAGTTACACGTGGCTTGCTATTAATTTGTCATGTGCCCTGGGCTGCAAAAACCTAACTTTTTTAAAGACACCATAGTATGACGACCCACCAGACTTGATACAGAGAACAAGGTTCTGGCAAGAAATATGAATAGAGTTTTGGAAGTTTCCAGAACCTTTCAGAAAAATCTAGAATACTGTAGAAACTTCTAAAAATTTTTAGAGAGTTCCAGAAACTTCCAGATGTTTCTAGAATTTTCTAAAGAATTCCATGAGTTTCCAAAGGCTTTTGGAGAATTTTAGAATCTTTCAAAGACGTCCAGATAGTTGAAGAAAGCCTTGGAACTATGTAGAAATCTCTAGAAACTACTAGACAATTATAGAATATTCTAGAATAGCTTGTAACTAGAATTCTCTAGAAATATCTTTGTAAATATCTAGGAGAACTTTCTAGAGAATAAATTTAGGCCATTAGATACATTCAATCTCCACCATCCATTAAGGAGGTGGAAAAGTTCTAGAACTTAGAGTTAGCCTATATATATACTTGAAGCCTTCATTTGTAACAAGAATTGGAAGTATTCAAGAAGTAATGCAAATTCTCTCAAGCATTCTTTCAAGTGTCTTCTATAAAGCTTTCTAGCTTACTTCAAGAAGGTGTTAAGGTATTTCGAGGGACAATTAGGCTTACTTGGCTTCCAAAAGGGTTTGGGTTAGCTAAGTGCCACACGACTACACTTGGGGAAGTGTTCGGGTTGTGACAGTTGGTATCAGAGCTAGTTCGCCAGCACACCTTGCAACACTCCTTTTTCTAGTAGCTGTCTTGCGTGAAAATTAGAAGGCACCATGTCAGACGGAGAGAACTACAATAAGGCCGTGGGAAATGTTCCTCCAAGGGGGAAGGACCTTTCTTGTGGTAAAAAGGATAAGTGGGATATCCTTAAACTTAAGAATAAGTGTTTCCTTTGTGATGGGGACCACTGGATGCCCGATTGCCCCAAGAAAAATGCTTTAATTACCATGATCGAAGAATATGAGAAGGAGGAAGTTACTAAACTTCAAAATGGACTCAAGATTATTGTGGAAAAGATTGAGGAATCCAAATATCCTCAACCTTTGTTAGACACAAACTAAGAGGAATTGCAAACTGACAAGGCCTACACTTTAGAAGAAAATTTAGATTTGCTAGTAGTATCTGATGATATACAAAAGGATAAGGGTAAGCAAGCTAACTAGCAGTCAACAATGGAACTTGATATTAAAAGAGAAGGAGGAGAATTGTTGCCAGAAGATGTGGGCCATAGTGATGCATTTAAATTGGTAAAAGACCTAGAAACCAAGGAAGTTCAATCTAAGCCTTTTTCTACCCCAAAGCCTTACTCGGCAAGGGTTGATGATGAGGCATTAGAAGTTGATGAGATTAATTTTTCTAAGCTTTCAAATGACGATATGAATGATAAGGGTAATGTGACTCGATTTCCCTATAACCTCCAAAGGAGTGAAGCCACGGGAAAAAGCTCATTTGAGATTGTCACTGACCAACAAGCTATCACTCCCCTCACTTTAGAATCCAAGTATACAAGAAGCAGCCCTAACGCATTCAAGGTTGCCAAGGATTGGAAAAGGCAAGCTGATATTACTCGCTCATACCTTGTTAAGGCAGCTCGAAAAATGAAGAAGTGGGCAGACAAGAAGCAAAGGCCATAAGAGTTCCAAGTAGGTGACTTGGTGATGGTGAGACTTCTTCCACAACAATTCAAGAGTTTTAGACCCTTGCATAAGGGCTTACTGCGGAAGTATGAGGGACCTTTTCCCATTGTCAAAAAGGTGGGGGAAGTGTCATATCATATGGAGCTCCCTCCAAAACTTAAGATCCATCCTGTCTTCCATGTGAGTTTGCTAAAGCCATATCATGGAGACAAGGAAGACCCTACAAGAAGCGAATCATCATGCGCACCACCAACCATTGTTGCATCACATGAGAAGGTGGCTGAAGCAATACTCAATCATAGAGTAAAAAGAAAGCGTGGCGTACCACCAAAAATTGAATACTTGGTGAAGTGGAATGGAACTCCTATGGAAGAAGCAAGTTGGGAAGAAGAAGACTCTTTGTGGCAATTCAAGACTCTTATCCAAAAGTACCAAGAGGAGGAAGCAACGAGGACGTTGCGAGAATAAGTGAGGGAGAGTATGACAACCCGCCAGACTTGATACAGAGAACAAGGTTCTGGCAAGAAATATGAATAGAGTTTTGGAAGTTTCCAAAACCTTTCAGAAAAATCTAGAATACTGTAGAAACTTCTAGAGAGTTCCAGAAGCTTCTAGACAGTTCCAAAAGCTTCCAAATGTTTCTAGAAGTTTCTAAAGAATTCCATGAGTTTCCAAAGGCTTCCGGAGAATTCTAAAATTTTCTAAAAACTTCCAGATAGTTGAAGAAAGCCTTGGAACCATGTAAAAATATCTGAAAACTACTAGACAACTATAGAATATTCTAGAATAGCTTGTAACTAGAATTCTCTAGAAATATCTTTGTAAATATCTAGGAGAACTTTCTAGAGAACAAATTTAGACCGTTAGATATATTCAATCTCCAACATCCATTAAGGAGGTGGGAAAGTTCTAAAACTTAAGAGTTAGCCTATATATATACTTGAAGCCTTCATTTGTAATAAGAATTGGAAGCATTCAAGAAGTAATGCAAATTCTCTCAAGTGTCTTCTATAAAACTTTCTAACTTACTTCAAGAATATGTTAAGGTGTTTCGAGGGATAATTAGGCTTACTTAACTTCCAAAAGGGTTTGGATTAGTTAAGTGCCACACGACTACACTTGGGGAAGTGTTCGGGTCGTGACAATCATAGTCTCCACCTTTTTATTAGTAGAGATATATTTATGGAAGTATTTCCACGCATTTGTTTAAATTAACTGAAAAAGTATGGAACCCTTGCAGGTCGAAAAGCAATTTTCTGGACATAACGTGAGAGCATAGTTCAGGCAGCAGAAAGGTTTCCATATTATAGACCCAATAACAAACGGATTGTGACACATTGTTGTGGCATCGTCTAATCAGAATTCAAAGCTTAAGACCTCAATCTTAATTCCACTCTTTTTGCTTTTTGTTTAATGATTAAATGCTGTCTAACCTAACCTATGTGCAAGTGCTTAATTTAAAATTTTAAGGAATGGTTCCCCACAACCTGATCCCATGATTGCACTCTTTTTAACCACTTGATTGGTTAATATGCCCTAATGGATTTATTAGAGTATTACACCTACATAAAAGTAAAATGCAGATCGTTTTTGGAAGACGGGCATGCAGTTGACAATGCATATGTATTTCATATCTTTAAACAAATTCAACTAGCACACAGACACATGTACGGGGATTAAGTGATCAATTTCTGGAATGCTTCACAAAGGACCAAAGTTTTCATATCTCTTGCTTAACCTTCTATATTTATGGACATCTTATAAACGACAAAGGCCTAAACATAAATTACTATCCTGTCCATAAATGTGATCGATTTATTGGTAATATTCTAATTTACGAAGGTTTACTGGGTCCCTTCCCATCATTGAGAATCCTTATACGTCACTCTATTGAATTTAATGTATCGGTCAGCTCTCCGTCATTCTCTTTGTGGGAGACTCAAACTTTCATGCCATGGTAGCTCGGGCAATCAACCCGAACCTTGTGTATTTGTTACACATGCACTTAGGAATGAATCGTAAATTCCAGCAATGGAGCTGCTCCCTCTGATAGATCTTAAAGTGGACCATGGATAAAAAAAAAATCTTTTAATCCATTATGAAAAGAAAAAAAAAAGGACGCAATAAATTAGGTGAAGAAATATGTGAATTTTTGGTATAAAAAATTTGATCTTCATTCATACGTTGATCTTTATGCATTTCTCTTTTCCGAAAATATCTACAAATTTGAGGCTTTCGGTGTACAGTGATTGGCTGGCGGGAGCTTGGCTCCATCTTGTTTTATAAAAAAAAAAATTTATAAAAATATAATTATAAAATATTGAATTAGTAAGTGTTTAATATATTTAATATTAAATGAAGAAATTTTAATTTTTTTTTACTATCATATCTTTATATGTATCCTTTTTTAATTACAAGGTGTAACATAACATTATTTCATTTACATACAAATAAATAAAAAAATTATAAAAAAATATCTTTATAAACGTGGTATAATTATAACTCTATTCTTTCATTGATTTCATGAACATATATTATTAGGATATACAGTGATAGGCCAATTGACATCAATGAAAACCGTAAGAAGGAGGTTGAAACATTTTCGTGGATGGCGATCACGTACGGACAAGCGGTACAAGTTCCGTGGAGAAGAACTATTGCACGTTTCACTCGCTTTGTCAATCGGGTTTTCCTATTACTCTTTTGAAAAAGACTCTCCGATTTTAGTTTCATGAAATTAAGAGCGCTGACAAACTTTGTATGCCAAAAAGATTAGTAAAAAGAAAAGACTAGAAACACGCAACTCTGTCATATGTGTTCATCGGTTCGGTAAGTAAGCAAACGGATGGGCAGAAATTGTTTGCGTGTATGAAAGCCTTTCTCTCTCTTACTTAAAACCAAACCCTTTACAGCCATAAGCCAGGCAAAGGCAAATGATGGATCACATAAAAAAACAGGGGATCGATTATACTCACAAATGATGAACACTGCATACGCGGAGGTTTACAAGCATACAGATAAAGCAATGAATATCGCAGGACTAGCTAATATACCACAATTAAAACAAAACTAAAAGACTAGGCAATCTCACGAAACAAAGGGTCCTCCAAAAGAAGCTCAGGCCAGATGGAAGGACCCATCTCACTGTAGCTCGAAGCACTGCAGATATCCGCCATATTAGTCGTCAGTGCATGAGTCTGTGTTTGACTTTGATCTGTCGCAGGTACTGCAGGAGCCATAGAAGATGGTGATGGAGTACTGCTTGAGCACGAAAAAAGCCACGGCGAATTGGGGGAAGTACTTTCACCATGGCTACTGAAACCTGCAGTTTCGGGGACTTGTACCAAGTCCTTACTTAATGGTGTCTGATACTCACAAGGCATTTTTAAGTCAGGCATGTGAGAGAAAGAGTCATTAACAAACTGGAGATTATTGTTGGCTCCTAGAGATGGATTATTCGTACTGTTCTCCATCTGATTAGGTGAACTTAGAACTGAGTTGTTGTTCATCAAAGAGAGGGAGTTCAAAAGATTGAGCGCATCCATTTCAGTGAAAGGACTGGTTATGCTAATGTTTGTGTTAATTTCAGTAGACGAGGCTTGAATTTGGTGGGGGGCCGGTTGTCGGAGATTTTGCAGGTATTGAATCCTGGCTACTTCTGCTTGAAGTCTGGCAGCAGCATTTTGTTCCCATGGCTGATGATGATGGTCCAAAAGTTCTTTGAGATTAGCAAGAGCTAAGAGGTGTGGTAAGCTTGAGAAGATGTCAGTTCGAGGTTGGTGTGTCATGGGATCATAACCCATTTGAATCAGCTTCTTTTTGAGGTGGGTGTTCCAGAAATTCTTAATTTCATTATCTGTCCGGCCTGGTAGGTGGCTCGCAATTGCTGACCATCTGTAATTGTAAGGAGAAGAACGTTTTACATTACATGTATGTTTCATCAAATAAGTAAATTAATAGTCGTGAAAATCAAATTCAAAAGTACTTGTTTCCGAGGATGGCATGGAGATTCAGAATTGTTTGTTCTTCTTCTTGGGAAAATTTGCCTCTCTTTATGTCAGGCCTTAAATAGTTGGTCCATCTTAACCTGCAACTTTTCCCACATCTGTTAAGCCCTGCAGGAAACAAAGGGGGAACGGCATTAGAGTTAAATGGGATTTTAACCTTCAAATCTGAAGAATTTGTGTGTGTGTATAGTAAGTACCTGCTAGTTTTGGGAGAGCTCTCCAGCTGCCATGGCCATTTTTCTGGATGTAACTAACAAGCTTCTGATCTTCTTCAGGGGTCCAAGGGCCTTTCTTCAAACTACTCTCATCACAACATGGAGACCTTCCCATTTCTGCATATAACCGTACCTCGTTGTCTTCTTTTCCCAGCCCGTCTTCGAATAAGGAAGCTGGTGTTGCTTCCTTCAACTTCAAACTATGCTCTTCAGAGATCTGCCTGCCTCCTTGTCCGACCTAGATTGCAGCTTCCTATTTATAATGATTTTCTTGATTCTGATTCTCCCTTCGCACCCTGCAAGAACTCGAATATAAGGTGACTTACGTCAAAACAACTGTACCTTTTCCTTTGCGCAATGACATATGTACCCTCCATCCTCCATCCCTTTCATATCATATAAGCATTTTGTTTCGGTCATTATAACATCATTAAGTGTTGACGACTTCTCTTTTCTCTGTTTGTGGTTTTGTTTTTTGTTTTTTTTGTAATTTTCCATCGTTTTAGCAATCAAAGGAGGACCTCTGGACCCACAAGCACATTTCATCAGGACCGTCAGTCAAGTGGATATACATGATCATGGTCTATTCTTTATAAGTAAGGGTACTTCTTATAGGTTTCAAAATACTCACAATTCATTATATTAAAATTATTTAATTATTATTTATTTTATTATTTTTTATATATCATAATTAAATAATTTTAAAATATTAAGAGTATGATTTAATTTATTTATTTTTAATGAATTTTTAATACTAAAAGCTTGAGATAGTTGAAAATAAAAAATGATGAAATGAAAGTAAATAGATTGAAAATGTAAAATAATAAAATATTTATTAATAGAAAAGAAAAATAAAATAGGAAAAAATAATAAGGTTTAATTAAAAATTTAAAATAATAAATAAAAAGAAACGGATTTTTTTAAATATAAAAGATAAAAAAAATGAAAAGAGTAATAAATATGATGAAATAATTTTAAAATATCACATCATTGTAAATTTTAAAACTTCAAGAATATCATAAAATCTACCATAAATGAGACATAAATGTATCAACTTCAAACTTCCATCCATTGAACTTCAAACTTCCATCCATTGAACTTCAAATTGACAGTCATTTAAATTCCCGCAGTTATTCAAAAACCTCACCATTGTGATGATTTATCAACTTAAATAATTAGGGCAAAACAGAAATGTATGTAGAACAGTTGAAGATCGGACAGAATAAATATTTTCTTGTCCCGTCCCATCCCATCTACTATTTATAAATAAGAGATAAAAAATGAGATTACCTACTCATTACTATATAATCATTGGCTTCAATACGAAGAAAGGGCCCAAGATTATTGAAGTCAGCATCAGGAACAGCTGGAACGTCATGGTTGGTCATAGGAAAACACATGCCATGCACACAATTACAAAACCCTATTTTTCGTCACTAATTGCATGGGTTTCACGAATGTATTTTACGTGTACATTTATGGTCGGCTTACATCCATGGGCTTGGCTGGATCGGATGCTAAGCAAGCTGGTTTATTGCTTATATTTTTTTCACAGATAAATATAACATCAACCACGAAGGCGAAGGCGGACCTATGTTTTGAATATATATCTGATAAACATCCAATACTAAGTCATTTGGTTCCTTCTGCTGTCTCTGTACATTAGGCCGAGTACCTTTGACAAGTGTCTGAAATATACATCACATTCCAACTAACCACATCGTTCATATTTAGGTTATCTTTCCTCTTCCGGTGGATCAGCAGAAAGAAAAGTTGAAATATAAATTTAACTATAAAGTTCCTGGAATTTTGTATTTGCAATAATAGAAAGCAAGCAATGGATGGGAAGCCTGAAGTATGATATGATCCTTCTGCCCGACAAGGGCTTGTACTGGTTATATATATCAACTACCTTTCACCAAAGATGAATGGCAAAATCATCTATTTTGGAAAGCAAAAATGGATTACAGCTACTCTTATTTCAACTATAGAGTTTTGGTGGTCAAAATCACAATATCATAAGATTTATAGTGGCAAAAAACGAACCGATCGATGTCAGGAAAAATCTTGTTTGTTTTTCTCAAAACTTAAAAAAAAGATAGGGGCTTGCAGGGTTGTGACCGTTGACCATCCAGGGCGATTGTTAGACGAAAAGTTGGTGCAGCAAGCTCTCTAAATTTCTAACCCTCTTTGAAATTCACGTTTTTTATTTTTTAAATCTGCAGAAGCATTCTTTGATGCGTAAGCATATATATATATATATATCTTCCTCCTTTCTTCTTTGTACATATTTTATATATATTCCTTGAGAGAGAGAGAGAGAAGCGCAGACTTCACCATTGTTTCCATCTATGCACTGTATTTTAAATGAATATGAAAGATATATACACGAAAAGATAACTTCCCAGCTTTCAAAATACGAATATTGAGCTTACTCGTGGTAGATATTTAGTCACTTGGCCTTTGTTATCCTCATCCTTCAGTTAAAGAAGAAAATAGAATTCCTTTTAATGGCTGTTATGAGTCCATTTTCCATCATTTTGGAGACCAAATTTTGGCACATCAGAATCAGAGACTGAGATGCAAGTGTGTTTGCTGAGGGCTTTATCTTCCTCCATTTCCTAATTCAATATATATATATATAGTTATTTAATTACTTCTACTACTATCATAACAATTTTTTTTTCAATCACAGATTTTACTTGATTGATTTGATAATTTATATATAACTAGCTTTATATTTTTTTGCAATGTGAAATATTTTAAAAGAGATAAATATATATTTTAAATTATAAAATATATGGATCCCCAATGTAGAGCTCATTGCATTTTTTGAATCTATCTCTCTTCAATTATTTATTAAAAATATTTTAAAATTTTAAAAATAAATAAAAATATTAAAGAAGATAAGTGGTAACCAATTGCTTATAAAAATGGAATTGCAGTCGTCATTCTCTAAAATCACAGAAACTATCACATAAACTTAATTTTTATTTAGTTGACAACATTAATTTGAAATAAATTTTATCCTATACTTTATCTTACTTCTAACGTTTATGTTTCGAAAAGAAGTTCCATTTCACCGTGACGGTAGCTTCTGTTTTTTACACTATGGCTAAACTCTAATTGTGATCCTAACAGAAAAACAAATTTTGTTTCCTTGTATTTTCAACCTCTACCATGAGAAACATTAATATACATAATTAGATCAAAGAAAGGACCTTCCTTTTCTTTAGTTGGTTCATTTCTCACCTAAACCATATATATTATATTATTATAGAATCACATAAGGACCGCAGGAGTCAAAATAAAAAAGGACGAATTGAAAACCTATTTCTGCATTTCACTTTTCTTACTATACCTCAGTGTTTTCCGATAGGGGCACAATTTTTTTTTTTTCTTTTTGAAACGAAATCTAAACTTAGGTTAATAGGAAGACAAAAAGGACCATTGACTACTGCTGTCTTCACGATTAAGAGAGAGAGGGAAGATTGCTTGTTCTATTGAATTTCGTTGTCGGGTGGACTACCTTGTCAAATGAAAATAAGAAGCAGGTTTAACATAATTGAGAACGTTACTGATGTCACCTTAACACTATCATTTTCCTGAGAAAATATGTAATTAAGCTCCAATGTCAGCTAAACAACTGATTTGCTTGCTCGCTTAAGTTTCTACCCGTTACATCTAAACTCAGACTTCTATGCTTCTCCATGCCACGTATTTTTTTAGTTTGTTCCTTCCAATATGCAGAGAGAGCTTGGGACATTCCGAAAAGTTATTTCTTACTTTTCTGATCAAAGATAAAGAAATGGTGTAAAAGTTTTAACAATGTATTGAATTCGGAAATAATTCGGAAAATCAGAATCAAATACCTTATATAATTCTTGCATTTATATTTTTTTTCAGTGGAGTTTAAATTAATTGACTCACTCTAATTTTTCTGTTATATTGATAGAGTATCTTTACTGTCTTGCACATTAACGAATGCAAAAAAATGTTATATCATATCAATGAAAAATAAAGCAAATAGCTTCATTCAATAAAAGGTTCAGACTCCTTTTGTTTGTAATTCTACGTAGAGAAGTTAAGTGTTTTCATCTTTAAATTATTTTTAACGGATTAAGATTTATATTTTTTTATTATTTTAACTTATTTATTTTAAAATTTGAGAAAAGACAACTTAATAATAAACGTCTCATCTTTTTAAAAGTTTGAGCTTCTCATGTAATTACTTTTCGTCAAAAGATATTGTTTATTAAAAAAATCTCATTTGCTTTATAATATCTTAATTAAAAAAATTATGATACCTATTAATATGGCAGCTAGGGAAAATACTTCCCTTCCTTCAAATAAATAATATTTTTTGTTACATTTTTTTGCATTTAATATTAAAAAATAACATACTTTTCATAATATTAATACTTTATAACTATATGTTATAAAATATATTTTTTTGTCAAAACAAACAAACGGAGCCTAAGTTACTTGGATAAGCAAAGGATTTACGCACTTTTGGTTTCAACAAAGAAGTCTGCTAACTACATACATAAACTGGCTAGCAATCTCGACTGCATCCTTGTTGGTGAACTGATTAGTTTTTGTTAAGTGCAGGACCTTCAATTAATTAGATCTATTCATTATTTTCAGCAGTAGAGAGCTAGCCAAGTAGCTGCATTTTAATGGAATTATAAAATTAATCTTTGTCTTGTGAGGTTTGAGCAGCCTCCGGTCATTGTGCATTAGGTAAAGTTTGAATAAGTTAATTTACGAGTAAATCGTAGGTAATGTTGTATTTGATTCAGAACCATTAATATAAAAAGATTAAGAGTAGCTTGGAGCTTTGGGATTCTGGGTTTTCTAACGACAGTGACAGTTGGTTAAGTAGTTCAAATAAACAAATACATGGAATTCAGACCAGTGACCAGTGAGATATATATGTGTGTTACGTATACTACACGTGAATTTTATCTGTGAGCATAAAACGAACACCTCGAGGTTACCATCAATGGCTGAACAACTCCCGCTGATGAATTTTAAAACTGGAAAATCAGTGGTATTGAAGGTCCTTGTGCTTACACCTCTAGGCTCTTGACACCAAAATGTAATGGTTCTGGGAGAAATTTTTGCATATTCTAGTACCCTCAATCAATGGAAAAGAATAAATTATAATTTTTCAATGCATTAAAAATTAAAAAAATATAATTTTTAATGCATATAAATTCTACAAAATGACTTAGAGTAAGGATATAAGTTATACTTGAAATGCACAAGAATTTCTTTGGATCTGGCATTAAAAAAATAGTTTTACTTCAATAGAATGGCCATCCAATCCAAATTAGTGTGTAAACATTTGGGTCAAGTTAAATATTTTTATGCTCAAACTTGAACTTATAAAAAATAAACGAATTCAAATTCAAACTAAATATTATTAAATTTGAATAATTTGAACTTGAATTCAAGTTTTTTTGAATTTGATCACAAATGAATTCACACAAGCTTATTTGATTTATATATTATTAAATCATAATTTCCCAACAATTTTAAAATATTCAAATTTGAATTTGAATTTTTAATGAATATAAACAAGTTGATACAACTTTACTTGAATATATTTTGCCTAAATTTGATCATATAAAATCTCATTTTTAACACACGAATCAAACACCAAATTTTTTTTAACTAATTTTATTTATCAATATATTTTTGTTTATAATTTACAAATTTATCAAAAATATCGACATGCAATCATCCCATGATATCAACTATTACACTTAGTGAATAATTAATTATTTTAATTGAAATATTATATTTCTTTATGAAACTGAACCAATTACTAATGTAATTGAATTTTTTTGTACTATAGTATTTATATTTAATAAAGAATAAAAATATGTTTTTGTTATTAAATTCTTTTAGGCTTCCAATCGGGTAATATAAGGTTCAAATTCAACATATTTAAATTTAATTGGTTTAAAATCAAAATCAGATATATATATATATATATATTTTTGTTAATACATCTTGGTCCGTTAACTAAATTTGTCTGCACACAAATCCAATCTATATGATTTTCTGCTCATATATTACAAAAGCACCAAATTTTCCCAACTGTTATGCCCAACACCACGGGACAACATATGTATTATCATTGGGTTCAAAATTAATCTTTCATGCAAGCTGATGACATATTTTTACTTTCAGACACGCCAGTTTAGCTTTAAATATCTTGTTGAACAAATATACCCTTATAAATCGTTATTATTTTACTATAACAACCAACTGCTACCTCTTATGAATTTGTTGGCTAAACTTCCGTGCAAAGACAATGACATCCTAGTCACTGCTGCAGAGAACCAAAGGTAGCCAGATTCGTAAGCCGTAATTTGTAAGTTCTTTCATGTATATCCACACTGCTACAATTATGCATCCTTTTTCATCGAATTGTTAAAGGCTTTATAGGCCACATCTTTAGATATCATTGCATTTAAAATAGTTGTGTTATTTTGACTAGACCTGCTTACAGATCAAACTTGGTCAGATATGATAGATTTTAAGTTAAAATTCAAATTTTGATTTATATCATTTTAAATTCATCTATAAATTGAAACCTAAATTTATAGGTTTAATCAAAGTTCGGGCTTAAATTTATAAGCCCAGTAACAATTTTTATTTACTATGATGAAGTGATAATTTAATATAAATATATTTATCTCATAATTAGAATGCAGTATGTGAGTTCTCGCGAGCATTCCTTGAAAAATTATTTTAACTTTAAACTGTAATGATAGGTTTTAGAAACTTCAAGATTATATTATATTTTATAAAACTATAATTTTATTTCGTTCAATTCTAATTTATGTATTAAATAATTAAAAATTATCATATGCATATTTATTTATGTTATCTAGCAAATAATTATATACTAAAGTGATTAAAATTGGATTTTTATGCTAAACTTGCATAATTTTATCAAAATTAATTCCAAGTTATGTAATAAATATTTAAATTACAATTTTCAAATTATGTCTAACTGGAATTATAATAATTTACTTTTTACTAGAGAAAAAGTTTCCCTCGTCGAAACATATTTGAATACAATATATTTAATGTAATTCTACCGTAAAAGTGCCAGAAAAAAAAGGGAAAAAAAAGAAGAAAAAAAACAAAGACACGCGTAATTTAGACAAAACAAAACCCATTAAAAATGGTATCGGTATCTATATCTATATCTATATCTATATACCTATATATTATATATTAATTGTGATATTTTTTATTTTTTATGACAAATGTCATTCTCATAATTGATCACATATCAATTGTCATTTCTTCTTCATTTATCTTCTAATATTAAATTCATTTCTAATAAAAATTAAATTTGAAATACTTTTTATCTATCATCAAAATTTATAAATACTTAAATAATTTCAGTCTCATAAAAAGTGCCTCAAAAACTCTTTAAATTATATTTATGTTTGTTTCTTTATCCCTATGTATTGTCTTCTTTAATATAAAAATTTTTATCTTCATATTTTTTTTCTTTTATAGAATCTTGCTACTTTTAATCTTTTGTAAGTGCTCAATAAGCTTCTACTATATAAATTCTTTTTTACAATTTATTTTACTTTTTTTATACTATTATTATTCCAATTTGGTTGTCCATTTTTCCTTATAAATATTTTATTTAATTGAATTTCTATTTTTTAAAAGATTTATAATTCAATCCATTCTCATTAGTTTACTAATTTTTTTATATATAAAAATTACAAAAGCATATTTTTATAGTTTATTCTATTAAGTAAATTTTTTTATTATTTTACACACCTTTTATTTTCTTAAGTAAATTGCAAAAGTATATTTTTATAGTTTATCTTTTTCATTTCATAATTTAATTTATTACTTTTTTTGGTAATGTTTTTCTAAATGTTTATATTATTTTTGTAATCAATTTTTTTCATCTATGTTCTTAACATTTTTTTTAAAAAAAATTCAATTAAACTATTTTATATTTATGATTATATCAATTTTTTAATTTTACTATCATTTTGTTTATAAATTTGTGATTTTATAAACATAATTGATCATAGTTTTTAAGAAACTAGCGATCCATGATATTATTGTGTATTTATATGATTTTTTTTTAAATTTTGGAAGGAGCTTTTTTTGTTAATTTCTTTTATAATACAACTGTTAAAAAATACATAAATATGAGTTCCTTATTAGTATTTTCTTGCCAAAAGTTATTCCCTTCTTCTATGTAAATTAAAAAATAAAAAATATTTGATATTAAAATATTAAATTTTAGTTAATAAATAGTTAGTAATTTATGGACTATATTTAATGATTTATCTATGATATAAAATTATTATTTTAAAAATTTATTTTACAATGCACTAATATGATAAATGAAAAATTTATTGCCGTTACAAAAAAAAAATCTATTCTTATCATAAATTATGTTATTAAATATTAATATTAATTATAATAATTATCTTAAAATAATATCTAACTAATGTCATGTTTAAATTTAAAATCAATATTTCTAGTAAAATAAATTTAAAATTAATTATCTACTTGAATGTTAAATTAAATAAGTGATAAGATAATTTTTTTATTAAATTTTTCTCAATTTTTATTTTATCAAAACTTCTTTTTTAACTATCTTCTTTCATAAACATTTTATTTTTTTAGTTATTTTTCAAGAGTTTTTTTTAACATTCCTAATTTCTTTCCCCCATTTTTTCTTGGCTTTTTCTCTTCTTTTTTTCATAGATTTTCTTTGAAGGTTCTATAATTACTACTATTTACAAAATACTTATACTTTAAAAATCTTTCTATTAGATGAAATTGTTATCAATTTACAAAAATTGTAGAAGTATAAATGAACTTTTTTAAAGATTATAACACACATTCGAAATAATTTGGAGTAGTCTAGTTTTGGTTTAACTTATGAGTATTTAAAAGTAAGAAAAAATTTTAAATTTATTTATATGATCTAATGTATGTAAAAGAATTTATAAGTTTAATCTTTTATTCTATTATAATATTAATTTTAATTATTTAATAATATATATGTAATAAAATTATAATATTTCATTTTATAAGATATTTTTTAGAATTGTTAGGTATATTAATTTTTTATCTAATTTTTTTATAAATAATTAACATATATATAATTTTATATTATTGAAATAAATATTTATTCATGCATTGCATGGGTGACTAACTAGTATATTATATATTAGTCATAATATTTCTTGTCTTCTATTATGACAAGTATCATTATTATAATTTATCATATATTAATTTATCATTTTTTAATAAAATTCAATTTGTCATTTCTTTTTCACATAAAAGATAAATTGTGAAATAAAAAATTTACCCTAATAATATTAAATCAATTCCTAATAAAAATTTAAATTTGAATCTCTATCTATCACTAGAATTTACAACTATCTATTTGTTTTATTCTCATAAAAATTTATTCTTTATATTATTTATTCTTATAATATTAAATTAATTCTCAATAAAAATTTGGATTTGAATTTTAATTCCTATCAATCACTAGAATTCATAACTATCCATTTATTTTATTCTCATAAAAATTTTCTCATATTATATTTATGTTTTTCTTTATTTCTTTTTTGACTTTTATTTACTTCGAAGCCATCATTTTGATACCTACTATGCACTTTTTATTTTTTTATTTTTTTTATTTTTATTATATTTTAAGAAATGAACTTTATTATAATGTATCTTTTAAAAGATATTAAGTGCAAGTCGGTGTCTTCCAAACAAAAAGTTATTCTTTTTTCATATAAATTAAAATATATAAAATATTTAATATTAAAATATTAAATTTTAGTCAACATATATGTCATTTTAATGAATTATTTGTAATATAAAATTATTATTTTTAAAAATTTATTTTATACTATAATGTGATAAATAAAAAATATATTATTTTGTTATTACAAAAAATTATTCTTATCATAAATCATGTTATTAAATATTAATATTAATGATGATAATTATCTTAAAAATAGTATCTAATTAATTTGATATTTAAATTTAAGATTAATTTTTTTGATGAAATAAATTTAAAATTAATTACCTACTTAAATGTTGAGTAAAATGAGTGAAAAGATAACTTTTTTTTTAAAGTTGTTAAATATTAATCAATTTTTCATCTAATCTTCTTTATAAATAATTATTGTATCATATTATTAAAATAAATATTCATTTGTAATATAAAATTATTACTTTCAAAATTTTATTTTATGCTATAAGGTCGTAAATTAAAAATATATTGTTATTAAAAAATTTATTTTTATCATAAATAATGTTATTAAATATTAATATTAATAATTATTATATTAAAAAATAATATGTAATTAATACGTATTTAAATTCAAAATTAACTACCTATTTAAAGTTGAGTAAAATTAGCAGAGAAGTAACATCCCTCTTAAAATTATTAATTATATTATTAAAATAAATATTCATCCATGCAACGCATAGGTATATAATAGAAAAATGGGTTTGGAATGACATGCTAAAACACGGCTCTTTATTTATTGCATGATCAAAATTTAAATCTTGTGACGCACAAGTTATCATTATTTCTATGGCTCTATTCAAAAGTTATTTCCAATTTATATAATTGGTTTAAAAATTTTGAAAATTTTATTTTACATTCTAAAATTATAATTCTATCTCCTTTGATTTGAACTTACATATTAAATAATTGAAAAATAGTCATTTGGATATTTAATTCATATTATGTATCAAATAATTGCATTAAAATAATTAAAATTTAATTTTCATATTAGACAGAACTTCCACATAAAATTGCAATTATTAATGAAAAGATTTAAAATAATTTGATGTTTCTTGAAGATATGTATTTGGAGTATATGCATTATTGTGGTTTTCATATTAACATTCTTTTTTTACCACTACAACAACTATATAATATACAGACGACATAATCTTGGTTGTATATATAGGTTTCTAGAAATTTATTTTTTTTTAAAAAAAGAAAAGACTCTATATAGATAACATTTATCATTTGTATAGAATTTTTAAAATTTTTTAAAAAAATAAAAAAAACTCTATACAAATGACAAAAGTAGCCTATATAAAGTTTACCTATACAAACACAATCGTCTATATAGGTTTTTCAAATTTTTTTAAAAAATTTAAAAATCCTATACAAATGAATTTTGTCATCTATATAGAGTTTTCTTATATTTTTTTAAAAAATATGAAAAAACTTTATGCAGACAACAAATGTTAACTATATAAAGTTAACCTATATAGACAATAAAGAGTCATTTGCATAGGTTTACTAGATTTTAAAAAAAAATTAAAAAATCTTATACAAATGACATTTGTTATCTATATAAAGTTTCCTTATATATTTTTTAAAAAAATATGAAAGCCTCTATCCAAACAACAAAAGTAATTTGTATAAAGTTTAGCTATACAAACAACAAATGTCATTTGTATAAAGTTGAAAAAATTTAAACCTACTAAAAAGTTAGTAGTCAAATTTTTAAAAGCAATACAGATAACTTTTTTAGGCTATACAGATGATAAATATCATCTATATAGAGTTAAAAATTTTAAAACTACTAAAAAGTTAGGGGGCAAATTTTCAAGGATAGCACAAATAACTTTTTTGGGTTAGGGTATGTTTATATATATCACCTCGTGAACCATTTCTCCATTTCCAACATGCGCTAAAAAAGCTCTTCCCACTGTCTTGGAGTTCTTCTCATTTCTCTCTTTTAGGTAAGTTCTATTCTCTTTTTTTTTTGTTAAACTTTTACAATATTTGTATATTTATTTATTAATTCTTATATTTATTTTATCAAATAATTATATTATATTGTTGCATTATTGATTTAACTTGCTAATTGTCGATGCATTATTTTATTGATGTGTATTAAAAAATTTATCCACTAAATTTTTTAATAATATTAATATAATATATGAAAATAAATTCATACTTCATTAATTAGTTTGATATAATTGTTAATTTATACAATGGCATATATATTTATTGCGTTAAATATATAATGAGTATGAATTATTATTTTGCATATTTTAATATGATATTTAATGTGAAAAATAATAATTTTCTACAATTTGATATGATTATTACTTCAAACATCTAATGATATTGATACGATAGTTGAAAATGAATTTAATTTAATATTTTATTGTGTTAGTTTGTAAAATTAATATTTTACAAAAGTTGGTATATCTATTGTGTCAAACATCTAGTGAGTTTGATAGAAAATAAGATAATAAAATTTGTAATAATTTTGATGATTACATGAAAGAAAATATAAAATTTCTTATGATATGAAAGATTTAGTAATTTAAGTTATCATTTAAAATACTTAAAAATAAATAATTTGAATATTTATGAAATTATATAATTAAATGCTCATAAAAATTTATTGAATAATAAGTATTCAACACTTGATGAAAGCATATTATTAGATAACAATAGAGAATAAAATACATAATAATTTAATATTTTAAGTAAGTTATACAATAGTAATTAATTTATTATATTATACAAGAATAAAAGTAATAATTTAAAATACCAAAAGTATAAGTAGTAATGGATAACCAAATGTACAATAATTTTAATATTATATGTAAGTCACATAAATGAAAGTAATTAAAAAAATGGTAACAACTAATTTTGATAATTACAATAATAAATATTAAAAAGTTTTTATGATGTGAAATATTTTATAATTTAAATAATAATTTAAAGTACTAAAAATATCAATACTAATAGATAATAAAATGTATAATAATTTAATATTATAAGTAAGTTATATAACAGTAGTTAATTTATTTTATTGTACAAAAATAAAAGTATTTGATAATAATAGCACGATGATTTCACAATTACACTAATAAAAATAAAAAAAAAGTTCTATGATGTTTTTTTTTATAATGTAAGAATTTAAAATACTAAAAATATAAGTAATAATGGATAATATATATATATCATACATCTACTTTTTATTTGATACTTTGTATTGTTATGTATGGATGGAGAATTTTTTATTATATATTATTGGGAGTTGTTTTTTTTTTATAATTTATATTCTGATATTTTTAAATAATTATTAATAATTATACAAAATATTTTAGTGTGTATTAAAATTTTCACCATTTATTTACAAATAAATTCTTTAAATTAGAAATAGATATGTTAAAAAATTATTAAAATTGTTAAAAAAATTTAATATAAATTAAAAATTTTTACACTAATCATGCCCCTTATTATCTATATAGGTAGTTGTCATTTGTATAGAGAATCTATATAAACAATAATTATCGTCTATATAGATTATGTCTATATAGACGATACAAAAAATATAATCTCTATACAAATGACTAAATACAAATAATAGTATCATTTATAATACATACAAAGATGATAAATGAAATTTATACAAATAACTTTTATCATCTGTATAAACCTTTTTTTTTTCTAGTGTATCTTTTATCTCGTTCGGTGCAATCAACTCATCACAAGTTCATCACTCACTCAAAACATTCATAGCCACAAAAGAAAATTTGTTAAATAGAACTCATATCGCATGCTATGATTGAGTAACAAAAATCCAACGAAATTTTTAATAAAATAATTATTAATTTTTTAAAGAGATTTTAAAAGGTATCCAAAGTTATAAAACATATAGGAAAGAAAATTAAATAAATCAAACATTAATTTCCTCTTTCATCGTTGAAATTAGGTTTCATAATAAATTTGAATATTCTGTAGCCATTAAATAAAAATAAAACGAATATAAAAGTGTAAATATTATCACAGTATCAATTTATTCCCACTATATATATACATATTTCAATGCTTTTAAATTATAAAATCCTAAATGAATTAAATGACACACTTACTTTGTTTAGTCAGAAATATAACTGTAAATGGACAAGCCTTATTTGAAATGAGAGAACCTGAGCTAAATTGATTCCAACATTCATAAGGGTGTGTCACAAGAATTGAAATACTGATGGTTCTTTTCATTCATTAAACCCTTCTATAGAAGATACGGTGATGAGCAATCTTCATCAGTGGAATTAGGGGTTGCAGATACATCATACAAAGAATTCAATTATTTATCGGAAGATTCCAGATAATGCTACCGCGACAGTCACAAGGTATGGTATCAAATCAGGCAAATGTAAGTTGCAACTGGGTTGCTCATTCGTTTGTATATAGAGTCATAACGCCAGCTGGAATGACCTGCAGACCAATCATGCACCGAAGCTGAGTTATATAAAATGTAATTTGCATTTGCAGCTGGAGGGATGTTTGATGAAAGAATGAATCTGGTATTTCCCTAATAGATAACCCCTAATCTAGCGGTCATCTTCACTGATTCCAGGGCAGCTGGATTGACATTGAATTGAGAAAGAAATTAAGATCATCTAATAACAGGCTAGAGGCTTGGTCTGTAATTGCACTTCGGTTGTGATTTCAACTTTTAGAAATGAATTAGAATACTTTCAAAATCAATATAAAATATTAAAAAAATTCGGCATTTGCTTACTCGCCATCTACATGGTCATCCCTCAATTTCATCAAAACATCATGCAAGTCCTGCCTCCATTAATAGAAATACATCAAAGGTAGCTGCAACTAATTCAGTTCAGAGCTTAAAGAAAATAACAATATACAATGCAATTACTGAATGGGAGGGGTGTAACACATCCTTAACCATTGGAAAAACCCATAGAAACCGAAAGGATCAAGAAATGAATTTAATAAAGAACAAGTATTGTTTCTTAGTCACACTCATTTCAGATTACTAAGATTCAACAAGCAAACTATTTCAGCAAAAATAATAGCTATCAATATACATAAGATTAAATTGAATGAAAACAGTAACTAAGAATCGATCACAATATGTGTAAAATTAACAAATTAAGTTGGAAATATTATCATTTCTATAATCTTTTAAATAAAAAGATTGACTTGAACTTGAGACAACTTCTCTTGTAATTGAGTGACTTCTAGTGTAATTGTGAGGATTTAAGCATTTAAATTGAGCTTGAATAGGATTAAAGCAAATTGCATATAAAATGATCTTAGATACATATGCCTTAAATAGATAAAAATATGCATGATTTAAATACACAGTTTGCAGTTAATTCGTTTTAAAATATTTTGATTTCAAAATGAAAACTTATCATTAGATTTTTTTTTCTTAAAACATTTTCTTGATTCAAAGTTCATTTTTTTTTTAAGGAACCATAAAGCATTTCATCAGATAAACTTGAAATTATGACATCTTTTGTACACAAATCACTTTTAATCTAAATTTGAGCATTTAATCATATAGATTGAGCTTGAACAAGGTTAAGCCAATTGGATGCAAAATTAACTCAATAACAGTTATACTTACTTTATATAGGATAATATGGCTTAAAAATTAAAATTCACCATTAGATATTTCTCTTAAAACATTTTTCTAATTTGCAGTTCCACCAGCTTTTTTGGAACCATGTATCATATCAATGGTTTTATTTTCAATAATGCAAATATCATTTTTTAAGTAAATAATAACATGTTATTATTGAAAGATTAGCTTGCTTTATAAACATGAATAGTATAAAAAATAATACATTTGAAAATTGAGAATGATCTTAATCTCTTTTCTTTAAGAATAGTTGCTTTATTAATTCTAGCCATTTTTTGTTTGGAAATTAATTCATTACACTTTTCATCACTCATAATCAGTAAGCTCCTGGCTATAAAAGTAATAGATAAATTTACAGTAAATATCTAATTAATTCACTACTATGATAACAAAATAGAATATAATATGGTCAATAACAATAAACAATTATACTAACTTTCACTCAAGTGACTTAACATGTTTCTTTTTTATTACAATGACAACTTTTTAACTGATTTGATAGGCTTACGTCTATCTAATATAAATAATAGATAAATAAAACTCTAGAGAAAATTGAAATCTTACCTTCAAATAGGAGATTAAAAAAGTTAACACATTATTAGAAGCTTTACAATCAAATTTGAAATAAAAAAATATATGATTCAGTTATACAAATTATCATTCAATCCTCAGGGATAAAACTTGAAATATCATGAAAAGCAAAATTTCAAGTGAATTTTCACGCTTTCCTAACAAAAGGACATATGTAAAATAGTAGTCCAAAAATGAAAAATCCAAGAAATAAACAAAAAAATAAAAATCACATAAATATATAACATATTTATTTGGGTAAAACAAAGTAAGTAAAAGAACTAGTGTGTAAACTAGAATTCCTTTCTTTGGTTTCAAAAACTAAAGGAAACCAAACTTTAAATGTATTTTGAAATGAACATGTAAATAAAATATGTAAAACAAACATTTATGCATAGACAATGAATGAAACAAAGGTTAGAGTTCTCGAATTAAGTGAATCACTCTTGCTATCTTTAGTTTTGAAAAATAGCAAGTTATTGTTTTGAAAAAACACTTAGAAAAATACAAATACTCTTAGGAGAAAAACAATACTCTTAAAAAGTAAAAAACATATCAAAGTATGCAGTGGAAGAAAGAATCCATGAAAGAGAAGAGTAAATGATAGAAAGTAAAAAACCAACAAAAGTTTAGCATCTAAGTGTCTTTTTTTTAGATTGAATGGCATGACTCCTTCTAACCAAGGATGGAATAATATATGGCATAAAACGAAAACAAACATTGAAAAGGGAAAAACAAACTACCTCTAAATATTGAACAAACCACAATACCAAGAGGATTAAAAAATAACAATAATGTTTGTTGATGCAAAAACTCAAGAAATTCTTCTTTATGCACACAAGACCAAATCACAAGACCAAACAAATTAAAAATGAACTCAACAACTAAACCAAATAGGTCAAGAGATGCAACTAAGGAAAATCATTTTTGATACACTTTAGCAACCACAATCCTAAAGTAAATAAACATATATAAAAACATGTTTTGAACATAACCCTCCAATAAATGAATAGAAAACATAAAAATACATATCAAGAAACAATAAAATGAACATACTATTTTTTAAATAAAGATAGAATATAAAAAAAATGATTGAATAGAGTTTTAAAAGGAAACTATAGCTTCAATCATTTAATACAATTAAGGCTAGCAATTATAATTTATATCCATTTACCCATCCAAATCCACTCTTATTTTAATTTATCCATATTAACTTTAGGGTTAAAATAGATTGAATAATTATTAACCCTATTAAATAAAGGTCAATATAGGTCAATTTATGAATAACCATTTATTCGTTTGTATATATGTAAAAGAAATTAACTCATGTGTTATATAAATTAATATTATAATTAAAGAAAATATTATATTGAAATATCTTACTAATTCATTTATAAAAAATATAGATTAATAATTTAATATAAGTTTAAATATTTTAAAATTTTATATCTTGAATAAACTAACATAATAAAATTCTAAAAATAACAATGACTATCGTTGTATTAGTCTTCATATTTTGGTTGAAAACAACTAAAACCAAATGAATTTCAGAAAAAGAAGAGTTATAAATAAAATTTCCATTCCTCATTCTAAGTAATCATTAACAAAAAAATGTTAGCAGACTTTGACCTAACCCATCCTAACTCATCAATTTACCACTTCTAAATACAATATAGAAACCTATTCTTACCTTAAATCCAAACAATATAATGGGCTAAAGTAATAAAAGTTCAATAGCAAGAATTGTAAAAATGAAACACCTAACCGATTAAAAAATAAAATGAAAATTGGTAAACAACCTCTTTATATATATAGTCAGAAATTCAAAATTCAAATAAAATTTGAAACAAAAATTATATAAAACCTTAAAATAGAAATAAAATTCAAAAATTAAAGAATGATACACAAGGAAATACAAATAAAAATAAATTAGCCTATGAAACACTACTTTCGACCAAAGTAGCATGCATATAGAGAATCACAAACACAAGAAATCAAAATAGGGTTTCTAACATAAAACAAAATAGAATCACAAAAAACAAGTCAGATTAAGGTTATAGCAATTGATAGACATATCAAGTAGCAAAGTAAAGAAATAACCAAAATAGAAAATATTTAGAGAATCAGTCATATAACAAACAATGAAACATAAAAAATGCAAAGCAATAAACTTAAATTAGTCAAAAGCAAATTAAAAAATTTGAGAAAGATGAAACAATTAAAAAGCTCTTCTCTGCTAACTATTAATATAGATCAATCCATGGAAAAATGGAAGGGGAAGAAAGATTAAACACAAATTAAAGCCATTCCTTGCCTTAAATGGAGAAGCGAGAGTAAAGAAATCCATAAATGCACCTCTTCGCAAACCTAAAATGAAAGTATTCATCGATAATGCATTATAGTAGTCATTGAATGCCGTTATTTACAAAGCTTTTAAAATAGGTTAGATTATACATAGAAGAGTTGAAAACTTCTCTAAAATTTGATAGAAAACAATATGAAGTACCAATATTTATTAAGTATTAATCAAACCTATCCAATAAATGACTAAACAATCCTTAAATTTAGTAAACTTCTTATAGAACTTATCACCTGAAGATTGATTTTGAAAATTTTTCTAAACATATAAATAAGTAAACAAAAAATTATAATTTAATCATCCATTCTATTTCCTTCCATCCCTCTATTTACCCATTATTTTCCCTTTCCCCTTCCTAATTTTTTAACATACCATTAGTGTTATATCAAGGAAAAATATCTCTTTTGTTTTTTAGTACCTTTGGCAATATTATTAAGAACTAAAGTTAATTTCAATTGGAAAGCAAAATAGTATAACTCCTTAACAACATAATATAACCTTATTAGTATAACTTTATAGTTAGTTTAGTATAAATCTAATCGTAATTGCTACCTTTTGGTCCTTTGCAAATATAGACTAGAATAAGTAAGAAATAGACTTCAAAATGCAACTAACATCATTGGCCTAAACTTTAATTTGATAGCCTAACACTGACATAGTCAAATTTGGTGTAACTCATGTTAGATTCCATAATAAGTTTCTAATTATCCAAGAAATATAAGAAGTCTAACTCAAATTAATGCATGAAAATGCTTACAAAGCTAACTAGCACAAAAAGCAATAAAGGGTTATAGAAAGTGTAAAATTAAAAAGCAAAAGTAACCTAAGCATTAACATTAAATTAATATCATTCCAAATGAAATGCTTTTAGGCTATGATTGTAGCTATAAATTTAATAAGTTCAAAGGAAAGACACCACATAGGACCTTTTTTCTTCACGATTAAAGTTACAACTAAATCTTTGTTCTAGTATATAAAAGCTACAAGAAAAATGAACATGTGTTAAGCCTATAGCAAATGTTGGTTAAATAGGTCATGTGTCATTGCAACTATAAAAGTTAGTTAAATGGGATATGTTTCACATTTATATTCTTTGTTAGCACATTAGAATAAATGTCTTTCTCATATCATTTACTCTAATTTAATTTCTATTATATTATTACGATATTATAATATTATATACAATTATTTTATATTTATAATTACACTTGAAAAGCAATATTGACTACATGATTTGCCTTTAACTTTAAAATCTAAATTGAGTTATAGATAAAGTTACTAAGCTAAATTTATTCTCATTTTCAAAAGAATCATTAATTATTATTATTATTATTATTATTATTATTATTATTATTATTATTATTATTACACTTGAAAAGTATTAACTACATGATTTTCCTTTACTTATAAAATTTAAAATTTAAGATGTAAATGAATTTATTAAATGATTCTATTCTCATTCTTTAAAAAAACCATTAAATAATGTATTGAAAGTGATAATTGAAGTCAAAATAGCTGCATTGGAATTCCTAGTTAAATTGTAGGGTTAACAGGATATTAGTGATTTAATGATCTTTCTTGTGATTTAAATTCTTCATCAATTTCATACATTAATTTCATTTTTATAAATACAAATCATATCTTTCATTTGATACCTAGATACTTTTTTCTCCTTCATCTATTGTAATGAGATACAACTCCTTCATCAATTTATATACATTGGCATCAAAACATGGATATTCAACTTCATATGCATTCATTAAAGGCTTAATCAATGTTCTATGGTTAGTATATCTTTTAACACTAGCTAATTCAATATAAATATGCTCAATAAGTGTTAATTTTACTCATCATAATCTTTCATAACTCTTAATTTGCACTTTTGTCTTGATCCAACCTCTTTGCATCTCAATATTTGTTTTGCAATAGTTTGTCCTATTTTTTCTATCATATTCTAATGCCTATTGTTAAAATTTTATTCCCCTTTATGATTATTATAGTAGATAAAAAGCTTGGAATGAATCTTTGTTTTTTACTATTTACAAACTAGGTAAAGTAATCTTTATTTTATGAAAGATGTGAGACCAACCTCAAGCTCTATGAATCTAATGTTGAAAGTCTATGTTAAATATTTATGGCATGTTCTTAGCTTTTATAAGCCTCGGGAATCAAAATATATTAAAATGGCTTTTATTGGTAAAAAAGTATGATTTAGCGATGCATCTGTTATTAAAGATTAATCATTAATTTTGTTTGTCATGTTTATCTTGATCCAATTTAATTTTGTTTCTTACTAGAAATGCATGATTAAGGCTTTAACTGAAAAGCCTTTTGTTTGTTGATTCAAGAATATTCTTCAAGAAGGCAATATTTACTTTATCTTGAAATTTATGGTTGGTATTAGAAATGGAATCTATAACGTAAGTAAACACAATGCACTATAAGTTTCAAGGAAAAAATTGAGATTTTTACAACTAATGAATTCAAGATTCTAATGTATAGGATCAATTTGATTTAATACAATAAATTAATCGTAATAGGGGATAATGAGTTTTATTTAATTGGTAAATGAAACAATAATTCTTTTTATGCATATGTGTATGTATTCTTATTTACTTAGATATATATAATACAAAATAGCCTAATTGTTATTTATTTAATTAGATGTAATAAGTTATATTCTTTTTTATAGTGAGGTTGAAAAAGTCATCAAAGATGGTAAAGCTAATAAATGGATTGACATTATGATTGAAGACTTAAAGGTGAGTGTCAAATTCCATTAGCTTTGTATGATAAAAGTAAGTGATAATTATTATTAAAGCCATTTAATTTATGAAAATTTTGTAAGAGGAAGTAAATCACTTGCTCACTGTGGTTTAAGTAAGTTATGAATATAATTTTTATGATAGAGAATTGGAAGTTCAACCATCATTTTGCTATAATATGTCGATGTAAGTTATTAAAAGGTTAGATACTTGTAAGCCATTAAAAGGTTAGACACTTCATTAATGAATTGTTATCTTATATGAATTTTTATACACTTTAGTTATAAAATTTATTAATAATGTTATTTAGATTACACTGACTTTTCTTTGTGCAAATGCTTATGTTGTCATTTGTTTACTATATAATAAGAATTTTCATTAACAACAAAGTTAATCTTGAGATCATTGCTTTCAAGAAATAATTACTTTGGTATAAATTTATCACTTTAAATACTTAAAATAATATTTTATAAAGGGTTTGAGTCATATTTTACACTATTTTTTACATGTCAAGGTTGTGCAAAGGTAGTCTTGATTGTAGCTAAAAGATGGGTTAGATTTCATCCCCATTTTCATATTCTATATTTAAAGATTTTGTATTTACATCAATTAAAAGACTATTATAGAAATACTTTTTAGAGTTAGAGTAAGTTGTCTAAAATTAATGTTAGTTATCATTCCTGTTATTAAAATAAAGTAAGATTATATGTAAGCCTTTATCATAATTTTGCTGGATTCATTGTTATTTTATGTTATGAGAGAAGTTACATGGTCCTAGCAAAGGTGATTGAAATTAAGAAAAGAAAGGATTAGTACTACAATGCTTACAAAAGGTGTCTAAAGAAAGTTAACAACTAAGGGAATGGTTAATTTTTAGCAAGCACTATCAAATGAGTGTTTAGCTTCTAATTCTAAGGTTTGGGTTGATATATCTATCTCATAATAATTAACTTAATGTATATGACTACTTTTGACTTTAAACAATAGTATTCGATGAAATACTTTATAGGAATCGTGTTTAGCTAAGAGTAAATGATTGATATGATAACATTTTTATGGTTCCATTTAACCATAAGTCTTGAAATCCTTAATTGTGACTCACTAAGTGTGATTCTATCATGATTGAAAAAGTAACTTATTTCTACAGTGCTTGGAAAATTACTTTAGCATATTAGATATGTATGAATAGATGTTTGCATTAGGTAAGTCGAACTCCTCAAATAGAGAACAACTAGTTGTTTTGTGTAAACAAATGGTAGTTATTCTAGAGACCTAAATGGGAGACATCTAAAAAAGAAAGAGTGGCTATTTATGAACAAACAAACACTCATTCTACTTCTTGGATGGACCTTTCTCCTTAGTCAAATGAATGGCCATTTAGTTTGAAACAACCACCATTTGACTTCTTTATTGTGCATACAAGTAATTGAGTGCTAGCTTTTCATATTCTATCATGTGAATAATTAATTATGAGACTATGCTTATTTATATATGTGAACAATTTTATATACTAATAGCCTTATGAATGGTAGAATGGAAACTAGTTATGTTTCAAGAATAATAGAAATACTTCTAGATTATTCACATAATAGTAAAAATACATTCTACTAGAGTGTAATAATATACTAGTATAGATAGTATGTTTCTATCCTAGCATAGTACCTAATGAAAAAAATATTTATTATTTTATTTTTCCCTATTTTATGTCTCTTAAGTGTTACATTTATTTAATTTTACAGAATAAGCCTTGTTTTATAATTTTGGATTGATTTTACAAGTTTCTAAATTTATTCGATAAATACTAGATTTTGACACTGTTTTTATTTTTCAGTCATAGCCTAAGGCTCTAGATCTTGGATTGAGGCGAACTTTATATTAATGGAAAGTTAAAAGAGAGATATACAACTTTTATATTTTGATCCAAGCCCAGTTCAAACGTTTTGGAGGTCAAAAGTGGCTGAGAAGTTGAAGGCATCATTCTGTCTCAGTTAAATTAGTTTTGGTATTTGGGCTATATATGGAGCTATAGAGGTCCAATTAAGGTGAAATCAGTGTTCAATTTTTTCTAAGGCCCAAGCTTACAACCTTAAATTAAAATATTAGTGAAATTACATCATTTTGGGGGTCATTCATCAGATGGAAGTCAAACTAATGAGATTTCACTACAGGACCTTCTAGAAGAAATTGCTAAGTTTTATAATCCTAATAGGAATAGGATTAGCAATGCCTTAATTTTTGTAATCTAAGAGAACTAGGATTAGGATTCTATAGGTTTTATCAAATATAAATAGAGATAAGGGGGTGTATAACATATCATACAATCATACAATCTGATTACATACAATCAGCAACACAATTTTCTTTCTTCTTCTTCAAGTTTTTGTCTTCCAACCATGGAGGGCTAATTTTCTAAGGTTGATTCAAGGAGTTTGAAGCTCTTTTCTTAAGGATTATGAGATCATGATTTGTAATATTGACCCTTCTTAATTAATTCTCTTCTTTCTCTATTTATTTGTGCTGAATTCTTGAGATTGCTTTTGTTGGATGTTAATTTGATATAATTGATATTCACCTTTGTGATTTCTAATTTCTTTGCTATTTTGTTATAAAATTATAGTTGATAAATCATTATTTTATGCATAGGGATAGAGGGTTAAGGGATTAATTTAAAATTTTTTAATTTAATTTCTCAAATTAATTGAATTTTAATTATAAATTAATTTCAATCTAGTTTAGAGATTATAACGATTACTTAATTCAACTAATCCTAATTGATCAAATCCTAAATGATTGTCTTACATAGAATTCACAAATTATTGCAAGGATTTTGGGTAATTCAAGGTTGAAAAATTAATTAGAAAAAGTCAAATCCTAATTGATCTGTGATTAATCTAACTTAGGGCTCTCAATTTTCTTGAATCAACTGTTTGATTCCATTAAATTCTCTTCGATTTTATTTCTTTTTTTGCTTTTGTCTTGCATTTAATTTCATGCTTATTACTTTGTTTAATTTCAAGCAACCTCCCCCTCTCAATTCTAATTATGTGTTTTGCATACAACATATTATTACATTCAGCATTTTATTTTCTCACATTGCATTTTGTTTACATTAGTTCTTCACATTTTCACTACATAAATAAATCAAAATTTGTGTAGGTATTGTTAGGAATTAATTTAGAAAAAGTAAAATAAAAGGATCGCTAGGGGTACGACCTAATTATGCCACTATACAACATTATTTTTTAGCACACTAGTTTTAATACAATATTGGTGCATTGCAGTGTACACATCAGTACCTCTAGAGTTCAAGGATGAATTCTCATAAAGAGGGAACAATTTGTAATATCCTAAATTAATATTTAAAATTCTTGCATTTTAAGCTCTAAGGTATTTAATTTTATTAATAATAATCTTAAAACTATATTCATTTGGTTGAGGCTTTGTTTCAAAATTCACTTATATAAGTTCTATAATGATTTTCTCATGAGTTAGGAATTATTAAGGGATTAGAATTCCTAAGAATTAATTTTACTATATTACTTGATAAGGTAGGAATAAAATTATTTATATTAAGAAGAGTGGCTAGGAATTGATATTTTATCTTTAAATACATTACACTAGGCACATTAAGTTTTTCTTTTAACTTCTTACTTAATTGGTATGCAAAATCAACAATTAAAAATACTCTTAGGTGAGCTTATAAATATATGATGTATGGGATAGAATCCCTAAGTTTGCTTAGGGTTCCCTCACCTATATTTCCCTTTTTCTCTTTCATTAGATTCCTTTTGCCTTACATTTTCTCTTTCTTTCTCCTTTTTCTTCTTAATATTATCGATGTCCTTTTTTCTTCCTTGATCTTTGGTTGCGTGCTATTGTTATACTACCTTTATTGTGTGTGACCTTTAATCTAGTAACATTAGCCCATTAGTGTGGAGAAGCCATAAACTATGGCTTAGTGATGATAACAGAATAAGAACGTCAACTTCCTTGTTTCCACTAGTGTTCCAATGCGATTTTGCAGTTAATGAGCTCTAGCTAAATACTTTAGGGACAGGTGAGTCTGCTTATATCATTAAACTTTAATATTTTTCTATTTTAAGCATGATCCAAGAAAATTCTTAAAATGTGAAACTTGATTTTGTTAAAATAGAGTTAAAAAATTAGAAATTAAATGTCTAGTTCCTTAAAGTAATGTGATTAAAGTCTCCCTATAGCACAAAATTCTAATATTTTTATCAAATTAAGCTCAAATTATAAACCCCCCATTTTATCATCATATTTTGATTACTTGATATAAAACTAATACTTAAAGCCTCTTTAAAGTATCAAGTTTAATATTTTTGCTTAAATGGCTTTGATATAAGAATCCTTATATATTGGCATATTTTTGGTTTCATGCTTTAGTTTAAAAAAATAAAGAATTTATGATCCAAGATATTAGAGTGGTATAAATAAAGCCTAGAGTAGTAATTTTTAGGAGGAAAATAATTGATGTCATTATACCTATCAATTATTATTTTAGATTATTGAGTAGATGGAGAAATAGAAAAAAAGAGCTTAAACTTTTAGAAAATCATAGAGGGATTATGTGAATGTATATATATACTTAAACATTATTTTACTTAAATTTTCATATTTTTTATTTATTTTGCATACAGATCATATACTTGTATAACTATGAAATTTAATAAATGTAGCTGGACATTCCAACCCATATTAATATAGGAACTATGATTTGATTAGTTATCATTATGTTGAGTACTACAACATTTTGTAGTGTTTTTTGTGCATCATATGTTTTCCTACAAACTACAGTTGATTATCTCTGAAGGTTTATGTTGTAAAGGCATAATATATGTTATTGTTTAATACATATATGATAATATTTTCATATAATTGGGCATTATATGATGTTGAATGAATGTTTATTGCCATGCAATATAAGCATGGTATTGCTATTTGATTTCATGATTATGACTATGTTAAAGTAGCAGTAATGGAATGAATTATGATTGTATCATGTTACGACATTGATGTCATCGATATGAATTACATTTGAAATGCTGTGAAAAATAATTATATGAATGATGGAATTATTATTATGTCATGAATAACAATATGTGAAATATTCTTTGAGAGAGATATGTTAGGGTGATATGACTACCGGTTGATAGTGTCTTGGTAGAGAAATAAGTAGAGTATAAGGTTAGTGCGAAAGGAATAAGAATAGATAAAAAGGGAAAAGTATAAGGTTAGTTTGAGAGTTACAAGGTTATGTTTATTCACCTTGCTATGTAATAATGTTATTATATGAATTAACCATGAACGAGCCTCTTTAGATTGGTTAGATTACGAAATATATGTCTTAAATGATTATGTGTAAAATAGTATGATCAAGAGCTTGTTGGTGTATTTCTTAGGAGCCAATCATAGAGATGATTGTAATATTACATAATGTATTATATTTCATTTTAGTAATATAATTATTATATTTTATTTTATTTAATTTTACGTAAATTATAACGTAAATATAATAAGTATCTTTGGAATAGCTTTGCTATTCCTAAAATGCCCCTAATCAAGTATTATTACGAAAATAATAGTAATAATATATCGATACTAGCATATATAATGACAAATGATTATGAATCATGGATATGTGATATTAAGTCAATATATGAGTACATTATTAATGAACAATGTATTGGACTGACCCACCGTGAGAATACTACATGGATAAACGTGTTATTAGTTATTCTCATATGATCACAAATGCGTATAGTCCTTTAATCTGAAGTCACTACAGTTCCCTACATGAGGAGTTACTCACTTTGATGTCGTCCTATGTCACCTTTAATCGGGATGACGAGTAAGACGTTGATTGGGTGTGTCACAAATCATGTAGAGGAAAGTAAATGATGTAGATGGAATTTTGTTACTTTTGTATAAAAGAAGAATATCTTTAGGCCCCTTAATTGAGTGAGACTTAGAAATGCATGGTCATACTCAATTGGATCAATATGTGATATTTATCATTTTTTTAAGTCTACTCAATATCAAGAAATATAAATTAAACATTGACGAGGATGACACACTCCATGCCTCCAGTTCGATTTGGATATTATTACAAAAAGGATTATGATGTAAAATATTGATCATATATTAGGTAGATGTCGAATCATAGACATTCTTAATACTTGAGTGGCAGTGATGTATTGCTAGATATCACTCACTGTTTATAACCCAAAATGAGTCATTATCAACGTAGTAAGAATCTATAGGGTCACACAAAAAGAGTAGGAATGAGATAATAATTAATTAAATTTTAGTAAGACTAAAATTTAATTAATTAGACTTATTTTCATGCATATATATATATTATTAAGATAATATATATTTATTCACATTATATATATATTATATATTATGTGATATTATTTGATATTAAAGTAATATCAAATAATTACGTTATTAAATATTGGATAATTATATTATGAGATAATAATATTATTATTATCTAATATAAGATGATTATATGCTAATTTAATATTAGATAATTATATTATGAGATAATATTATTATTATTTAATATTAGATAATTAATAGATAAGTCCTATCTCTCCTCACTCTCTCTAAGATAAGGATAAGGTGATAGTTATTTAATGTGATTAGGATTTTTAAAGCATTATCCTAGTGGGACTAGGATTGTGATATGCTTTAGCTCTATAAAAGAACTTAAAGGTAGCACATTATAATTCATGCACTTAAGCTTCAATCAAACCCTAAATCACTCTAGGAAACGTCCAAACCCAATTCTAGTGAGAGAAACGAATCCTAGCAGCTTCTCAAAGGGGAGAAGTCATTGTTCACTCCGTGTAGATATCGTAGAGATGCTGTACCTTCTGATCGGCGTTTAATTCATCTCGGTCTCTCAAGGATTCAATCAGAAAGAACACGAACATAAATAAGGTAAAACCTTAATACTGATTTATGATTTTTGCATGGATCCTAGGAAGGTTTTGGATTAAAATTTTAAAATTCTGTTACGAATGTTGATCCAAATCCTAACAGAGCTTTGTTCCATCCATATCCTTAAAATGACTTTCTTTATTGCTATGAATGGATTATGTGATTGTTGAGTTGTGAAGGATCTTTTGAATACTATTATTTCTGTGTACATGAGATTCCTAAAATAGGTACAAGCAAGAAAATATGATAGCTAGATTGTTAGATGAGATAAAGTTGTTAGGTATAAAGTAATAGAACCATTTGATAGTTATTTAATGAAATTGTTTGAATTGTTCTTAATTAGTTACTAATAATGCTTTTCTTTATAGATATACGCTCATTGAGTTTATAAAACTCATTTTTTTTCTTATTTCAAACATTTTAAGGAATTGATTGGAGTATATCACATTATGCTGCTTATGCAAAAGTTTAAGGCATTTTAGAAAGAACTTAACAGTTGGAATTAAAGTGTAATTTGTAATCATGTTCAATCATGCATGTTTGTTATCTTTTGTTTAAAACTTTGATGAGTCATGTTAGGAATTATTCGATGGTTTTAGGTCTATAATTTAGAGGGAGTAACCATTTTAATGTTAAAAAAAAGGAAACTTTGTCAATTTATTTTAAAGCCTATGTCATAATTAATTCTTAAAAGAATAAGGTTGTTTTTACTAAGTTAGAATCTATGTGAATAGTGGTTTAAGCTTATGGAAATTGGGGAAAGTGTTCCATGCTGGAAATAATTGGGTAAATGTCATGACATACTCATTTATAAGGGTTTAAAAGCAATTTCTGCCCCCATCGACTATATAGTCAATTAGGCTCATCTAAAGAGTAATTCTAATAGTCATAATTATATAATCAATTACGTGCATCCTAAAAGCTACTATAAATATTATAATCAATTATATAATTAAGTATAGGTATTTAGAGAATACTCATTTTAAAAGACTTAAGTATATACTTGATTATAAGCAACCTAAAAGCAACTTTAGGTGTTGTAATGAAGTATATACTTGATTACCTACTAAGAATTTGCAAAAATCTATAAAAATATTGTTCATTTAGTTTAATTTTCACCTAGCAATTAACTCATACAACTTTTCAATTAGATTTCAACACCTAACAAGAATCCAAACTCATTTATAAGCTAGAAACATCATCGTTTAACTTCATAATATAACATTGTAACATGAATTCATTAAATCCCATAACAACTAACATATTAGATCCAAAACATATAAATCATATAAAATTATATATTTTAAGTAGATTGTCTACTTACAATATATGGAAGAGATGAGAAAGAGTTAAAAGAAGATAGGTTTGTCCTCAAACAACATCAATTTACACAAAATTAGAAGAAATCCCTTAAATCCTTATTTTCTTTTTTTCATTTTTCAAGCAAGATTCAAACTACCAATTAAAGCTTGGTTTATAGAAGGATTACCTTAGTTAAAAAAGAGTATATGAAGTTTCTTTGAAATTTCCTAACTGGATTTCTTACTAAAATTGATGAATTTAAAGTAGAAAAATTAGAGGAAGAAAATGAGGAAAAAAGCTCAACTTTTCCCTAAGAAAATTATAAGTATTGAGTGGTTTTGGGTGTTATAAGGTTAGTTAATACTTCAATAAGCAATTTGTAATTTTTAGGGTAATTAAGGGTAAAATAAGAAAAAATTATTCTAAATCTTCTTAATACATACCTACTTTAATCTAATTTTACACCAACCTTAAATTAATTTAATTCTTCTTATTGTCATCGTAAAACTCTATTTTTCTCAAATATTTCTCATCCTAAACATGTCCATAATAATTAAATAATCACCATATCCACAAAAGTAATAATAAAAGAAAATAAAATATATTCTAACTTTCTAAGGGGTATAATACTTTTTCAAAATTTAGAACACTACTTTCTATAACTTTTTTACCTCTCCTACTACACCCTATAGCTTCTTTACCTTTCTTAGAATTTGACCTTTTCAACATCCATTATAAATACCTAATCATATTTAAAAGAAAAAGAAAAAAATAAAGCCTGTAAATTAATAATTATTTTGGTCATAAATATAGTTATAATTATAATAAATTTTAATTTATTTAATATCACTAAATTTATTTATAATAAAATGCAATCATGTATGATTTATTCTAATGATCAACAAAACTTAAACACATTAAATAAATAACTAGTTTAAATTAAATCATCAACATAAGAAATTAAATAAAATAAGTCTAACATTTCTTATTATAATTTTTTTTAAACCCAACATTCACCTACACACTTCAAGATTTGGGAATGCCTATGCCATTACATAGTGGTATAAACATATTCAGTGTCACTTTAACTCATTAATGGTAAAATATAATCATATATAATTTATATTAATAATTGACCAAATTTAAACTTCATAAATATATAATTAATTTAAATTAAATTTAGTTAAAGCATACCATAAATAACAATAAATGAAATAAAATAAGTCTAACATTACTCATAGCAAGTTTTTTTTATTCTATAGAGATATATTTACTAGTTCCTATGAAAATGTAAAAAGAAAAATAAAGTGAAAGCTCACCTTGCCAGACTTAATTTCAATATTAAATGCTAAATGACACCTCTTTAATTAGACAAATCTTCATCTTTGTTATCTTTATAATTGTCAATCTCATATATGATCTTTCCTAATACAAACCTCTTAAATCACTTAAGTTTTACATAGTCCTGATAATAATTGATACAAAAATTAGGAAATTAAGGATGCAATAACAATATATGGCCACTAACTAATAACTATGACAAAAATACTAGTAAAAGCTTGCAACACAAGTTAGAATCCACGATATTAAGGTTTTCATTTTTTATATTTACCCTATTGCTAATCTTCTATATCCACCATTTCTTTAAGCATAAATTTATTATGTTTATAAACTAACAAGACTCAAGACTCAATAAATAACAAAATGAAAACTAGCAAAAATGAATATAAATTATCCTAAAAAAATTGAAGAATAAAAAATAATAAAAAATCATAAATAATATGATGCAAGTAAATTCTAATCTTAAAGATTAAATAATGTAGATAAGAAAGATAAATAACAAAATAATTATCTACAAGATTTTAAAAAAACTAACATATGCAAAACTAAAAAATAGAGAGTTATTAGCTTATTTAATAAAATAATAAGATTTTCATAAGAAAAAAATGCAAACTATGATATATTACAAAAGTGAAATGCAAGTAATATTTCTTTCAACATGAAAAAATAGATTTCAAAACCTTTCTTTCTTTAATTTTAATTTATAATCATAAAAATCTAAAGAATAGAGAACAATCAACATTCATCTTATTAAGGATCATTATCAAATAATCAAATAATAATAGATTATAAAATTAATTAAAAAATGCTTAACCATAAAAACCCTTAAATTGCAAGAATAGAAACCCTAACAAAACCTACGTATATAATAACAAAAGATTACTTAACAATTACTATGAAATATAAAAATATAGAAGTGAAGAAGAATATAAAAAATGAAAAAAAGCAAAGTGTTGTATACCTTAGCTTTCACATCCACTTCCTTGAAGCAACTAACCACCATGAACATAACTTTCCATTTCAAAAAGTGCAATGGTAATTATGTTAACATAAAAATGAGTAAAGAAGGAAGAAAGAAGTGAAGAGAATAAACGATGAAAAGAAAATAAAATAACTTTTATGCAATAGAAGTTAAAGATAGAAGAGCTTAGCCGTTTAAGGAAGGTTGATGGATAAAATGATGAAAACTGATAAGTGTGGGTAACAAATATAAGTCTATAGACAATCCTCTATCAAAGATATTTTGCATCAAATACCAAATAATGCATTTCAATACTAATCCTAATATTCTTATTGTAATAGGATGATCAAGTAAAGTTTCTAATGGGTTGTAGTTTTTCATTTGATGTGAGCCATCTAAATCCAAATTTTATATTGAATTGAACCTATTAAAATTTCTTAACACATTTTAACTAGCCTAAATCACTTCTTTGACAATCAAGTTAGATTATTTAGGGTAATTATAAGGAATTTAGATAACCTACTTAATAGTTTACTATATATTTTTAGACAAAATTATCAACTTGGCATAGTGGAGGCTAAGGTGGCATAATAAAGTGAAAAAAAATGAAACCCATATGTTTATTTTATATTTCAATACAATCAAATTAGTTCATTCCATGAAATCATAAATAGGCTACTCAATTATATGGCTAATTGATTTGAATTATGATAATTAAAGTTCAAGGAAGAAAAAAAATGCTTTTGTAGAAAAAGGTATCAAGGAAGAAGGAAAAGGTAAAAAATGCTAGTGCTCACCATAGATAAAAGCGTTGCATGTGTTTTAGTGGGCTGAAGATTTTATTATACAAGAAGCGAGTTAATACAGAGTTAACGAAGTTATAAACAAAGCCATTTTGAAGAAAAAAAGATAAGAAAACCAATCTCAATGTTATAGTAAAGCTAGCCTAAAAATTTCATGCTCTCAATCTTAGAATCATCATTGAATAGTTAAAAAAATTAGGATATAATTATGTAGAAAGAAATGCTATCAAACCTATCACCATTTAATCTCACTTAAGAGTATAATAATTCTATAAACTTTTGAATTTATTTATGTTGATGTCTACCTCATTAGGCTCCAAAGGCCTTTAGCACTTATTTTAATTGAATTTCACTTTATCTCATTCTTTTTGTCACCATAAAGTCATGAAGGAGTGTGATTTAGGTGAAGATGCTCTCTCTTAAAGCTTCAACTCTCTCCAAAGAAAAAAAAGATGCTCTTATTTAAAGCTAAAGGAACCTAAATGACAATGAAAACCATATCCTACAAGTAGGTCAACGATCTATAATATTGGAACACCAGCTGAAATGAAGTTATAAAGACCAATTAGTTAGTCTTATTCCAGCGGCCTATCAAAAGGCTTTCTTTGAAGGAAGTACAGAGGTAAATATGATAAAGAATAACACTAACAAAAATCTTAGTGTAAATGAAGCACTCTTTTAACTTTTGGAAAATATTAAGAGTAAAATCTATGCCCCATGGAGCCTTACACTAATTGGAAAGGTTTATGGAAAGAAAGTTAGCTTTCAATATTTAGATTTCAAAGTGTGATCTTTGTGGTAACAAAAAGGAAATCTTTCAATTCTTGAAGTAGGTATTGATTTTTACATGTTTAAATTTGAGTCCTAGGAAAATTACTCCAAAGTTCTCAATAGAGGGCCTTGGTTTATTTTAGAACACTTTCTTGCTTTACGAAAATGGAACTTTTTTTTAAACCTTCATCTGCTAATTTGTCATTTATTACAATTTGGATACAGTTCCTAGAAATTCCAATTAAATTTTATAACTCTAGTGTTCTACCTCTCCTAGCAACCAAAGTTGGACTAATTTTGAAAATGGACTTATATATATATTTTAGAGATAAAGACAAGTATGTGAAGGTATGTATTCAAATTAATCTAAATAAACATTTAATCCACACTATCCATATAGGAAACTTCAAACAATCAATCTTGTATGAGGGGTTGAACTACCTCTATTTTGCTTGTGGGCATTTGGGGCACTAAAAACTAAATTGTTCATACAATTTTAAGCTTCAAGTTCAAAAAATCTCTACTTAACAAATGGGCTCAGCAAATATTAGCTTTGCTTCACTGGAGAACATTAATAATACTTCTCAAAGCATGAAAACCAATACTATTATGGAAGGCCTTGATAAATATGGCCCTTGGATTTTAGTTGAGAAAATGAAAAATAAAGTTAGTAAATATCAATCCATGTCACCAAATGATTCAAGCCTAATTGTGGACCCTAGAACAACCGACACAAATAGCCCTTTCTCTTTAGTGCCACGTCCAAACAGATAGATGGGCCTTTTCTAGATAAAAGAAAAAATAAATCCTCCTCCTAGGCCCATATGTCATCTAACCCTAACCAGTGATCATCCCAAACTATAGTCAACAAAAAAATAAAACCTAGCTTTACCTTCTATTTCTCCAGTTGAATCGTCTCCTTCTATAGTACAGCCTTTAAGTCTACAACCAAGCCTGAAAGATATCTCAATCTAGCAGCTCCAAGTCTAGTTAGGGAATGGAGGAGACAAAAACTAAATAACTGGAAGTGATCTAAGGAGTAATCCTTAATAGGAAATTTCATTAAGTCTCCTTAAAGACTTAAAAATAGATCTTGATAAACCTAACCATGCCAATGGGAATGTTCGACCCCAGCTTGGAGAACCTATGGTAGACAATCAATCTATTTAGATGTCCTTTAAATGGAAGCGATCTTTATCTCTTAGAAAAAAAGATAGCAAAAACCCTAATTCCACCAACAATTATCCATATGGACAATTAACCCAGTTAGACTTGCCTACACGCACAACTCAATCTCCTAAATTCTAATGTGCTACCATTACTGCAGTTCCTCTTGGATCCATTTCATGTTTCATAAAGACAAATATGGCAGAACCTCATACAATTACAGAACATTCCTCTAAGGATGGAAGAATGTAAATTGACATTCAGGGGAGGAAAAACTTAACTATTTTGATTTCAACCTCACCCTCAATCCTCTCATATTCATATCATGCTGAAGAACTATGCAGTTCAGGACTGGGAATTGTTTGGTCGCATGATAGAGGAGATAATCCTCAGACTGGCCCTTAAAATTTGCAAGTCACCTAGACTCTCCTCTTTTCCCACTATAAATATGGACCTTAGTAATTTTAGTATTGGGCTATAGAATGTTAGAGGCACTCAACACCCAAACTTTAAAAGATTCTTCAGAGAATTTATCTTTAGGGACAAGATAAAAATTCTTCTATTGACAGAAACTTGGATTGATAGTAACAAGGCCAGAAAAATTATTGTGGATCTTCCTTTCAAAAATTTTGAATGCACAAGCATTATTAGCTTTGCTAAAGGTATCTGGCTACTATAGAACTAGGGAGGAAGTTATAATTGACATCCTTAACAAATCCAAATAAGAGATGCATGCTTTAATCAAGGTATACTCTAATCCTCAAACTTAATTGTTGAGTGTCATGTATGCAAGTCCAAACTTTAACAATAGGAAAATTCTATGGAACAATTTAAAAATGATTACTAATGTTCATATTCTCCTTTAGTTAGCTATTGGTGATTTTAATGAAGTTTAACCTTAACAAAAAAAAGAATTGGAAGGGCTTCAATTTGTTTACAAAAAGTAAATCTATTTAATGATTATTTACAATCTTGCAATCTAACTAATTTAGGTTACTCGGGGCTAACTTTTACTTAGTCAAATAATAAAACCTCTACTAATGTCATGTTAGAAAGATTAGATAGGGTTATAGCAAATCTTAAATTGTGCTTGATTTTTTCCTGAAGCTTTGGTTGTAAATAAACCTAAAATGCATTGTAATAATTCCCTTGTAGTTATCTATCTTCAATCCCACACTTCTCATATGCTCGAAAGATCTTTTAGATTTGAGACTTGTTAGCTTTCTCATCCTAATATTTATGATATGGTTGCCCATAATTGGAACTCCACATCCTCTCTTGATGTAATTATAAATAACTTTATTAAGCAAGTTTCTTGGTAGAATTCTCATATCTTTAGCAATGTGTTTAAGAATAAAAAATGTATTTTAGCCCACCTGAAAGGACTCTAACTAGCTTTACAAGATTGATTGACTAAATCTCTTCAAAGATTGGATAGAATTTTACAAGAAAAATATGTCTAAATCCTTAAACAAGCATTAAAGCTTTGGGCTCGTAAGTCTAGAATGATTTAGATAGATGATAGTGATAAGAATACTCGTACCTATCATTTATCCACCATCACTAGGAGGAGGTAGTTAATTTAAAAAATAAGGTTGGCCTCCAATTAAATGATACTCATGAAATCTAAAATTATATTTAGAAAATTTTGGCTAAATTTAACTCTTCCAAAAATCATGCTCTTTTAACACCTCATATCCGTAGTTTTTGGAGGATAACTCTTCAAGAAGAAGATAAGCTTATTTTAACGACCATTCCTTTAGAGTAAAAAATTTATCAAGCTTTAAAGTCACTAAGGCCACTAAATCCTCTGGTCTTGACAACCTTCACCTAAGTTTTTTCTAAAAGTTTTAGCTAAATGTTAAACATTCAGTTTATTAATGTATATCCCAAGCTTTCCAATCCTTTCAAATTCCTTTTTGGTTAAATGAAACATTTATCTATTTAATTCCAAAAGGCTGGATCCATGAAATTATAAATATTTATAGGCTAATTAGCTTATACAATATAATTTTGAAAATTATTTTAAAAATTTTAGTTTCCAAAATTAAGCCTTTTCTAGATAAAATTATTTCTTGTTTCCAGGCAGCTTTTATTTAAAATAGAAAATTAGGAGATAATGTTATTATTTTACGAGAAATTATGCACATAATATATAAATCTAAGGTTAGAATAGGTACTATGATAATAAAAATCAATTTAGAAAAAGCCTATGACTCTTTAGAATGGGATTTTATAAAATAACTCCTTACTTTTTTTAATTTTCTACCTACTTGGATAAAAACTTGTTTTAAGTATTGTTTCTTTAATTTCATATCAAATTCTTTTCAATGGAGGTAAACTTCCTTCCTTTTTTCTTACTAGACGAATTAGGCATAGAGACTCATTATCTCCATGTATCTTTATTCTATGTATGGAATATTTACATCATTTGATCTAATATAAAGTTTAAAGAAAGGATTGGACTCCTATTAAGTCTAGCAAATATGGTTTATCCTTTTCTCATCTCCACTATGCTGATGATATAATCCTTTTTGCCAAAGCAGATAGAAAGAATTATAATGCAATTAGAAAGTCTCAGCTTGATTTTGCTAAGGAATTTAGCCTAAAACTTAATTTTGAAAAATCAAGAGTCTATTTCTCACACAGTGCAAATAAAAATTTGAGAAACTTGTTAAGGCAGGATGTTGGTATAAATCATCGGGAGAACCTTGAAAAATATTTTGGTAGATAACCTATAAATCATTAGATTTTTCATTTTTTAGTAGATAACCTAAGACCTCGAATTTAAGAATGGCAATCAAAGTATTTATCTTTTGTTAGAAGAGTTATTCTTATTAACTCAATCCTATCTTTATTACCCCTCTACTATATGCAATTTTCAAAAATCCTTTATAATATATTGATGAAATTAGACCAAAGGGTCAAAAATTTTCTCTAGGGCAGTATTGCAGACCACAAGAAAATATCCTTAGTCAAGTGGATGTTTGTTACATTACCAAAAAATTAAGGGGGGTTTAGGAATTAAAGACTTTCATTCTATAAATCTAGCTTTATTAGGTAAATCATCATGGTCTCTTATTCATGATAGTAATCTAAATTAGGTCAAAGTGCTTAGAGCTAAATACATTCATCAAAACCCTAATGGTAGTCTAAGCTAGAATAAACCTTTCTCCCATAATCGGAAAGCTTTAAAGTCTATTACTAATATTCTTCATAGCAGGCATAAGGTGGATAATTGGCAATGGAGGAAGAGTTCATTTTTAGCAGGATAACTGGTTAAATTCTAGCCCTCTTTGTAGGATAATTCAAGGCCTTTTTTCCCCAGATGAATATATTTTAAAAGTTTCCAGTTGTATTCTTTAAGGGAGTTAGGATCTTAGTTGAATATCTTCACCTCTCCCTTTTAATATACAAAATGAAATTTTTGGAATAGCTTTTAGTCAATTAGGATATCCTAATAACCTAATGTAGGGTCTTTCAAAAGATGGAAATCATTTTGTAAAAAATGTTTATTTATTTTTAAAGAAACATATTGTTCCTTATGATTAGTCAAATTTTAAATGGATATGGAAAATCCCTTCTTTCCAAAAATCTAATTTTTTATATAGCTTGCTATTTAAAATAGGTTTCCTACAAGAGACTTGCTAATAAGAAAGGTATAGATGTCCTATCTCACTGTCCCATTTGTACATCAGATAATGAATATATTATTCATATTTTAAGAGAATGGCCTTTTCCTCAGCACTTTTGGAATAATATATAAACCTTTTCTTCTTGTTTACATTTTTTTCATGCTAACTTCCTTATTTGGCTGAAATAGAACTTAACCTTAAATCAGTTAGGTTGCAAAATTAAAATTCCTTGATCTATCATTTTTTCTTTTACTATGTGGAATCTTTGGTTAAATAGAAATAGAAAAATATTCCAATCTAATCAGGGAGATGTGAACCTTGTTCAAATGATTATCATAAAAGCTGTTGAATTTTAGGTTGTTAAAGGTTATGCTACATATTCCACTCCATAATTAATTATTAAGGTCAAATGGCTTTATCCTTTAGCTAAGTATTACAAATTAAATTCGAATTGAGCATCTAAAGGAAGCCTAGGTAAAGCTGGTTATGCTGCTATTGTTAGGAATGATATAGGAAAATAGATCATTGGTTATACAAGAAGCCATGGTACTTGCTTAAACTATCTGTCTAAATTAACTAGTCTTAGGGATGGGCTGATGTTGGCTCATCAAAGAAACATTAAACCATTAATAGTTAAGTTGGATGCCTTATCAATAATTAATCCTTTAAATAATCACAATTTAACTTCTTCTTTTGATGTTTTCAGCTTAATTGAAAATTGTAGGAGTTTCCTCTTTGTTTTGGAAGTATAGAACGTTCAACACATTTACAGAGAAGCCAATTATTTAGCTGACTTTTAGGCTAAGAATGTAAATACAAATGATAATTTTTGTACATCCTTAATAACCTTTTTGTAAAGGCTTTTGATAATATCTTATCAGATGTAATAAGCAAAATAGTGCTGAGACTCATTTCTGCTACTTAATATATTTTGTTTCCTAGTTTGCCAAAAAAAAGTCATGAAAGAGTAAAAAATAATAATATCAATGATGATGCAACTATTAATGCAATGATAGTATGGCTCATAGGCAAGAGGTTAAATGCTAACTTACTTTTGGTCAATCTCAAAGCAAATGTGAAAAGAAGAATATCATCGATTGATAGTTGAGGTGAAGTTAGTCAATGATGGTAGTAAGTCAAAAATTAAAAGCTAACAATGGTGAGGTGAGTCAAGATTTAGAGGTACTTATTGGTGAAGTTAAGAAGAATAGGAAAAAGAAAGAGAAAAAAAAGATAACATGGACAAATGGATTTCATTTTTTTTCCATCTTGCCATGTCACCTTGGCTTTTACTATGCCAAATTGACAATTTCGTTTGAAAATAGATGATAAACTATTAAGTGAACCAAAATTAATTTAATTTGTATATTAAGAAATCCAAAATTGAATAATGATATTGAGGATTACTAATTGCAATCAATTTATATTTTAGAAGGTCAAAAAATATATTTAAGCTAAAAAAATTAGAATGAGGTAAATTTAAGTGTAAAAGGGATATCATTTTCATGGTATCCATAAGTATGGCATTTTTTTATATATAGTGATGACATGAAAGAAAGGCATCCCAATCCTACTAAATAAAACACCAAGGACATGTTGAGATTGTCAACAAAAGAGCCCACTCTGAGATGAATATCAAGCCCAATTGATTTGAGAAGCAATAACTCAACTAGTCCTTAAGTATTAAGAAATCTTCTTAAAATGATTTCCTACCAAGTGGGATAACTAACTATTAATTCTTAAGGGTTTTAAGATTGAAAGTACAAGTATGATGAAGGAATTCTTAAAAGTGGCTTAAATGAAGAAAGAATGAGCACTCCTTATAAAATATTTTAGCAAGTGATCATAATTTCTTAGGTATTATTGTATGTTTATGTCCTTTTAATTGAACGCATGTATGGCATTTATATGTATAAAGTAAACAATTAGTCATAGTTCATGGGCTTAAACTAAGGTTAATCATATCATAAGATTTATAATAATTAATATGAATAACAATAGAATAATTATAATGGGAGGATAATAGATATAGAATATTATACATTAAGGTTGAATATTTATGGTAATGGATAGGGATTGATATAAGTGATTTATGGGATCAAGTTAGACAATGGTTATAAGGATAAGTGGGTAAGAATCATTGTGGCTCTTTTGTTATTTCGCACAAAAAGTCTGCTATGAAGAGATTAAGGCATGATATGCTCAATATTTCTATATACTATTAACAAGCCCCTTATTCTTATCTAAGCAAGCCACCTCTAAAGGTGTTTGCAATGGAGTGGAGAGAAGTTTCTTCTCTTCATAACTAAAATGGTTTTTATCCTAAGCCAATTGACTTTAAACTTTCATGGAACTTTATTCATTTAGGCTGTCATAGCATTTAAAGAGCCTACAGTGTGTTTTAGTCTCTTTCAGGCTCATTGCTTAGGCTAGCCTTAATGTTTTAGTCATTTTACAGCCATCTCCTTGAATTGGTATAAATTGAGCCTTTTTTGGACCTTGACACATGTTTTGGTTCTCTTTTAAGATGCATTTTAATACTAAACTTTTGTTAAGTTTTTATGGCATGATCTATATTTTTGGCCTTTTAGAGTCAAAATATCTACACTAACATTGTGAAAAAATTAAACACGTGATTAAAAAGAATTATAATAATCTTATTTAAATTTTCACAATTAATTAAACTAATCTACAATGTGTCAGGGCTAGTAACTCTCTAACTAAATTCATGCGATGCATGCTTTCCACTTTTAGCAAATATGTCACCCTTCCCGCTAAACCTACTCAAGGCACTCTTAGTAAAGATAGCGAAACTCATAAGTCTGCAAGTCATAATCGAATGTCACTGAAATACTTATGTATACCAAATTGTAAAATCCTTTCACACGTGAAGCCTTCAAGCATAATAGACTAAAATGGACAATTAAATAAGGAAGAGGACACTCCGTTCACTTGATATATGCCTTATTTCATAGTTTAAAATGTATAGGAGGTGACTACAAGCTAACACATGAAGCCTCCAAGCATAATAGACTAAAAAGGACAATTAAATAAGGAAAAGGATACTTCATTCACTTGGTATATGCCTCATTTCATAGTTTTGAGTATATAGGGGATGACTACAAGCTAATACACTTGAGTTCCTAATTCAATGTCCAGGCACTCTATAAACCTTCCTAACACTCCGCCTCCTTAAAAAGTATTTTGAGCAAAAATCCTCCCATTAAAAGTAGACATGCTTTTTTCAAACTGTCATAAGCCCTTTTTCTCAAAGCTCCAAGTGTCCAACAAAACCCAACCAATAGAAATATAGGCTTTTCAAACTCTTCTAAATTTTTAAACCATTCCAAAATTATTAAAATACCTCTAAACTTGAAATTTTTGAAAAAAAATAATACACTAGTCGAATTGATCTCAAATTTAAGCCACAGGACCACCACAACATGTTAGATTTTTCCACCAAGTATCATCTTAATCCGAGCATGTTTGCCTATCAAACTGTCATAACTGCTAGCTTATGACATTCTTCCTAATTTCAAATGTCAATGTCCTTATTGACGCTTTAATTTAACATAGCTCCATGAAGAATCTACTTACTCTTTCTAAACTTTGTGGTAGTCTTTAACCTATTCCTTTAAGTTACTCCCTTAACCATTTAATGCCTCTCTCTTTAAGTGCTGTGAATATTTTTCTATCTTGAATTTGGGCTATTGCCTTTGCAACATCAATATTCTCTTGATAAAATGCATCTTCTATAAATTTCTCAAAAGGCTAACTCTATAGACTCCTTTCAAAGTGTCTTGACACTCTCTAATGCCACTTATCCATAAGCTCTCTCGAACTCTTTACCTTCGTAACTTATCCGACGAGTAGTTACTTCTACAACTTTGTGTTCACTACTTTTACAGTTTACACCATTGCCATCTCTATAACAAAAGTGCATGCTAACTCTTTAGCTCATGAACAATGCTGAGCACTTTGAATTACTTACTAACTGATGTCTTGCACCCTATGTCCTATACTACTGGTACAAAAAATAAGACTTATGTTTGATCTACGTAAAGGTCCTATAACTTTACTCCTAAATCTGCTTATTTGCTTTCGGTCAATTCATGACACTTTACAATGCTACTTTCACACTCAATTAGATCCTTTAATCCTCTATGAATTGATATTCTCTAACATCTCATCAACTACTACAATCTACTCGAAGTTAATGCATTTTAACATCGTGGTCCTTATAAGCCCTCCTTAATGTGTCCTCTAATGACTTCTTTGAATGCATCCTTTGATAACTCCCCCACTTTAACACCTTGAAGGAGGTTAAGCATATAGCATCCTTTACTCTAGCTCAAGTTCCACTTTACTTGTACACAAGCAAACATGAACTTATAGTCATTACCATAAAGTCACTTGACCCTATGACTATGTAATGCTAGTCTACTACCATTACTCTGAGTCATTGTTGCCACCCTATAAAGAAACTATGTAGCTTAGCTCACTACATCAAAGAATCATGTAGGAAGATTGCATGCTCTTCTATCCAACCCATAAATTATGCTCATAACATTGATTCCACCGAATCTTTGCTCAACCCTCTAGCTATACTCCCTTAAGCAACTTAAATGATTCTTTTGGACTACCTCAACATAATTTTGGACCATTTCCTTTGGAGTAATCTGCCCATGCCCTTTAACTATGACCATGCATTTTTACATGACTAAAGGTTTCACCTTCTAGTTCTACCAATTTCTCAAGCAAAGGTCAAGCCTTCTGGCAAGATCGAGGCTTTTTCCATCGAATAAGCTATTAATTCACTTATCCCTCTAAACAGTGGTTTCCATCCCTTAATGCTACTACTATGAATGAGCACATAACCAACATCCTGCACCCTCTAGCACAAATGCTTAGGCCTAATTTACGAATCCACCATCACTCAAATGTATCATCCTCCTGTATACTAGATTCTCAACCTAATCTCATCCTTTGCACCTTCTGATCAAGTCTTGGGCAACGACTCTCCTAAGTTTGTGAGAATGATTGCTTCATATATTCCTCATATAACATTAGACAAGTTGCATCTAAACTAATTGTAGCTACCCAATTTTGGCCCTCTAATGCAAATTGAGCTCTAATACCAAATGTTATAATCTAGTAACTCTTTAGCCGAAATCATGCAACTTATGCTTGCCATCTTGGCGAGCATGCCAACCTTCCCGAAGTGTCCACAAACTGAAGTGTCTACAAGCCACAATTGAATATTGCCAAAATGTCACATATATCAAATCGTAAGATCCTTTTATATATGAAGCCTCTGAGCATAATGGACCAAAAAAGATAATTGAATAGGAAGAGGGACACTCCGTTCACTTAGTATATATCTTATTTCATAGTTTTGAATATGTAGAGGATAGCCATAAGCCACCATACTCAAGTCTCTAACTTAGTGTCTAGGCACCTTACTGGGCCTTTCTAATACTTCATCCTTTAAAAAATATTTTAAGTAAAAGCCTTTCAACCAAGAGTAAACATACTTTTTTGAACTATCATAAGCCCTTTTCTCAAAATTTTAAGTATCCAATTCACTCAAAAATCGACCATTACGATGATAAAAATGTGAGGATTATAAATATAGGCTTTTCAAACTTCTTCAAACTCTCAAACTATCTTGAAATGATCAAAATACTCCTAAACTTGTGAAAATCAGAAAAAATAGCATACTAGTTGAATTGATTTCAAATTTTAACCACAAAACTACTACAACATGCTAAATTTTTCCACTACATCTCATTTTAATCTAAACATGTTTACCTATCGAATTATCATAATTGTTAACTTGTGACAAATGGCAAAGCTAGGTGTATTTTAGTAGAAGTGTGTACCCCTATTGGATTTTTTAAAATCATATATAAAATTATATATATTATTTAAAATAATTCTATTAATTTGTAAATTTTATCCCCCGTTAAAATATTAATATACATACTCCATTGACTTTTAAGCTCTGACGCCGCCATTGCCAATCCACGTAAGGTAGGGAATTTTTGCCACTTTACTATAACACCACGATAGTACAGATTATTAGACTCTTAAACTCTAACAAATGTAAGCACTGCATTAGGGCTTCTGCCACACTGCTCAACAACTGTTCTCTACCTTGATCTGTCAATGAAGCTTGACCAGTGCTTTCAGAAAAGTTTTGAAAATTTAGTATACTTGAATGTGTTTTTACTTTTTATTTTTAAAAACTCTTCTTAAAAATTACTTTTAAAAATTATTTTTTAAAAAAATTATTTCCAAATTTGAGTAAAATAATGAATAAAAAAACATTTGGTGCAGCAAATAAATAAAAAATTTATCTAATTACAAAACTACTAAAAAACTAAATTTAAAAAATATCTAAAACTTGTCCCTTTTTTTTTAATTTTTAAAAGAAGAATTTCATGAACAATTTTTAAAAAACATATTTTAAAAATAATTTGTCAAATAGAAATTTTATTTTAAAAATAAAATAATAAAAAATTATTTTTAAAAATAATAAACAAATAGATCCTTAGTCGCACCTCTCATCATTTAAACTAATCCCTCTCTGGAGGACCAGAATGACAGAATAGACATTAACATTGAATCTCAAATAATGATGGCCAGTCTGAAGATTCTGATGTCCGTTCCGTACAAGAGTAATTTATCCTTATGACATGAAGACAGATACATCAATCTACCAACAAAAAATTATACGCGATGACACTGTCTGCCAATCTAAGGTACCGTTGATTGAACGATAATTTTAACTACGAAACTTTATTCCCTACATGTTGCCACAGCTCATGTGGCGCTTCCAGCTTCTGCAGCCGCTTCTTCCTCCTGCAGCTTCTTCAAAGAGGGAGGTGGTCTAACAACAATGCCTTTCTTCCATTTTTTATCAAGCTTTCTAGACAACCTCTTATTAATACCCTCCTCTACCTCCCTTTCCCGCTTCACAGTGAGCATGCGTGCAATCTGTATATATATATATATATATATATATATATATCAATGGCCAAATTAGCAAATTTAAAAACACCATCATAAATATAAGAAAAAAATGACATTGTCAGTTAATTTAAATCACCTAGGTTCCTAAGAATGACCTACAGGCAATCACACAAATTTAAAGAATTAACTTCGTCCCATTTCTCAGTTAGGTGCAGAAGCACAGGTTAATATTCTAAAAGTTGCCTTGGAGAATGGCAGGATGATCCAACTCAGTTGTGAATTTGATCTAGATATTTCTAATTCTCATGAATCCAAAAGCAAACCAAGAGAAATTAACAGAAAGGGAGGGGAAGAATAGCGCCTTCCATCCCATGAATCCAAAAGCAGTGAAGAATAAAATCCCCAAGAAATGAATTATCAAAAAAAAAAAAAAAGACTGAAAAATCCTCTGAGTAATTCCAGAACACAGTTAAGTGGGTACTTGAGATTGTCATGTAGACACTGGAAGCTACTATCAATCTCACTACAGTAGGCTGCAACAGACACTCCCCATAGTCACATGTCCTCATGCCCCATATACAACTGATTACTAAAGTTGACACTAAAAAGCTTGAGACATCTAAATTACTAATATATTTAGGGTAGTCATGTTAAGTTAAACTGCATAGCATATCTAGATCGAATACATCATGGTTTGTTCAGGAGCAAGGAAAATAGATGGGGAATGAAATGAAGGACAGTCTTCCTTTCCTTTCCTTTCCCTCCATTCTCTCTCATCCAAACATGCCATTAGAAACACAAGACAGTTCTACGAATATCAAATGATCAAGCAAGTTTAAAAACCATTTCAACAATTCTTGTATCTCCATGTGCATGTGGCTTTTTCCTGTTCAAAGTCCAGATCGATGTAGTGCTAGAATAACAAATCATACCATTGGCTGCAAATCCCTCCCCAATTAGCTTAGCAAGAAACTAAGTGAACTTCAACCTCAAGACAGTCACTCAATTATGATCTTCCCATTTATGTCAGATGGAAAATATATCTAGAATCATGTAATCTTAATCATTACCCCTCAACGACAAGGAATTGTTCATTGCAACAAAAAATTTTAAATGAGTTAATGAGATGTCATATGCAAAAATACGTACGGGGAAAGAAGGGGTGAGGCATAATTTACTCTAAAATATATCAAAAGTATGCAAAAGCAAAGGTAAGAAGATTTTATTTCATAGTAATTTAAGTTATATAACTCAAGTACTTGTTTTCTATTAAAAAGAAAAAACAGAAAAACCCAAGTACTTGCACGCTTCTCTAAAGTTGTAACTGGTTAAAGTAGGATTTGAGGGTGCCTAATTTCTTATTACAAGCATAGCAGGAAACTAAGCTCTCTTATAAAGGATACGTGTTTTAATTGCGAGCCAAAGGTAAACTGAAGTTTCCGAAAAGTAAAAATAGTTTAGTAAAGAGCAGTAAGCAGCCACCGTATCAAGAGCCAAGGTATCTAGACTCTTAAGAACCATGTTGAACGCATCGGACTCAATTTGTGATGAAGTTATCAATTGCTAATGGGTTCACTTTTATGGGCAGAGTGAAGTTAGCAGACCAATGTAAGTCCATTGGCTGTACTTAAGTGAAGAAAATCGATAAATTTTCACTAGCAGTATCTAGGCCGTGCTTTGAAGATATGGCAAAGTGAAGCCACGAGGTGAGAAATAGTAAACTATCACTCCATAGATTCCCCCTTATTTTCACCTTTACCTGCCTTCAAATTCTTTATGAGGACCTCCCAATTTATTTTCCAGTTTATGTGAAGGAAACTACTAATACACATCACATAGAACCTCAATTTCCCAACAGAAAGGAAAAGGAGAAATCATAATTTTTAAAACATTTTCACTCCATCAAAAGGGGAAGAAGCTGGAAAAAGAAGAAGGAGAAAACAATACCCTCTTGCGCATGCGACGGAATTCACTGGACTTGAACTCGTTCCGAGCTGATTTCTGAAGGCGAAGCATAAGAAGCTCACCCTTAAGGTCGACAACCTCTTCGTTGATTTCTTGAGTGGTTTTGGCTCTGATTTCCTTCAATTCCTCTTCTCTCTTTGCCATCATCACCACCGACGAAGAAGGTTGCCGAGACAACTTCATCGGTTGAATGGAGCACATGCCACGGAGTTGAATGCCATTAAAAGAAGACTTGGAGATTCCAGACAATGCTTTTGGAGGGCAGCAAATGGTCGAAGGCGAAGTAATGCACATGTTCAACATTTTCCCCCTTTTGGCCTTCAGTCTGGGTGCTTCTATTCTGCTCCTTAGTTGAACTTGAGGATCGCGAGTACGGATAAGACACCGCCCTCCACTAATAACTGCTCATTGCCCTTCTGAGGGGGGCAAAGTTTGCCGTATATTTAGTTATCTACATTTTTTTAACCTTTTCTTTTTCCTATATTCTTTTTCTTGTCTTTTTTAACCTTTTTTTAATTCTCTGATGTATTTGCATATTTAACCTTCTAATATGTATGATTGAAAAAGGAAAAAAATATATTCACAGAAAGCGAAAAATTGTAATGGCTTCTGAAAAAACAAAAAATGAAATTAATTCTTCAAAATCTAGTACAGTTTTTTTCTTGAATTTCACGTTTTAATAGTTGTAATATTTAATGAAAAGGAGTTGTTTGATAGCAGAATATGGGAAGTTGAACTTTTTATAAGATAAATTTTCTTATAAACTTTTTTTGAAAGTATTTAAAATTATTTAATTGATAAAATATTTTGAAGAATTCTCTTTCTCTATTTTATTTAGTTTAATTTTAAACTTCTTAAAAAATATTATCAAAATAATTAATATATTCTAATATAAAACATTAAAAAAATTAAGAGAAAAATAAATTTTAAACCCTCATGCAATTTCATCTTTTTTCATTTAACTTTGTGGTTTTAGTGTTAAAATTAATTTAATTATATTTTCAACCATTAACAATTCATCCACCTAACCTATTTTCTATCCAAAATTTAATAAAAAATTTGTGTGCATCATTGGTGACCTTAACTTAAATTTTAACTCACCTTGATATTTGTTCAAAATTAAATTACAGAAGACAAATCCACAATAAAGTTAGAATTTTTTTAAAGTACATTAGTTTTGCATAGACGTAAAATTCAATCTAAATTTGAGAAAGTAGAAATCATATGTAATATATGTGAGTTCTTATAAACTTAGGATGAAAATAGTTTAAATAGATAAAGTGTTAATAGTTAAAAACACATATGGGTAAGTTTCAATGCTTAACATTATATGCAAGTTAAGTGAAAAAGTAAATAATATATGTAAGCAAAATGTAATTTTTTCAAATATTAATAAATTTCAAGTAAGATGGCTTTTTTAAACTTGTAGCTTATTATTTGATAATTTGTTATAAAAAATAAAATTAAAACTATAATACAAAAAATTAAGACAAAAAGACATATTTAGTCCCCTAACTTTAGCTAAAATTTCATGCTTACCTTTTAAGTTTTTTTTTTCCCTTTTAGGAAGAAAATTCATCTCTTAATTTTTCAAAAATACACAATATTACTCAACAGTCTAACACCATTAAGGTTTTCAACAAAATTGCTTACACGACATCCAACTTGACATCTTGACCTACATAAGCTCTATTTTTATATTTTTATAGAAAAATGAAACTTTGAATCCCTAAACTTTTATTAAAGTTTTAATTTTATCCCTTAAATTTTATTTGAAATAAATTGATCCTCTAACTTTTCAAAGATAATGAAGAAATTTATTTCAATGATAATGAAAAAGAAATGTTAGACAATGACTCTATTTACTAATTAGTTAATTACAATAGTGGTTAATTAATTCAATTAACTATTAATTAATAATCAATCTCACTTATTGATAATATTAGCTATTTAAATAAAAATATTTAATAAAAATTATTTATATGTAAAATAATATATAAAAACATAAATTTATTTTATTCTTTATTTGAGTATATGTGTGTATGCATGTATATATGTATAATTTAAATGTATAAATCAATTTTATTAATTACATAACAATAGCTTTAACATATTATAATAATTATTTTATTAAAATACTAATTTTATTAGCTAAATTTAATTAATAGAAATTAAATATTTTATTATTATTTATAAAAATTTATTTTAATCTAATAAAGGTGTTTGATAAGTAATTTTTTATTAATTTTTAATTGATTAGGGCTAATTTAGTTTGGTCAGCCATTTTTTATGTTTGATAACTTTGAATTAATTTATTAATAATCAGTCAGCTAATTTAAAAAAGTTAGAGGATTAGTATTTTTGAACAATTGATTCATTAAAAATTTATAAAAAAATCAAAATTACCTTTGGATTATATATTATTATTATTTTCATTCATCATTTTGTTAAAATTGTTAGTGAAAGGATTTAAACCCTATACTTTTATTATATATAATATAATACCTACACCCAACTACTATATTATTATAATACCTAAGTATCATATATACTAATAGAAAAAAGATCAAGAAGTGAACTCTATTTCTCTCTTTCCTAAATAGCCTACATTTCCATGTTTCAAAATTTTAAGAAAATAAAGGATAATTTTATAATTTTAAAATCAACTATTATATATAAAAACTTAATGTGACTATTAAAATTACCCATTAAATTATTTACATATCATTCTTTTTTCTATCATAAGTTTCTTATTAATTTTCAAAGATAATTTTTCTATATATCATCTATAAGCACTTCTTTTTCTCTTATTTATGCAACCCTTTCCATCTCCCTCACTCTAATCTCAATTTTTATTTTTTGATAAAATCTTAACTCATATGTTATAAGTTTTAAAAAATTAATTATGTAAAATTTTAATCATTTTAATTGACGGTTAAAGAAACAATCCAATTATCATTCATATGTAAAATAACTAAAGAAAGTACAAATTTGCATTAATTAAGATTTAAAGATATGAATTGATGGAATTTAAAATTTCAAAGAGCTTTTTATGGTATAAAATTCAATTTATCTACTTTCTACTAAATGCTTTGTAAATTACAGCATTTCGTATCTTGTAGATTGCTCTAACGGTGAGTAAATCGATTCTGGTCTAACAATAAGGCATGTTTGTTCATTTTTGTACTCATGCTTCTCTATTTGAGATTCCAATTTGTTTCAATTTGCATTTGGTTCTCTTTTCTCTTTCATTACTTGAGACGGACTAAGCAACATTAATGTTTTGTAGGCATAGATTTGATTTGGTTTTAGCTTTCTCAGATATTTGGGTTTGCTTTTAGTTTATTTAAGTTTATCTTTTTTTTCCTTTTTGTGTTTAATCATTTACCATTTTGATGCTATTCTGCATGTTTTCTACTTTGGTTTTTTTAAAAGTTTCTAGCTTGATTTCTTTGTATGTTTGTATGTTTTTAATATTGATTTATTCTATAAGAATTGATTTTGCCCATTTCATCAGAATCTTAATTTGGTAATGATTGAAAATTTTTTAAACTCTTGATACTCAGAACTCTATTACTTAAGGACTTTCTACGTGTGATTAAAGTTTCTATCCTAATATGTACTTGCAATTATATTGTTGAACCCTAATTCTTTCTAAGTTAAGGTATATTTTATTTATGATGATATGATTTTATCTTCTTAGTACATATTCAGATCTTTTTTGGTGATACTCTTAATATGATCACATCTAATTAAGGATTCCATATTTTTTATAATATAATTATTCTTTTGCATGTTTCTAGTTAGATTTCAAAAAATCTGTACAGCTGCTTTCCTTCCCACATATTGGTCTTTTATTGTTTGATCCCTTTTATGTTTCTTATCTATTTTCTAAGTCATTATCCCTAAAGGTCTATTCTAAGGTGTATTCCATTCTTCGATGTGATGCTATTTGTTCTTCTCCATTTTCTTTAGTGTGTAATTTTTTAGAGGTAAGTACATATATATATTTTGCTCATTTATTTATTCTTTTTAAATCATGTTTCTTCTTAGTACTCTATTTTTGTATCTTGATCTTGTGAAATCCTTTAAGGTGAAAAGGTTTTTATGGTTTAAGTGTGCATGTTTATTGATTTTTCTTCTTCTTCATTTAGCTTTTGTCTTCAAGTTAGTCTATCAAAACAATAACTTTGCAACTTGAAAGTACATGTTTACTAGTTTTCCTAATCTGTACTTGCGATTAAATTATCAAATCCTGATTCTTTCTAATTTAGGATATACTTTATTTATGATTATATGATTATATCTTTTTAGTACATATTTTATATCTTTTTTGGTGAGACTCTTAATCTAATTGCATGTAATTAGGGGCTCCTAATTTTTTTGTATAACATAATTATTTTCTTCTATGTTTCTAGTTAGATTTTGAAAAATTCATATAGTTCCTTGCCTTCCCACATATTTGTCTTTTATTATTTGATCCCTTTTATGTTTGTTATCTATTTTCTAAGTATTTTTTCCTAAAGATCTATTCTAATATGTATTATATTCTTCAAGTGTGAAAGAATAGTGTTATTTATTCTTTTCCATTTTCTCCGGTGTGTTATTTTTTAGAGGTAAGTATATATATATTCTGCTTATCTATTTATTCTTTTTAAATCATGTTTCTTCTTAGTACTTTATTTTTGTATCCTAGTTTAAGGAGATGCTTTAAGGTGAAAAGATTTTTATGGTTTAAGTAAGCAAGTTTGTTAATTTTTTTTTCTTTTTCAAATATTTTTTGCCTTTAAATCAGAAAATAAGTCTCTCAAAATATTAACTTTGTAACCTAAGGGTACATGTTTGCTGGTTTTTCTTCTTATGCAATTAAAAATGTTTTCAAAGTATAATCTTTACCTTGTCAACTTGATGATTCGATTTCATATTCAATGTTATTTTAATGAAAAGGTTAATTTTATATTGTGTTTTGTGTTTTGTTCTTAACCTATCATTTATGAAAGATGTGGGAAAATTAATTTTTTGTAAAGTTTTGTTTACCTCTCTAGGTTCTTATAAATGAAAAGGTCACTTTTTTACTATTTCTTATTCTTAAACTATCATTTATGAGAGTTGTGAAAAGATTAATTTTATATTATGTTTTGTCTACTTTTCCATTTGTTTTGTTGTATAATAGTATCTTTATATCTTAATCAATGATCTTTTGTTGCGTATATATGTATATATTTGTTTTTCAAATAAAGTTTTTGACATTTCTTCATCTCGGCTGCTATACTTGGAAGATATAGTTATACTATCATCTTTATTGTTATGATGAGAAAGTATGATTAACTATACCATTATCTTACTGAAGGTAAGTCTAAATATGATTTTTTATTCATCCTTCAAAAGACAAATGCTAAGTTTTCACGTATTCAGATTGTATACATTAAGTTTGAATCTCATGATGAGTTCTCATGTGTGGCTTTTCAATTATTAACACATATTCTTTTGAAAAGATCAATGAATCATATTTTTTATCATTTCCACTCCATTAATAAGACAAAAACTAATTAACTTATTATTAGTCGAGCAATAAGAGTTTGGAATGTCATGAAGTGTAATACTGACAATGTCATAGAATCTATTGAATGCATCTTAATGGATGGGCAGGTAATAAATCTTTAACATCTTATAGTGCATATTTATTACAATGATTATTTATGTTAATTTTGTTGGTAATTTGTTTCCTAAAACTTATTAATTGACCATTTACATTACAGTATACAGAGGGATAAATTACAAGCAAGTATTAGTTCAAACTTATTAGACTACTTTCAAGGTAATTTGGTAGAAAGTTTATGTTATCGAGTCAAAAAATTTTAAGTTGTTGATAATGAAGGGATTAATAGAGCAACTGAACATAAGTTTTGTATAAAATTCACTACAAACACTGAGATTTGTGAAGTCAACACTAGTATACTATAAAATGGGTTCCAGTACATTCCTTTCCTAAAAATATTGAACTAACATTTTTCTACATATTATTTGATGGGCATGAAGTCTATTGTTAATAATTGAATTGTTTTAATTAATGTTATTTATATTATTTCTACTTTTATTTCATTTATGAATAATTATGTCATATTAGTTTTTCTCTAATTTTTTTCTAATTGAAGATATGATTGGAAAGATAAAAGAAATTTCACTTATACAAGATACAATTGTTTATTGTAAACCTCTTCATGGTATTGAGATTATTTTGGAGGATAAAATGTGAATACCTTAAATATATATTTTTTTAACTTTAATATGTCTCTATTTAACATTTTTTGCATTTGAACTTTGTAGGGGATATCTTTTGAAATGTGTTCTATGGAATTATCAAGCTAATCATGTTTTAGATTAAATGAAGTATAATTGTCATTCTAATAATTTGATGATTTTCCAACTAGCTAGGATTAAGATATTTGATTGCAAGTGTATGTTGATATATGTTAACTAATTCTTCATTTGTTATACATTATTTTATTTGAAAAAATAGATCATTCATTATTAAATTCTCCTTTTTTCCAACTTCTACACATTTGACTCAAGCTAGAAATCCTTGTCGAGTTATATTGAATCCTTTAAACAAACTCTGTGCTAATTTAGAAAAACTAGTACGTGTAAAGTTTAGAAGATTTTTTTTTATTCCTATTTATCCTCTTATTTTATCAATTTTTTATGATATTTTTTACAGAGTTACCATGTGCACTACTCCAAGAATAGCGGATGATATAGTGCCTAAAACTCTAATTATTAGATGGATACCCAAAATATTATTTGGAATCATTACATTAAAAAAGGCATCTCATTATTTTATAATTTTTATGATTATATATATTTTGAAAATAGATCCAGAATTTTTTATGTAAACATTTTTTTCTTTTTTAGGCTTCCCTATATACCATTCTTACTGGTGTTCATAAAGTACATACAAATAGACCATGGTTTTATGAATATTGCATGGAATATAAGTAAAAGGTTGAAGAAAATAATAGGAAGATCTATTGCTCCTGCTGTAATGTCCCTTTACTTTTATTTATTCTCAAGTTAGTTATGTGAAATTTTCATTATAGTATATTTTAGGGCATTTTTTGACAGAAGTTAATAGTTGAAAATCTTCTCATTGCTTTAGATACAATATCCATGTGATTGTTGCTAATACGGAGATCAATGCTTCTTTCTTGATTTTTATGAGGACATTGAGAAGCTGGTTTGTATTAATGCCAAAAAGTTGAAGGAATATATTTTTAGTGTAAAGGAATAAAGTCAATATATTTGTTTGTTCTTAATATATGTGTTCTCAATATAATTTTAATTAAGTTAAATTTTTTAATCCTATGTATCAATTCTAAATTTAAAATTAACTATATATATATATATATTTATTATAAGGTAAAATATTTTTCTTTATAGGAAATTGGTTAATATGGTATGCCTAAAGAAATTGTTAATGCTCTTCTAAACAAAGTCTTCGGTTTCAAAGTGTATGTTTCTTCATTGAATGTTGGAAATATTTGGAAAAGTTATAGCATCCTTCAAATTTGTGATCCTTCCAATAGTTACAACCAAGCAATTAGTCAAAAATCTTCTCCTAAGGCGAGTTTGGAGTAAAGCTTTTACTATATTTCATAATAAATATTTTTGTAATTTTATGATATGAAAAGAAACATTCTTATGTTTTAGGCCATTAGAACAAACACTGGTGAACCTTCTCAGATTAGAACTACAAGTGATGTTAGTATTATTCTTGGTAAAGAGGTAATGAATAATAAGTCTCATTTCCTTAGCATAATTAATTTTTCTCTTAAGGAATTAAATCTATTCATCCATATTTTTTATGATTGCTTTTGATATATATTAATTTCAATTTAGTATCTATGTGTTATTTTTTAAAGGAATTAATATTAATACTAAGAGAACTTTGCAAGTTGGTGCTACAAGTTATAATGGTACCATATCTGGAGTTAAAGTTTTAATTGAAGAGGTAATTTTTTTATAAGTTTACCATCAGATTTCATGGTAGTTTTTATTGATGAATCCTAAGGATTAACTTAATCTTTTTATTTATAATTGCATTTTGTAGGTTACTCAGCATGTGACTCCTTAATTTGGAAACAACGAAAGTTAGTTATTTTTCAATTTATCTGTATGAATCATCACTATGTTTGAACCCTTTTTAACATGGTTGAATGAATTTGTATTGATTTATAAATTATTCTTATTACCCTTCCTAATCTGTAATTGGGATGTTTAAATATGATAATTGTTTAATTTTATTTATCTTTAAGTACATGGATTGATTATATTTGAAAATATCAAATTAATGGAGTTGTGCTTTTTTTTCAATTTGGTTCTTTTTTTTTTGTATTAGACTAATAAACATTTCATTTATATATTTGTAAGATAATAATGTTCTAAGGGAAATTTGTTCGTGCTAAGTTATAATCAATTTTTCCCTTTCCATCCTTTAAGTAGTAATAATAGGTTAGTTTGCTTATTATTTTGTGTACATGTAAAGTTTAATTAACTCTTTTTAATTAAGTATTTCACAATAAGGATAGGCAAATAATTTAAAATATGGATTTAAATATGTTATTTTTATAAGGTTACTTCAATTAAGAAGATAAATGATTTTAATTAACTCTTAATCAATTTCCATAAGTTTATGAGTTCATTTATTCAAAGTGTTACATAAAAAAGTTTGTCATATAAACTATTAACCAATAATGTTATTTTTAATGTGGTAGTTGTCCACTTCTTGGAGCATTTTTATTATATTCATTAGGTTTTGCTAGATTTTTACATATCATATCAAAATGGTTATGCACATTTTCAACCATTTTTTTTATTTATTGTGAAGTACTTCTATTCTTTGTTTTTTTAGTTTTAATGAAAATTTTTTATTCTTTATCTGTGTTCTTTGTGACAATTATTACCTTATTTGTATTATAAATGTTAATATTTTATAATTTCCTTTAAGTGTTAGTGAAGACATGATGGATAGCTTGATTATCTGGACTTTTCCTTGTCTTCTAGGTATATCTCATGCATTTTATCTTTTTTTTCATATACTTTTTTTTAGTAGTTGGAAGATATTTGAAGATTTTCTTACTATTTGTGTGAAACTATTGAAAGGTTGAATATATATATATATATATATATATATATATATATATATATATATATATATATATATATATATATATATATATATATATATATATACTTTTTCCTTACTTATATTAATTAATATTGCCAAATTGTTAGTTTTGCTTAGTTTTTTACTTTTGCAATACTTTCATTCTGATTTGTCATTACTCTCCCCAAGGTTATGTTTTATCTTTTTTCCAATTTTTCTACCGTTTTCTTTTTAAGATATATATATATATATATATATGTCTGTATTGTATGTTCTTTATTCTTTACCTATGTTCATTGTGATAGTTAATTCCTTATTGGTGTTATATGTGTTAGTTAAGATACTACAAGAAAATAAAGACTTTAGATTTTTGTCTGTCTTCTAAGTGTATCTCATACATTTTACCTTTCTTCGATACCTTTGTCTTTTTTTCTTTTTGTAGTTGGAAGATATTTGAAGAATTTCTTACCATTTGTGTGAAACTATTGAAAGGCTAATTTTTTAGAAGTAGCTTTATGTATTTTTCCTTACTTATATTAATTAATATTACTAATATGTTATTTTTACACAGTTTTTTTAACTTTTACAGTACTTTTAATTTAATTGGACATTTCTCTCTCCCAGATTATGTTTTATTTTTTTTTCAATTTTTCTACAATTTTCTTTTTAAGATATATATTTATCTTGTATGTTCTTTATTCTTTACCTATGTTTGTTATGACAGTTATTTTCTTATTTGTGTTATATGTGTCAGTTAAGAAACTATAGGAAACCTAATTGTTTAGACTTTTGTATGTCTTCTAGGTATATCTCATACATTTTATCTTTGATGCCTTTTTTTTATAGTTAAAAGATATTTGAAGAATTTCTTACTATTTGTGTGAAACTATTGAAAGGCTGATTTTTTAGAAGCAGTTTTATGTATTTTTCCTTACTTATATTAATTAGTATTGGCAATTTATTTCTTTTACACAACTTTATGTTATCTATTTATATCTCATAATTTTTAATTTTTGTTTATGCACATGTAAGAGGTTTTATTTTTTTCCTATCAGTTTTCCAGAACCTAGCACCCATTCGAGGTTAATCTCATCCTAAAGACATACTTCCAATTGTCATTATTCTTTAAAACTTAATGTTCATACTTACATTTTTTTCTTGCATTTTTCTGCTATTTTAATCTAAGGTAAAAGTATTGTGTTCTAGAGCCTATTTTTACATTTTCAAGATTTTTCACTTATTCTTACTATGACCATTCCAAAAATTTGTATAAAATTTTGAGGTTAGTATCAACCTATGTCTAAAATATATCTATATTTCTTGTATGTCATTAATAGGGAATGTTAGTATGATTCTTGCTTCTATATGCATGTTTTGAATGATTCATAGTTATATTCCCTATTTTATTGTGTTAAAGACTACAAATTACACATTTTTTTGATAGAAGGAGTTAGTATTTTTTTAATTCTATTTCATTTGTAACTTAGCTATATTTATTTCATTTCATCTTTTTTCATTTGTAACTTAACTTTATTTGTTTCCTTTTGGCTATTTAATTTATTTGAAATGTTAATTTTTTTAGAGATATTAAATTTTATGCCTATTTATTGATAAAGTTCTCATAGCTGCATGTTGTGATTCCATATCAATAATAAATGATACCGAAAAGACATGAAAAATTATTTGTCTTGCTGTGCGTGTGGCATTACTTCAAAAATGGTGATGAAGATACAATCAATAGTATTGAAATTATCCTTATGGATGATAAGGTAATCTATAATCTATTATATAAAATATTAGTATCAGTTGAATATTCTCACATAGTTTAATCTATAAAGGTGGATTGCTGATTAATTTTTTTTTGTTCTTGTAGGGTAACCGAATCCATGGCACTATCAAGAAATTCCTTGCAAACAAATTTAAAGATGTATTGGTTGAAGAAAAAATTTATCTTGTGTAACACTTCAATGTTGAAGAAAACATCAGAGATTATAAATGTACTAAACATCTATATTGAATTATCTTCAATAGGTCTTCTATTATTCAAGGTAGAAATAATGGTTTTGATTTTGCTGATTTTGAAGACATCTTATGCTATAGGTGTTCAAAAGAGTGTTTGGTTAGTAAGTGCTTTCATATATAAGAATATCATATTTATATATTTCTCTTTTATACATTATATGGTGTTCATTTGCTATATTCTTTTTTAGATGTAACTAGCAAGGTCAGTTATGTGAGTGGCCTTATTGAATACACTAAGAATGTTCTTACAACCAAATGAGTTGAAGTTGTTCTGATTGATAAAAGGTGAGTTCAATAGTATATTCTTTAAACATGTACTTTTTTTATTGAGTAAAGTTGTTTCATTTGATTTAATTGCCAAATATGTTATTTTTGTAGAGATAACCTATTAAAATGTGTACTCGAGGTTCTTATGTTGAGTATCTTTCATAATATATGAAGGATAACGAGCAAGCTTTCTATGTTATAGTATTCCAATTATGTCATATAAAGCCATGGGAAGGTAAATAAATGTTTAAATGTATTTAATAAATGAAATGCATCATTGCTTTTATATATTTAATGATAGGGAATGAAATATTTTGTTTACTATTTGACAATTTACACTCAGCTTCTATAACTGTTACAAACTCTCTATAGGCATCTAAGTTAATTTTGAATCCAGACATTCCTAAAGGTAAAGAGTTGAAAGAAGTGTAATTTTTTTATTTATTTTCTTATTTCTTATATTTCTTAGGTTATCCAAATTTAATTTTGTTATAATTTTTTATTTAAGTTTGAATTTCCTTTTTTCTTAATTTTTTTGAGCTTAATTTAATTAATGATTTTCTTTCACAAAGATATACACAAGGGTTAACATATTCTTCTTATAATTTGCGTGAAGACTTCCCCTATATAACTCCTAAAAAGACAATCAGTGAAATTACTACCTCAAATGAAGTAATATTTATTTTAAATTTTCTTTTCTTGTAATATTTGGGTGATTATAGATTTTTTTTATTTTATTATTTTTAATTTCTTTATATCATCCTATGTTGGTACGTTTGTTACTTTAGACATTGTGCAAATGATACAAACTGAACAATCATGTTGGTACGTTCGTTACTTTATGAAGGCATGTATTTCATGCAAGAAGAAGTTTAGTGGAGATAATAGTAGAACAAATTGTAACAATTGTGATCAGCCTCCTTTTGTGATAATTCCTAAGTAAACATTCTCTATATATACTTTATATTATTGAGATATTTATAAAAGATATATGCTATTATTTGGAGTATTAAATTTATAATATGTTTATTTCTTTGTTTTTATTGAAGGTTCCAAATTTAAACAATGGTGAAAGATTCAAAAATAAAACTTTCTTTTGTTATTTTTAAGCTCGATGCAAGCATGATGTGCAAGGTTACAGCTTCAAATATAAGAGATAGACTAATGAAGGTATTTTATCATATATTTTATGTATTATTAAGCTATTATTTATATTAGCAAACTATTTACAGCATTTGCTTATAAATGGATCACTAATGAATTATTCTTTTAGGAAGAGGATTCATTTGGTTATCCCTTTGAGATAGAAGCATTCCTTCATAAGACCTTCTTTTTCAAAGTAAATATTATAAAAAATAATATTAAGAAGATTTGGTAAAGTTACACAATTGTCAAATTGACTAATGATGAATTAATCATAAATGATTTTATCAAGCTATATAGTAACAACAAGGTATTTGGATATCATATATCTACTTGCCATAAAGCTCATAGAAATTAGTTTTATTACTTCTATTATGTATGGAATGTTATACAATTTGAAATACTGAACTAATTTCATGTTTTACTAGGAAGAGAATATTGTTATACTTGATGAAGTTGCCAAAAAGAAGAACTAAACATTGGATTTGAATGTATATGTTTCTTTTAAATATAATTTCTTTAGAAATGTAATTTTTCTTATCGTTAAACCTTTAATCTATTAGCAATTCATAATTTAATAGTACTTTGTCTTAAATTTCATTTTCTATCATAGTTGATAAAGACATATTCTCTATCATCCAAAAATAATGTTGAATTGGCCAATTCTAGTCATATAACCCCTTGCAAGAGAAACGCTAAGGAAATGGACTTGGATGACTGCCTGATTCTATATTTGATTTCTCTTTAGAATTCAACTAGCAAACTAAAGATATTGGTTAAACGAGAGAAAATCAATTTGATGCAAATATCAATAGTCCAGTTAGGAATTATATAGCTTGGTCAAAGGATTGAATTTGTATTTAATGATGAATTTATTATAGGTTCTTTTATCTTTTATGGTGTTTCTGACTTAGAGTCAGATGTTATTACTGAATGTGTAAATGAATGATTATATTGGAGAATTGAAAATTTTCAATAGATCTATTGTTCTTGCTTATTTTATTATGTTATTTGTGTTTTTATTATGATACAAAATAAAAAACTAAAAATTAGTATACCATGCTTGAATTTTTTTTAGCTTTTCAATAATTATTATTTTCAATAATCAATATACAATGCTCAAATTTCTTCCATACTATGTTTGAATTTTTTTTAGCATTTCACTATTTATTACTCTTTCTGTTCCTTTTTATCCATCACATTTTGAAGGAATTTTTTTGTTTCTTTTTATCTGTCGCTTTAGAATTTTAATAAAATATTAAATATTTTTTTTCAAATCTACTCTTCTTGTTTATTAATAAATGCTTTATTATTCTATATTATTAATTAACTTACATTTACTCCTTTATATTTCTCTTTCTATTTTTAACTATCTTGAATTTTATACATAAAGGGTAGTCTTGTAAAGTTTACTAAAAATAAACAAATTAAACTACTTTTTTAATATATGTAAAATCGATTAATAGCGACAGATAAATATAAATGGATAGAGTATTTTCAAGTTTGGATGTACAATCCATTATAACACATAATTTTGATAATTGCATTGTATGGAAAATAACTACGATACATGACTTCTATTACCTTTTGTAATATTTATACCATCACATGTTTTTTGAAAGCCCACATAATAATAAAGGTTTTTAATTTTGAGTGACATGAACAAGATTTGGTTTGGATACACTTTAAAGTAATGAAATGCTAAAATATTTAAATTTTTTGAATAATGTTAATAAGAAACTCTTTTCTTCAAAAAAATGAGTAATGGATACATTTAATGATTTATAGGAAACATATATATGAGAACACTTATAATAATATTACAAGAATGAAGCACTTATAAAGTAAAGTTTTTGAGAAAAATAGTCCAGAAAGTAATCTTTGCTTTTAATACATTTTGGAAACTATTACAAATTATTGTTTAGTTTTATCAAATAGAATTGATTGTATATAATTAAATATCCTTTCAAAATTTCTAAAATTCCAATTTTGATTTGAAAGGAACATAGATCATTAGTTCTATCCACAAATTGAACTATGGTTCTATCTTAATAGAATTTTGTACGATCAAAAAAATTATAGAGAGAAATGACCAATTAGTTAAAAATAGTATCCTTATACCAATGTTCTATATGATTCTTATTTACAATTTCTAAGCTTTAAGAATTATATAAAGAAATTATAAATTGAAAAAAGCTTTAAGAACTATATAAGTAAATTATAGATTAAAAAACTATCATCGATATTTTTTTATAATAAAAGTATTTAAATTTTATAAATAAATATAACTCATAAATGCCATATCAAATACCAAATTAAACAATACAAAGAAGGAAAAAGCTTTTACAAAATGGATTGACCATGATTTGAAGAAAAAAATAACACTTTTTTAATATATAAAGTTCATTTTTATAACCTATAAAAGAATAGTACAAATAAAAGCAAAAAAGTAGCAAGATGAATCCATGAAAACATCTAATACTCTGTTTCATTGTTTCTTTAGTTTTTACGAATCATTTTCTCCTTGAATTTTCCATTTTGTTTTTATGCATTTTGAATGTTGCATGGTATTATTTTAATCATTTTTTTACTTTTCTAAAGCATTTTCATTGACTTTTGTTTTTTTTGGTTTCACAATTATACTAATACTTTCTGTTATGTAATCTTTATATTAATTTGATTACTAGATTTGATTTTGGCACTTTTTATTCTTTTCCTTTTTTTTAAATAGTTTTTTTCCTCACATTGTTCCTTTGCAGGCTTTTGTTATGCCATTTATGGGTTATTTTGGTTATAGTGTAAGATAATGGATGCTCTATTTTCTTTTCTCCAATTCAGCATGATTTTTTTTAAAAAATTTCTAAGTTGTCTTCTTTTACTATGTCCAATAATTATTTCTGAAAATAATCCTCCTGTTTCGTTTAAGAATCTATTATCTCATCAAAGAAATGAATTGTTAAATGTTAGATAAATAAATATCAAACACTATACAAGCTGTTTGCATAAAGACTTCTTTATTTATTAAATAGGTTTTGAACTGGATGTTGCTATATGTAGCCTATGCATCTTCTTTGGTGTTTTGCCTTGTCAAAGTAAGTGTTCTAATTTTTTTCTTTTGAAATAGTTCTCTCTTCTTTATTATTAAACGAATTTACTTTAGAACATATTATTTCTATTTTTTCTTTTTCTAAAGATGTAAATTTTGAATGATATATCTGCTAAAATATAATATGCTAATAAAAACAATAGTTATTCTATAAGAGAGATTGATGAATATGAAATAAATGTATAATTTAACACCAGCTTACTCTAATTCCTATCTTAGTGTGTGGCTTTGTATAACTATTAAAGGTCTAATGCTTGTCTAAAGAATATACCAATAGTTTGTGCACATCATTTTCGAAGTTGTAACTATGATCCATAGGAACACTATAAGTCTTTTAGACCATAAAATTTTAGTAGCTTAAAGGAAAAAGGGTGAAGTCTTGGGTAAGATCGGCTACCAATGCAACAACTATTTGATGGATGATTAAAAGTCATCATTTTACATTTTTAGTTCTTGTATATCTAATTTTTTCCATTTTTGGAAAAGTTTGAAGTAAGTTTTTATTTCCTCTTATATTGTCTACCCATGGTAGCATTTTCAGGAAGTTTTTATCCTTTATTATTGAATAAATCTATTAGATACTTAATATATGAAAAATTAACAACTTAAATACTTTATCAAATTGTTTACTTTTAGTTGCCTGTCAAATTAACATGAAAAGTGTCGAAGTTGTGATGTAACATACTATTAGTTTGTCTATTTGAAGGAAAATGGAAAAATAGAGTATAAGTACTATATTTTGTTGTCAGATTTTCATATTGGAACTTCTTTGTTAGTGCATTTCTAACTTCCCGCTCTAAGTATGAATGTTACTGCTAATTAATCATACTACTATATGATATTTACATTTCCAAATGAGTTATACCAATTCATTTTCTATAGGCATCATATGGTTATCTATAAAAATAGCTTCTAATATATATGCATGATGTAATCAAACTAAGTTTTAATATAAAATTTCATATCTAACCATTTCTATATGGAGTCCAATAGTACCATACCTTATCTTCAATTTAAAGTTAAGTCTATACTATGTATGTTATTTTAACTATTTTATATTGTAAAAAAAGTCCCTCTTTGACAACAAGAGATATAAATGCTACCAAAAGTTTAAAAAAAAATTCTTCGAAAGAAGCTAGATTGAAACTTCTTCTTCTAATTGTAACGCTTGAGCTTGAGCTCCAAGTGGAAATAAATACCATAAAAATGGTATGTAGTTTTCTCTTCTATTTTGTTTATTATATTATAATTTTAACTTTTCATATTTAATCATTGTCTATTTTATCTTTATCTTTTGTAGGTTATTTTAATATTAGTGACAGAGTACCTTAGTGTGAATTCTGTGGGGCTTTGACATGGTATGAAGAAAGCACAACAAAATGAAAGACATATTATAATCTAAAATTCTCTCTTTGTTATGGTAAAGAAAAAGTTGAACTTCCTTTCATGAAACCATTGCTACAATTATTGCAAAAGTTACTCTTGGATAAATATTCAGTAAGAAGCAAGAATTTCAAAAAAAATATATGTGCATATAATTCTTTTTTTTTCATTCACATTTATGGGTGGAAAAATCAACAAGGATGCCACAAATGGGCATAATATTTATGTTTATGAAATTCATGGACAAAATTACCATAGGATTGGTAATTTACTTCCATAAGATGGCAATCCCTTGCACTTTGCTTAACTATATATATATGATACAAAGAGTGAAGTTAATAATTGACTTGTAGTTATCAAGCAAATATAACATATTTCATATTTTATTTCAATTGTAACTTTCTTTTTTATTAAGTTCTATGGCATGGTATTTAAAATTCATTTATTTATGTAGTGATGTAAATTCAGTGAATAACAATATTGATCTAAGTTTAATTCAAGATTTGACACAGATGCTTGATGAAGTCAATCTTTTGGTTAGAACATTTCAAATGACAAGAGATAAATATGAAGACAATCAAATAGCTAAATTTAGTTTGAGATTGATTAATGAAAGACTTAAAGATAGACATAACTATAACAATCCAATTGCTAGCAAAGTTGCAAGATTAATTATCGGTGATATTAATTGTGATAAACGGGATATAGTTATTAAGAGTAGATCTTGTAGAGTTCAACAAATCAATGAAATGCATCTTTTGTATCTTGCTTTACAATATCCACTTCTTATACTGATGATGGATATAGAGATGGTTATTACATTGTGAAGCTTTTGCAAGTTTATCTAAAAAGAAATCTTGGTTATCAATGAAACAATTCTTTACTTTTCAGTTACAAGATCGATTAAATAAATTATTAACTTTGATAAATTCAAGAAGACTATTGCAATAATTTATTCTTAATGCATACACTATGATTGAAGAAGAAAGGCTTGGATATTTCAAGAATAACTAACTGAATCCTAGAATGGATATGTATAGTGATTTCAATAATGCTCTTTTAAATGGTCAAACTAATACAGCATCTACAAGAAGAAGAATATATCTTCCATTAAGTTTCATAGGTGGTCTTAGATATATGATGCAAAATTACCATGATGCTATGGCTATATATAGGTGGGTTGGATATTTAGACCTATTCATAACATTCACATACAATTTAAATTGGTCTGAAATTCATAGAATCATTGATCCTTTAGATTTGAAAGCTTCTTATCATTGTGATTAGATTTGTAGAGTTTTTAAAATAAACTTATGGTATATGATGTAAGAATTGACAATGGGTTCTTTCTTTGGTAAAGTTTTGGCATGTAAGTATATTTTTCTCTTATGATAATTTAATTATGAATTTGAAATTATTTTTAAATACTTGAATTACATCTCTTTATTAAATTAATATGAATTTTTTTCTTTTTTATAGCATTGTATACAATTAAGTTTTAGAAAAGAGGTATTCCTCATGCACACATAATTATTGTTCTCTCTCCTCAAGATAAACTTCTCATTACTGAAGATATTGATAAGAAAATATGTATAGAAATTCCTAATCCTAAAAAAGATTTAGTTTTGTATGATTTCATGATGAATTTTATGGTCTATGAACCATATAGAGCTATTAATCTTAGATGTCCTTGAAAAATGGTGAATGTAGTAAACATTTTCCTAAGAAGTTTGCTGATTATACTTCAGTTGATGATGATGGCTATACTCTATATAGACGTCAAAATAACATAATGGTAATTAAGAAAAACCACAATGTTGGACAATCGCTTTATTGTTCTATATAATCCTAAATTACTAATTCGTTGTCAAACACATATCAATGTTGAATCTTGTAATCAAGGCACATCCATTAAATATCTTTTCAAATATGTGAACAAAGGGTTTGACCACATCACATCTTCATTATATCAAGTTGAAGAAGAAGGTGAGTCATCTAGAAATGTTAATGAAATTAAATCTTATTATGATTGTAGATATCTATTTACTTATGAATCATATTGATGAATATTTAGTTATGAAATTTATCACAGGTAACCTTTAGTAGAGAGATTGAAATTTTATCTTCCTAATGAACAACTTTAAATTGTTAATGATGATGGGTCATTAGAAGAAGCTGTAAATCAAGAAGCAAATAAAGATACTATATTTACTACATGGATGGAGAAAAATAAGGAAAACCCAGAGATAAGAAAGTTAACTTATATGAATTTTCCTTTGAAATATGTTTACAAGGAGGATATTTGTAAATAGGTGAAATGCCAATGTGGAATGGCCATTTGAAGAATTAACTTTGTTCCTTTATCGGTTAGAGAGTTTTACTACTTACGTATACTACTTGATAAAGTGAGAGGACCTACTTGTTTTGAAGATATATGCACAGTAAATGGCATTATCTATGACTCATTCAAAAAAGCTTGCTATGCTTGGAAATTACATAATGATGATAAAGAGTATATTGTTGCAATTAAAGAAGCTTCTTCTTGGGGTTCTGGTTAATATCTTCATAAATTATATTGCACTATGTTATTTTGTAATTGTCTTTCAAAACCTGAAAATGTTTGGAAGGAGACTTGATCCTTACTTTCTGAAGATATTTTCTACAAGGAAAGGAGAAGATTTCAAATTAAAAGTATTAAGAAATTTGATAGATTTTTTTGTATTGATGATAATTTTTATTCATATATTTGTTTTATTTACATTTTGATTTCATTTTATGACAATTAAGTTATTTGCTTTGCAAATAGATTTAACTCTTATGGATGAGTAATTGAAAAATTATGCTTTTGCTAACATTGAGAAGATTTTAAGAAGTAATGGTTGTAGTTTACATAATTTTCTTCCAATGCTAATTTCAGATATCAATGAGATTACATAAATCCCCAATTGATTAATAGTTGATGAATTGAATTATGATGAAGAAGCTTTGAAACTTGAAGTAATAAATTTGTTGCATTCAATGACATTTAAGTAAAAAGAAGTTTTCAACACTCTCAATAATGTTGTTCAATCTGGCAATAGTGGTGTTTTCTTTATATATGGCCATGGTGGGATAAGGAAAAGATATATATGGAAAGCTCTCACTGCATTTTTAAGATCTATAGGTAGGATTGTATTGATTATTGCTTCTAGTGGCATAACTTCTATTTTAATTCTAGGTGGACGCACAAATCATTCAAGATTTGCTATTTTGTTGGATATTAATGAAGATTCAACATGCAATTTAAAATAAGGAAGTCCACAAGTTAAGTTATTACAGAGAACTAAACTTATGATATAAGATGAAGCTCTAATGATATATAAATTTTATTTTGAAGCTCTTAACAAAACATTCAGAGATATTCTTCAATTTGATAATTCGAACAATTAAAATGTGCCTTTTGAAGGTAAAATTATTATCTTTGGTAGTAATTTTTAGTAAATTCTTCTTGTTATATCGAGAGGGAATTGTTTTAATATTGTCCATACAACATTGAACTCTTCATATTTGTGGGATTATTATCATGCATTGACTTTAACAAAAAATATGTGTCTTCAAGTAGATTCATGTTCTCCTTTTAAGCTTGAACGATTGAAAGACTTTTTTGAATGGATTTTAAAAATTGGGAATGGAAAACTTGATAAACCAAATGATGGAGAAGTTAACATAGATATTCCTGATGATCTTTTAATTAAAGATTTATCTAATTCGATAAAAGCCATTATTCATTCAACATATCTTGATTTGATTAAAGGTGTTATCAACAAAGAAAAGTTACATGATTTAGCAATTCTTTCTTCAAGACTTAGTATTGTTGATAATGTAAACTCATACATTCTATCTATGATTCAAGAGAAGGAGAGAGAGTACTTAAGCTCAGATTTAATATGCAAAACAAGTTTAAACAAGTCATATCAAGTTAATTTGTTAAGTTTAGAATTTCTTATTGGCATTCGTTGAGTTCAGAATTTCTTATTAGCATTCATTGTTCTAGACTCCCTAATCATAGCGTGAAACTCAAAGTTGGAGTTCCTATTGTGCTCATGAGAAATATTAATCAATCTGTTAGTTTTTGTAATAGAACACAATTGATGATCACCTAATTGGCCAATCACATTATAGAAGTTGAAGTCTTAACTGGAAAAAATATTGGATTAAAATTTTTTATCCCTCGAATTATTCTTAATCCGTTGTAATCCAAATGGCCTTTCAAATTACAAAGACAACAATTCCCTATCATGGTGTTATATGTAATATCTATCAATCAAAGTTAAGGATAAACACTCCAAAGAGTTAGATTGTATTTGCCAAAACTTATATTCAATTATGAACAATTATATATTGTTGTATCTAGAATTAAAAGCAGAAATGGATGCAAAATCTTTATTCATGACAAAAAAAGTGGTAATGTTAAGGCTACCACTAATGTTGTATTTAAAGAAGTGTTCATGTAAGTGTAATATCAAATTTTTATTTTTCATAAATTACATCATAGTACCAATCTTTTCAAAAATATTTGAATGATACATGATATTATATATATATATATATATATATATATATATATATATATATATATATATATATATATTTGTACTTGCAATAAATTAGGTTTTCAATTTGGTGAATGCAATTATAACTTGTGTAAATGCACAAGCAATAATCTAGTTGTAACTTATATATAAAAGCTGAATAGTTAGATGTTTAACACATGTATACTTGTTAGTATAATAAAATCAATAAATAAAGTAGGTTATGGTGGCCAAATAAAGTAAACTCTTTCACATTTTAATCCTTTATAACTCTCTCTCTCTTTTTCTCTTTCTCAAACTTGCCCTATTTTTCCTTCTTCTTTGATGAGCCTTTTTTCTTTTTTTTTTGGCATTTTCATTGAGCCAAAATGAGTTCAAACATTCTCTTATTTTCCCTTTCAATATTTTCATTTATTATATTATTCTATATGATTTGAATTCCATTTCCTATACAAAAAATGTTGATTCTTTTTTTGGTAGAATATGGGAAGAAATTTTGAATTATCGCACTTATATATAAAATGTAATTTTTTATCATAATTAAATATAAATTTAAAAAATAAATCTCAGCATATTTTAAAAGTTAATATTATTAATTTTTTTATAATAATTTATAAATTTCTAGAAGATTTTATAATAACATTTTATTAATAATTTATAAAGGTTTAAATTTAATTTTAATATTTTAAAATAGAAATTATACAATGTTAATTTTTCAATTTAAAATAATTTATCTTTATCCTCCTAAATATTAAATTAGTGTAGTTTTGATCTTCTATTTGAATTTCATCAATTTCCACTAACATCTATTTAATCTTTAAGTATTCATTGCATAATTTTCAAATAAATAATTTTTTTAATTTTTATAAATAACAATTTTTCATACATCATTAATTGATTTTGTTCAAACTTTTTAAAACGTAAATAGAAATTTCCTTTTATACTTATAGAAATATCATTTTAAATTAATATGGAGGAAGTATAATGTGGAAATGAATTTGTAAAGTTAAATAATTGAGAAAAATTAAATAGAAAAACCAAAATGACACCAATTTAATATCAAGGACTAAAATAGATTATTTTAGATTAAAAGGATTAAATTCATACAATTTGTATTTCAAGGGATTAAAGTTTAATTTAAGCTTTTTATAAATTAAAAAGTTGTTTTATTAATACAAAGTTGTATAAAAAGCATAACTTTCAAAAAAATAGAAAATATGTCAATTATTTAGTTGGTTCATAACTACCAAAATAAAGGAAATAGAAATTCTTAATACATTTTACTTTACACAAAATATAAAAAATTACTTACCCTCATTCCACCTAATAAGAAGAATTTCATATATTATTTATGGACTAAAAAATTACTTATATTCAATTTAATTAATAATCAACTTATCATTTTATCACCACTGTTAGTTTGGATATACACAAAAGATTGTTAATTTTCACATTCTTATATGAAAGTTAGTAGTCTTCACCCTTTCAATAGGACGAAAAAATCACACTATTTATTTAATGATAATAAAATAATAAAAGTTATTAAAGTTAATTTACCGCTACTAATAATGTCTTAAATTAAAGTGTGTATTTATTATAGAGATGAAAAATAATGAGTAAAGTTAACTTTTGCAATCAAGAATAGTTTTTTAATTCAATTAAAAAAATACAAGTTGTTAACTTTCACATCTTTATGCAAAGGCTTACAATTTTGTGCGCGTGTGTGTGTTCCTATGTCAATTTTAATTTTTATACTCAATTAAAAAATTAAAAATTTAAAAAATTATCTTAGAAGAAGATAATAGAAACATAATTTGGAAGACAGAACTAGTATTTCTTACCTTTTATACTATAGTTCTAATTCTAATTATAATTTTTTAATAAATTAAAAATAATAAATTATAAATTTTAAAAAGTCATTTTACTTAAAATTTGTTGATATTTTTATTTTTTGTATTACAGCTATTTGGGCGACTATCTAAACCCACGTCTGATACTGTAAATCGTTAAATTAGTTGTAAAAAAATTATATATTAGCCTTCCAAAATTTTAACATGATCCCTTCAAATATTGTATATTTTTTAGAAGACTTTTAATCTTATATTTTTGAAGTTTTAATAGTGAACAAATTATTTTCTTGTTTCATATATTAAAATATTACTATGACTTATTATTATTCATTTTTAAGTAAAAAAAATATAAAAAGATTAACACACTGCATTATAACATATAATATGATAAAAATACATTATACTTATAAAAATATATAAAATAGGAGGTTTTTTTTATATCAAATTTGACTTTAAGTTATTTTCTCAGATAAAATAAAGTAACATTTTTAAACAAAGACACTAAATCTATCTTAAATGATCTTATCATTTAAAAGTTAATTTTTTAATTAAATTGAAATTATATTACTTTATTATTTTTATAACTTTATTTAACTTTGAATTAGATACTTATATATAAAAGTTTTAAATTAGATAGCTATAATTAGATGTACTTAGTTTAAAAATTTTAAAGTATAATTATTTAATGAAAAATTAAATAAAATTATCTGTGATATTAAAATAAGTTAATTTTAAAAATTCTTATTATATAATTTATAATTTCATTTTGAGTAAAAATAATTTTATTGTACTTATACGAGTGTATAAATTTGATCCCAACATCAATTTTCTGATTTTGCCTTTATCTAAAGGGTATGGTGATCATTTTTTATAATACTTTTTGAAAAGTTTAAAATTGAATTAAAAAGAATAGAATTTCTTATTGTTAATTAAATAATTTTGAACATTTTTAATTAAGAAATTTACAAAAAATTATTTTATAAAATCTTCAATTTCTAACCAAAAAAACTTCTTATATGAATCGAAGGACTTCTAATATATTTCTTCCTTCTTAGTTTTAAAGAATATAATTATTTTGATTATACTTTATGCATTTTTTGAATTGGATTTAGAAATTTAAAAATATGTATTTTTGTTATAACTATAATTTTTTTGGCAGTTTCTTAATTTCCTTACGTTGGAAATAAAATCAATTTTTTTCCAATTTGCTCGAAACCATAAGTGGCGAAGAATTAAAAAAAAAAATCTTGAAAATACATCAAATGAAGAGGAGATGATGGAAGGGTTGTTTAGCAAACATGGAGGGACATCTAAACAAAATAAAATAGACAAAAAACTGGACTTGTTGCGCGCCAAGTTCCCTTCAATCTATGGCTTGGATTTCATGGGCAATAGATTAATTAATGGCTAGGATTTTTGTTGTATACAATACAACAAAAAAGTGAATTTGTGTCATAGAATTCTCCAAATTTATAACTATTTGAGTACTACTTAATACATTATACTTTTTTTTTACCAACTAAAAACTATTTAAACATGCATCTTATTTTTAATGTTTTAAATAAAAAGAAAAGTTTTTAAATATGTGTGAGAACGTGTGAAAAGGTTAATTTGAAATAAATTGATTCTTTAACTTCTTAAATATAATAAAGAAATGCATTTTAATGATAGTTAAAAAAAATGTTAGACAAAGGCCTGATAATTAATTAATTACATTAGTACTTAGTTGATATATTTAGTTGACAATATTAACTATTTAAATAGAAAATATTTAATAAAATTAGATGTCTATCATTAGTTATTTATATATAAAATAATATATAAAAATATCAGTTTATTTTATGATTTATTTAAATATATATATACATTTGTATGTATCATATATATGTTTTTATATATAAACTAATCTTATCAAATTTTATTTTTAATGCAAAAACAAGTAAATTTTATTAAATAATTATATAATAATTGTAATATATTATAATAATAATTTTACTAAAATATTCATTTTACTAGCAAAATTTAATTAATAAAGGTTACATAATTTTTAACTATTTATAAAGAAATATTTTAATTTAATGAGAATTTTTGGTAAATAATTTTTTTATTACCTTTTCACTAATTGGAATCATTTTAATTGATTGACTTTACTTAATAATGTTTGCTAAACACTAATTTAAAAAATTTAGAGAATGTCACATTTTTAAATAATTAATTTATTAAATATTTATAAAAATTAAAACTATCCTTAAATTATATATTATATTATAATAATTATTTTTACTCATTATTTTGTTAAAATTGTTAGCAAGAGGATTTGAATCCTATATTTTTTAACATATAATATCTATGACTCAACTACTATATTAACATACATATTTCGTTTTATATGTATTAATTTAATATATGATAGATTAAAATAATTCTTTATAAATAATAAAAAGTTATTTAACTTTTTATTAATTAAATTTATATAATAAAATTAATATTTAAATAAAATAATTATTATAATATATTAAAGATATTATATAATTTTTAATGAATTTTATTTTTTAAAATTAAAAGTAAAAAATTAATAAGATTTATTTTCACACATAAATAATAAATTTATATATACACACATATATACTTAAATAAATTTTAAAATAAACTCATATTCTTATATATTATTTTAACTCATGCTCTTATATATTATTTTATATATAAATAATTAACAATAAATAGTTAATTTTATTCAATATTTTTGTTCAAATAATTAATGTATCATTTAGTCAAATCAATTAAAAATTAATTGAACTAACGTTTAATATTAAATATATATTTACTTTTATGTAATATTTTTTTAACTATTTATTTTACTGTTATAAATGAAGAAAAAGATAAATAATTAAAATAAAAATAATAATAAAATATTAATAATAATTAAAAAAAATTAAAATATAATAATCATCACAAGTTTACCGTATTCTTCTTATATTTTGCCCACTTATAATTCAAAATGTTAAAAAAATGATAATCTATGGTTTAGACTTAGTTAACAACGTGCTCACTTGCGACATTTCCATCCGATCTTTATTTTTTATTTTTATTTATTTATTTATTTGTTTATACTTAGACTGTTCTTCATTTGCTGAGTTTTCTTCGTTTCTTCGTCTCTCTCTGTCCTTCTCCCTGGCTCTACCTCTCGAGTGAAACCCTTGTTTCCTTCCTCTGCTACTAGAAAACAAAGACAATCAGCGCTGCTCTTCAACGGACCCAAACGATTCGCTGTAACGCACTGGTGAGAAACGGCCATTGAACTTTTAATGGATTGCGTATCACTGGGTTGAAACAGTTAAAGATCTGAGTTTTGGTGATCGGTTGACGAGCTGATGGGTGCTGCGGGGTCCAAGCTTGAGAAGGCTCTTGGTGACCAATTTCCTGAAGGCGAGCGTTATTTTGGCCTTGAGAATTTTGGAAACACTTGTTACTGCAACAGCGTTTTGCAGGTCAGAAGTTCTCTGTGTAAGATATTATTTTCATCCGATATATGCTTTCCGTGTGGAAGCGATTTTGTTTTTTTTTTTGTCTGGGGTCAATCGTCTTGCCTGATAAGCATAGAAGTTCTGATACAGTGAATAATGTTTTTGGTTCTTTTTGGTGATATCGATAGTTCACCGGTTAGTCCTTCCAGAGACGGCAACATATATTACAAATTTTGTAGTTGCAAATATCAGAAAGGAAAGTCAATGTGTTCCCCAGTTTTGGATTTGCATTTGAGTTATTTAGCTAATTTTTGAGAGGTCGATTATCAATTCAAGTAGGAATTGAGCATTGGCACCAGAATTTCTAATTGTTTCCCGCGGGTTTAAAGGACAGGCCAGTGCACGAGGCTCCACCTAGTGGGTCTGGGGAGGGTAGATGTACGCAGCCTCACCCCATAACTGGAGAGGCTATTTCCAGGATTTGAACCTGTGACCTGTAGGTCACAAGGTAGCAACCTTACCACAGGTTTATTTTAGTAAAATAAGAAATTGATTCTGAGAGAGACAGTGCAAATCTTGTCATGCAGATGTCCCCCTCCTTCTCCCCGGTCACTTTTGTCTCATTTGAGTTGTCCTTTGCCTATAACAGAAAATTTCTTTGTTTGAGTTGCTCATTAGTTACTATACTTTGATTCAAATTTGTTATCATATGGTGAAATTTGTTACTAGTATTAAAATTTCCATTGTCTTCATAGATAAACAGTCTTTGGAATGTCTGATAGTTTCTTGTACCATACTTCACTAACAAGTTGGTCTTTCTTCCTTTTCATGCAGGCACTATACTTTTGTGTTCCCTTTCGTGAACAATTGTTGGAGTATTATGCAAATAACAAAAGCATAGGGGATGCAGAAGAAAATCTTTTGACTTGCTTAGCAGACTTATTTTCACAGGTAATGGATCTATGATTTGGAAATCATTGCGGTGTTGATGAGTCTCTAATTTGGAGATCCTTCTGATGTTAGCTATATGGTGCTTCTTTAGTTCTTTATGTTTGACTGATCCAATCATGACTTAGAGTTGGGCAATCTTGTTATTTTTAGTTGGCCCTTTGCCCTTCAGATGTAATAAATCTACTGAGGCAATTCTGTGGGTGCGTACTCTCTTTCTCCCTGGGTCTCCATTTGTACATCTGATGATAGGTAACAGTGGTTGGAAAGGGATTAGGACGAGTCCTCCTCCTTGAATATAAATCTCATATATTCCAGAAATCTAATCCTAAAAGAGGAAACACCATTCAGAATGGACAGTTATGAGATTTAACTTCTAAGAAAGTTCCTATTGTAGACCTTTAGTAGTATTTGAAACCAAGAGGACCTTTAATGACTTAATATTTGACCTTTGAATGACCTGTATACATTAGTTACTCAAACCACTAATTACAAGATTGGACTCGACTCATCAAGTAGTCATTTGACTTGCTAAATTCATAGAACCATGACCCTTACTTAAAAATATATGAACTATTGACTATCAATTAAGAACCATTTACCACGTCAACTCCTGCCTGGCTGATTTCATTGATAAGTGTAAAGGTATTTTATTAATTTAGTAGAGTATCTGCATCAATGTATTTAACATATTTGTCCAATTTATTCCCCCAATTTCACGTAATGGTATGTAATTTTTTATGTTGTGGTTTTGATTTTAATATGTCATGTCTGTTGGTGTAGATAAGCTCCCAGAAGAAGAAAACAGGTGTAATTGCTCCCAAGCGATTTGTACAAAGGTTGAAAAAACAAAATGAACTTTTCCGTAGTTATATGCACCAGGTATGTGTTCAATTGTTGAGAATATGCCTCCATTAGAGTATGTAATTATACTAGAAATTTGTAATTTTTCTTAACCATGATATAATTAAACTTGTGTTATTTTTCGGATGAGGGAGGATGGAGGGGAAGGAGGGGGAATGGAAAGTTATGTTATAACTTCTCTTGATTTGGGAGTTTTGATTAAGGAGGGAAAGAGATTGGGGGTTTATGACTAGTCCTCCAATATTCTCCACTGCTTACTGGGGATTTTGGAGGGATTTTCTAAATATCCAAATAAGAAAAAAGGAATTTCTCAACCATCCATCCTCCCCTTTTTCTTTACCTTCAATTCTCTTTCTTTGTCTTCCCTTCCCCTCTCCTCCTAACTCCCAAATACACCATTAATTTCTACAATATTAGCTCTGCACACAGACATAATAGTGTTTGTGTATCAAACTTTGATTTATCACCATTATTTTTATTGTCTACTTGTGCATCTGCTAGTATATTGCTGAGTTCAATTGGTAATGTATCTTAAAGTTTTTTGTGTCTCTTATTCTGAAGGTTGTCCTATGATAATATGATTGTATACCTGTACATCATAGTTTTGAGCAAGGCAAATTATAATATACTGTATTTTGTCTTATTGCATGCATCTACTTGTATTATGACAGATAGTGCATTGCTGAGTTGCTCATTTTTTTCTGTTAACTTGAATCCACTTCTGATTATCTTATAATTTGTCTTCTATAGTTGTCATCTTATTAGAATTAATAGTTTTCATTCTTGATCCCCTTTTTCTCCTTTTTTGGTAGGATGCCCATGAGTTTTTGAACTTTTTGTTAAATGAACTCGTGGACATTCTGGAAAAAGAGGCCCAGGCTGCAAAAAATGATCAAGAGACATCACCACCTTCTGAAACGACTGCAAATGGACCCATGAAAGGCCCAGCTAATGGTGCTCAGAAAGAGCCTTTAGTTACTTGGGTGCACAAAAATTTTCAGGTGACTGTGCTCTTCCTGTCATGTTTTCATTTTAGCATGTTGTTGTGGCAAACTATTGGAGAGCATAGATTGTGAACTTTGTATTGAATCTAGCCACTTAGCACTCTCTTAGATGAGCAAATATTTTTATTGGTTGTGTGACCAGAATAACGACATTGCCTATGATACTATTCTATTTCCTATTATCCTTCAGGTGAAATTTTTCATTGCACACCTGATGTTAAAAAGGCTATATTGCTTCTGTCAATGTCTATAAATTTATTCTATTGCGACGCACTCTGAGGAGTCTCATTATTTTTATATTACTCTGATCAGGGAATACTCACCAATGAGACAAGGTGCTTGCGGTGTGAAACAGTGACAGCTAGGGATGAAACATTTTTTGACTTGAGCCTCGACATTGAGCAAAACAGTTCAATTACAAGCTGTTTGAAAAACTTCAGTTCCACTGAGACTTTGAATGCTGAAGACAAATTCTTCTGTGACAAGTGCTGCAGGTATATAGCTTTTACCTCTAGGTTCAGTATGTTTTCTATAATAATCACCTGCAAACTACCTTTACAACAACAGATGTTGAGGAAAAAATTAATTCAGCATTTGTGAATTATTTGCTTTGCCAAATGACTCTGCAGCTTGTTTACAACTATGATTTGCAGTCATTTTCTCTAGTGATGAAGCACAAATGCTGAACAGCTGCGGTTTCATGACTCTAGTTTACAGTAATTTTGTTTCCTTTTAACAGAAAATAGGTAGCTATGTATGTTGAACCATTGATTACATCGTATCTAGCTGTATTGTTGAGACCAAATGTTGAGAGAAGAGGCATACCAGGATTGGTTCATCTTCTGGTTGACCATTCCTGCTTTTGCCATCTGTTATCTGAAGGGGTTGGTTGCTACACAGGTGTACAGTGTGTAGTAATATCTGTGTTTGTCATATGTTTCAAATTTCATTTACAGTCTGATTACTAGATGTGAACCTTTTTGTGTCGATAGCTTGCAAGAAGCTCAGAAGAGGATGAAGATTAAGAAACCACCTCACATCTTGGTCATCCATCTTAAACGGTTTAAGTACATTGAACAGCTGGGCCGGTACAAGAAGCTTTCTTACAGGGTTGTCTTCCCCCTAGAACTGAAGTTGAGTAACACTGTTGAAGATGCTGATATCGAGTATTCCCTCTTTGCCGTAGTTGTCCATGTTGGAAGTGGGCCCAACCATGGACACTATGTCAGCCTTGTGAAAAGCCATAACCACTGGTTATTTTTTGATGATGAGAATGTTGAGATGATTGATGAGTCTGCTGTGCAGACTTTCTTTGGGTCAGCACAGGAATATTCCAGTAATACGGACCATGGGTACATTTTATTCTATGAGAGCCTTGGTTCTGGTAACGATGATTAGACTAGAGGGTCTCCACAATTTTTAGGTAATTGAAAGATTTAAGCCATTTTCCCCATTTGTTTCTGTGTTCATTATTTTCTTAAACGGGTTTTCCCCGTTCAACCTGTTGGAAGAGCTGTTATATAATCAGTGGCAAAATACGGGTTGTGAGAATGTATACTTGATGGTTGGCATGTACAGTGGATGGTGGAAACACACTGTCCTTTGTTTCTTTTTATTTATTTATTTATTTTTGTTTCTTTATAATAAGAGGAGAAGGAGCCGTAAATATGGTGTGAAATTTTCAGACAATGTAATTTATGGTTGTGGATAAATCCACATTAGAAACACATTGTAATTGAGCGGCTCAGAACTCATTCGTGGCATTTTACATTTTCTGATAATTTACAGGTGCTGTCTGATTACTGTTGTAAGGTAGCCGATGCCTCAATATTGTATGCTAGAATCCAAGTGTTCTGTTATCTTATACTATTTTAGTAGGGGAGTTCTAGTGGAATTGCCTCCCAAAATTTCAGTCTTCCGCATTGAAATATCGTTCGTTCATATAAAAATTTGGGCCATTCTGATTGCTGGAACTCAGGAACTGCTCTCAGAAAAGTTTGTACAGTTTGAAAAGGGGTTTTTGGTCGATAAAAAGGGAAACATCAACCCATGTACTGACGCACAAATATACGTAACTTAGAACTCACTGGAAATCTTGTAGTCTGCAATCTTCTTGGTTCTTGGATATTTATTTCCTTGGTATTGAATCCATAAATCTTGTCAATATTACACTCGGACACTAATTTTGATTCAGGGTATACAACTTGGTAACCCCATCGTTTTTCCCGGCAAAGTCAATTATGCTATTGAACTTTGGGAAAATTATGCTTGACTATCAACTTTATAGTTGGCATTCAGAAAGATTACAAAATTCTATAGTTCCAAGACAATTTGCATTCTGAGAAGAATGTAGTTCTCTCTCTCTCTCTCTCTCTTAAAAGGTTAAGTTTTAGTTATCTATGACTTTATTTATTTTTACTTATCCCATTTATATTTTCAAATGTTGAAAATTATCCATTGTACTTTCTACTATTAATATTTTGTTCACCAAATTTTTTTTCCATTCACTTTTTAATAGAAATTACTATAACAAGTGAGGGAGATAAAATCAAGCAAAAACACAAATGAGTAAATTTTACTATATTTGCGGGAATTAATGTAAAGAATCCTCAATAAGAATTAAAAAATATAATTTTTATCTCTTTATTTTAATACTCTTCTACTCTCTGCATTTATCTTAAATGTAGAAAAAAAAACCCATTGAAATATATGGCACATGGTAAAAAAAATTTGAGGATAAAATATTATATTGGCCACTATAAAATTAAGTTTCGATAGTTGGTATTAATTTAATCCATGAAAATAAATTTCATCTTAAATTTTAGTCATTTTGTCATGAGTGGATGAAAAAACTTCATTGCATGATTAACGTTGCACCACTAGCTCCTACGTGTCCCATTAAATGTTGATAAATTTTGATAGAGGTCATGTTAATCTCATATACTAAAAGAATAAACATAAATTTTAATCTTTGTAAGATAAAGTTTTTATCAATTTTATTCATCATTAATGCTAATTAGTATTAATTTGATTCCTAAAGATTAAGTTTGTCTCAAAATTTAGTCCCTCCATCTTTAAGGGAAAGAAAATTTTAATGGTTGAAATAAACTAGCACCGTTATTTCTCCCTCTATATTTTTAATGGTAATTTATAAATTAAAAATATTTTTAAATACAAAAACCTCATTTCTAAATACAAATTACATGACACCCCCAAATCCCTTTGAATAATATTTATAAAATTTATCTTATAAAAATTTTAGAAAATAATATGATTCAAAAACTTATAAATTTTGAGGTAGTTGTTTTAAGTATTATAAATTATTAAAACATTGTAGTAATTATTATGGAAAATATATGAATTAATTATTTGTAATTAAATGCTTTGGTTATTAATTTTAAATTTTAAATGATAATTTTATAATGAAATATCCAAATTTTAAATTTTATAAAATGATATTTTAATTTTATTATATCATTTATTTAAAGCATATTAGATGAAGTATAGTTTTGATGTACAATTTTAATGAAAACTAATTTAAAAATAGATACAACATTTATGGTTAATTTAAATGCATCATTATTTTAACTATTAAATATTGTTTAGCTTACCTTACAAAAATTGCTATCCTAAGCATATTTAAATAATATTAAAATTTAATTTAAGTTGATTCTATAATTTATCAAAGTATATTTACTCTATTTTTATTAAAATACATATTTATATAATTCCAAAATATATTTATAAATGTCATGGAAACCTTATTTAATTAAATTATAACATTGTACATCCTTCTAAAAATTTAAAATTATTTTGTGTGAGAATAATTGATTATTATGATAAAATTTGAAATAAGAATTTTACCTAAAATAGTTGAGAAAAAGGGTAAATTGAAATGCTTATGAATTAAGAATGAATAGAAGTGAGTATGTGTATATATAAGATATTTAAGGCATTTTTTTTTCCATTTTGCATTTAGTTTCATATACTCCCCCCCCCCATTTTTAGCCATCATTTCTCATTTTTGACAAAATCCCTTAACCTTTTATCCACCTCTCATCCCATCTTCTTCATCTCCTTTTCTTCTTAACTAGCAAAGTACACCAAATCCTCATCAAATCATACCTACTTTTTAATCTAAGTAAGGTAAGGCCTCCTAACCCTTAATTTTTGTAGACTTTGTTCCTTATTCTCTTAGGATTTGAAGAAATTAGAAAAGTTAGTTGAAAAGGGAGTTTTGAAGTCCTAACCTCTAATCTTTAATTTTTGAAGGAATAAGGCAAGTAAATCATAATATCTTTCACCTAACATCTTTTCCATACTGGATAAGTAAGTATTCTAACTAGATTTAGGTGTTTTACAATATTTGAGTTGGCTAGAGATAGGTTTTTAATGTTCTTATGAATCTAAATGAAAACAATGTCATTGATTGTCTTTATTTAAGTTTCTTGTTGGATCTAATGTGAAAAATGTTGTAAATGCAATATATGACATTGAATTATGTATTGTGGTTAGTAAGATGAAATTTTGTTGAAATGCCCTCGAATGAATAGTGAAATTTGTATGAATTTTTGGAGAATCCCAAGCTATAATTGGTTATGCTTTAGAAATCTACTTTTTAAGTAAGCATAATCGATTTTACATCAAAGGATTTTCCCTTTTGATATCTATAATCAATTATGCCCAAAAGCACTGCTCTTTAGGATAACATAATCAATTATAAGCTAAAGGTCTTGCTCTTAGGTCCTTTATAACCGATTATGTATATTCTTGTAGAGTTGCTCTTTAAGATTGCATAATTGATTATATATTATAGAATCATAAAGATTATGTTACATAATGGTTCAAACTATTATAAACTACTCTAAATTGGTCATATGAGTTATTGTACCATAGATGATCTCGAAGGAAAGATGTGAGACCATACAAAGAAGCATGATAATGTTGTAATATGCAATGTTTGTTATAAATTGATTTACTTTGCAATGATTGAATTAAATTGTACTATTGATTATTAGAATTGAGATTGGTAGCGAGTTTATGATACTAGTGACTTGCAAGCCAAATCTAATACATGTTTATGAGGGATAAAGTTAACATAGAAAGATATAGATGAACTTATGAGAGATAAGGATGGATGAGAGTTACAAAGAAATTTACTTACTTTCCATTATTTATTTTCTTATGACATTATTGAGATGTTGTTCTTAAATTAAGTAAAGTATAAAATGGTCTTCTCAACATATATTGAAATTGTTATAATTGTTAATAATTTAACTGTGAAATTGTGTAATAGCTAAACTACATGTAAAGGAGGATAAATTCGATCAATAAGGTTTAATTATTTTATGATTTCTTTAATTTAGGATGTTTGCTCACTAAGTCTCGAATTTAGTCATCCATGTTTAACTATTGCAAATTCACATGTTAAAGAGCTACCACCACTACAGCAAATATAAATTCTTTAGGAATTCCCTTTAGCATGACCACCACAAGCAGCAAATAGATATCTTGTTTGTAGATAGAGGTGTCTCTTGGACCTTGGTCTGTAGGATTTAGTAATTAAATAGGCAAATATTTTTCCTATAAGATTGAGTTATATTAGCGTATTTGGAACTCAATAGAGTTTTATGAGCAAGTATAATTTTTCTTGTTTTATAGACATTAATTCAATAAATATGGTTGCTATGAAATTATGAATCCCAAAATCGCATTGCTAATAGCATATATTGTTTTATGTGCTTATGAATAGTATATGACTATGGAAGGCTGATGGAAATTGATAGAATGGGTTCCACGTTAGTTATTTTCAAGGTTAGGTCATAACAAATTTTTTGAAAATATGTTTAAATCTATATTTGGAAAGTATATTTTTATACTTGGAAGCATTTTTAGTCTACAAATTATCATTGGAAATGAAAAGGAAGAACTAACGGTACCAATCCAAGTCAGCTATTAAGCTTTTCTATCTTTTAACGAGGGAAAGACTAAAGAAATTAATCTTTAGGGACCAAGTTGATACTAATTAGTATTAATGAAGGATTAAATTGATAAAAATTTTATCTTACAATGATCAAAATTTGTGTTTATTCTTTTAGTGCAGAAGGCTAACATAACCTTTGATAGGGCTATTTAGCATTTAACGGGCCATATAAGAACTAACAGTGGCACATTACTTAAGCTATTAAGTTTTTCCATCCATTCATTATGGAAAGACTAAAATTTGAGACAAAATTAATCTTTAGGCATTAAATTGATACTAACTTTTAATGAGAGATAAAATTGATAAAAACTTAATCTTAGAAGAACTAAAATAAGTTTAGTCAAAAATCAACTAAAGCCCTTTCCATTTGTAAATAATTAAATTTATATATTTTATTATAAAAAAATTAGTAAATAATTTAACAATAATATATAGTTTATAAATTTAAAATAAGAAAATAGGAGTATATATTTTTTTAATCTCTATTGAAAATTCTTGACATCAATTCATGAAAATACAAAAAAAATTACATTTTGCTTATTTGCAATTTTGTCCAAGTTCATTTAACTCACTTGCTATAAAATATTGCTTTAAAGATTGAATAAAAAAATAAGTGAGTAAAATATTATCAATAGAGAATATAGATGGATAAATACTAATAGTTAAAAATATTAGTGAATTAAGTAAAAATAGGCAAAATCATTATTCCAAAAAGGTGTTGACTAAACTTAAACCAATCTTAGAGCTAGGTAGGATCATTCTTGCTCCAAGGAAATTTGTTTGTAGAAAAGAGTGTTCCTTAAGCCTTGATTTGTAGGATTCGGTAATCGGATAGGTAGTTGTTTTTTCTATAATGTTGAGTTAGATTGGCTTACTAAGAACTCAACAGAGTTTTATAAGTAATTCCAAATTTCCTTATTATGTAGATACTAATTCAATAAATGTAGTTGCTATCAAATAATAAATGTCAAAATCTCATTGCTAGCAGTATATATTGTTTAATGTGCCTATGAATGGTATACGATTAGGGAAGACTAATGAAAATTGATAGAATGGATTTCATGCCAGTCATGTTTCAAGGTTGGATCATGACAAAAAATTTGAAAGTTAGATTTTTGTATTTGGAAGCATTTTTAGTCTAGAAATTGCCGTTGAAAATGATGAAGGAGAATTAACGGTATCAATTTAGTTTAGCTATTAGGTTTTTCTATCTCCTAATAAGGAGAGAACTAAATTTTGAGATGAAATTAATTTTTAATGATTAAATTGATATTAATTAACATTAATGAGGAATTAAATTAATAAAAACTTTATCTTACAATGACCAAAATTTATGTTTATTCTTTTAGTATGGGAGGCTAACATAATCTCTGATAGGACCAATCAACATTTAACAAGCCACATGAAAATTGATAACACCATGTTAGTCAAGCTGTTAAGTTTTTTCATTTGTTCATTAAGGAAAGAGTAAAATTTGAGATATAATGAATATTTAGGGATCAAATTAATACTAATTTTTAGTGGAAAAATGAAATTGACAAAAACTTAATCTTAGAAAAACTAAAATAAGTTTACTCAAAAATCAACTAAAGCTCTTCACAATAGTAAAAAATAAAATTCATATATTTTATTATAAAAAAATTATCAATAATATATAATTTATAGATTTAAAATAAGAAAATAGTATTATATTTTTTTTATTTCTATTGAGAATTCTTGACAACATGAAAATATAAAAAAATTACATTTTATTTATCCATAATTTTGTCCAAGTTCATTAAACTCACTTCTTATAGAATATTCCTTTAAAGATTGATCCAAAAAAATGAGTAAAATATTATCGGTAGAAAATACAAATATTCAAATACTAATAATTAAATATACAAATGGATTAAGTGAAAATTAACAAAATCATAAGTGATTAAAATACAATTTTTCATTTTTCTCTTTTGTTTTCTCTGAAAAATTCTTATATATTCTAACTGTACTAATTATCCTTAATTTTAACTAATAAATAAAAGATAATTATCAATTTTGTGAAATTCATGTACATTAAAAAAATCTAAATTTCAACTTTCTAGACATTGAAAATTGTAAAAACTAATAATTATCTTTCAATTATTAACTATAATTAAGAAAACGTATATCAGAGCATAAAAGAATTTCTATGCTCCAAGACTCTTTGGAAACGCCTACCATTACCAATGGGAGAACACCTAAAACAAGGAAAGGAGAATGATAGTGAGGAAATTCAAATCCCCTTTCTCGTGCTTACCAATTAATAATGCGATTTTATGACAATAAATTTTTGGGATTAAATGCTTGTCAAATGATGCTTTATATTTATCTATACAAGTTGATGAAAACTCAATATAGTTCAAAAAGGCTTCGAATTGGATATCACACAACATCCATATGCGTCAATGAAATGGTGGTCTACCAGGGATAAGGATCTGAACTGAAACCCGTCCCCCAAAATCTATGTGGCGGTGGGCATGAACGCATCTTCGTCCAACAATGCTTCAATGTCATCAAATCCGGTTGTCTCTTCTGAATTGTTTAAGCTCCTATCACACTTGACCTGCAAGAAAGTATGCATGAAACGTAAACTACTGTTCTAGTCATATACTTTCTGTGGTAAAGAGAAACATAATCAAGATGGTTTACAAGAATGTTGTTCTAAAGAACGGCCAAATACCTGAGTCTCTTGAATCTCAGTTACAACGTTCAGCAGCCTATGGTATTGGTCCCTTGCCTCTGGATACTGGACCATTGACTTTACCCTGGCCAAGGCTTTCTGCATCCTTTCCTCTGTTTGTTTCCTGCCTTCTCTTAGGAAATCATAGTCATCCTCCTTGGAAGACGTATCTCGTACTATACTCCCCTCAGTAATGGCTTCCGGTTTAAATCCACGCAAACCACTTCCCTTTCGACGCCAACGTAAAATAATCTTCTCCACAATTCCAACGGACCATACTATCTTTCTGTAATTTTTCCTGACCTGATGGCCTCTCACATGGGCCTATAACCATGAGAACTAAGTCGTCAGACTCGGATCAAATAAAAAGGCTAAGTGCAAAATGGGAACAAAGCATCAATAAAAAGAAAAAGCAGTACTTGAATTTTTACTATGCGTTGCCGAATTATCAAAAATTCCTTTCTTCCCTTCCAACTACGGAACTTGTTTTGAATTCGTACTGCAGCAGCTTGGACAGGCTCATCATGTAGTCCAGCCTTGTTCGACTTAAGAGCTATAAATGAAAGAGCTTGTTCTTCGGACATTCCCAATTTATCATCACCATATTCTTTCAATTGTTTTCTCTGGAATGATTGCACTCTGAAAACTTGATGAATACGTGCAGCAGTTAGGGTGGCATTACAAACTGCAGCCAGTGAATCTTTCAGTGACAATCCATCTGAAGGTTCACCATCATTCATTGGAATTGTATTTCGTTCTTGAACTCTTTGTACTACATTTGCTCGAGAGTTTTCTCCAGCACCAGCTTCCTTATTCAAATTAAGAGATACTAGGTGCGCACTCAGGTCAGCCTCTGCAAGATACCCAGCAATTCCTTTGTGTCCCTTTGCAGAAGCTAGATCAGCAGGTGTTCTACCAGGAGGATATTTTGGACATGGATCAGTCAGTGCTCCAGGTGCTGCCCCAAGAGAAATAAGGGAAGCAACTGTCCGCTCCCTGGCAAAGTAAGTTCAGGGAAGAAGTCAGAATAGTACAATAACATGTAGGAGAAGTACAAGATGAGAAAAGCTGAGCATTGAACTAGATGTGCATGTCATTCCCAGACTGTTTGTTGCATATATTTTCATACAACAAATTCAAGTGCTTCCACCAGAGCACACCCGGAATTATTTAGCAATCGTCTTTCCTAGGGTGTCTTTGTAAATAAAATGTTATTCCATCCGTTCACCCTATAATAAAGTATATGATTGACACACAATCATTTTATCAACTGCTTCTGGGGTCCACTTCATATCGTTTCATTGCCCATAGATTTAATCTTTCAAGTAACACTCCTGCATTTTAGCAGTAAGGTGTTTTACCTGCCACAAAATGCCGCCCAATGAAGTGCAGTCCATCCATTTACATCACGAAAGTTAACATTTACACCAGCAACTATTGTAGGCTGTAGCGCCCAATTATACCCGAGAGCAGCCGCAAAATGAAGCACCCCTTGGCCACCCTCATCCAAGACATGAGGGCCTTTCCCATCTTCAGTTAATTTCCGAAGAAGCCACGCCTGCAGCTTTTCTTTCAGAAGCATTTCAAGCAGCTGCTCCTGTACATTTTCCGGAGAAAAATCTTTGGCCAATGCAAGTTTCAGCGTTTTGTCCCATTGGTCAGCGTGCTCTTCCAGCAAGGTACAGATTTTACTTCCCAGTTGAGATTTCTCACTCACAGCAATGGGGTCAAATTTTTGACAGATGGCAGGCTCCAGTAACAGGAGTTCTCCAAATCGCATCCTAAGATTTTCAAGAAAACTATCTACCTTTCCTTCTGTAGTGTTCTGTTCTTGGATATGGCTTACTTGAAAATCAAATTCTCGCACTTCACTACATGCTAACCTATTGGAACAAGTTATGTAGAAAGGAACCCTCCCAGCCTTGTGTGGAGGAGTATGACAACGAAGAACACCATTGCCAATAATCTCTGCTGGCACTTCTATTTCCCCAAACATGCATGACCATTTACAATTTTCTGCTTCTTGCTCACTCCTTAAGAATCTTCCTGAAATCAGGACCTGTACATTTTTTTTTATAAAGTAGATAATCAGATTAACAGAATTAACAGAAAGGTTACTAATCCAGTAACGTATAATGAACATTAATAGCAAGTGCAGAATACTAAAGAATACCTTGATTTCTGAGCCTTCATATGTCCAGCTCGGTGAGAAGTCAATAATACTAAAAAGCTGATCATGAGAAATAGATGGGTCCAGATGATAGGTTTCCAAGTGCTCCCCGGCAGAAATATTTGTCCTGTCAGCCTCGTTTTCACTTTCAACTGTATCCCAGTAAGCCCCAGAAGTGGACTGCTTACTTGGTTCTTCCACATCTCCAAGTTCTCTGCTCATCCATTGGTTGAAGCTGTCAAGCTTCTTCAGACTTTCTGCAGAAGATCCATCTAACATAATCTGCTTTGAAGTCAACGAGTTGTCATCTAATCCATCCAGGCTTGTAGTAGCCTCCAGATCTGATTCTAAATTATAGTGATCTGCATTTGAAAGCTGCTCTAGGGAGCTGCTTTGCACAAGATGCTTGTTTAGCTTGTCTGGATGTGCAAGACCCTGGTCCAAGGAATTTTGAAAGTCGACACAATCAGCTTCCCGCTCACAGTGCCAAGAAGTAACCTCACAATCTGAGCTTGGATGCATATTATCTATGGGCCAATGGGATAAATGTGAAGAATTACAACTAGAAGCCTGCAAACAAGAAAAATTCAAGCCTTAGTCTAGTTAGATGAATTTAAAGGAAAGCAAAACTCCTTTAAACTCCAATGTGTAAAAAATAAGATTTAAAATTAAGAGAACACAACATCTAATCCCTCATTTATAAAGGTGGTGACTATTATATCCCTCAAAATCTAAAATTAACACTATTAATCCCCTATTTTTGCTGCTTTTGCTATAATTATTTGTCCCTCTCTTCACTTCTAACACTAAAATAAATTATTAAAAGAAAGAATTAACTAAAAAGCAAGCATATGTTTGACATTGTTCAGGTGAAAGTTAATAATTTACTCCAATATTTTTCATTTATTTTAACATTTTAAGTGAATGGAAGAATAAATAATTATAACAAAAGTAAGAATAAGAGACTAATAGTGTTAGTTATAAAATCTGATGGATATGATAGTCACCAACTTTACAAATTTGGGACCAATTATTGAGTTTGCTCTTTAAAATTACTCAGACATAATGTAATAACATTTTCCCTCTTTTGTCCCTCTTTTTGGAAGAAACATGAAAAAACAATCAGGGTATCCCTTCATTCTGTTTGGACAACAGGTCAACATTTCCTGTCACAAAGTGTCAAAGAAGACACACACACACACACACAAAATCCTGTCACCTAGTGTCAAAGAAGATGCATCAAGGATGGATTTCCACATCAAGATGATCAGGCATCAAATGCAAAAGAGAGCATACAAAATATTTAAAATGATTAATGCTATTCAATAAACAAGCTATTACCACAGAGCAAAGAAATCAGTATAGAACTAACTATTATGACTACACGACTCAAAATTCTGCAAAACAATTATCATACACAGGTAAAGGATCCAGTTTAGTTTGTTCACCTAGCTGATATGCAAAAAAACTGAGTGTTATACTAATTTTAATTTTTATGCCCTGTAAATCACCAAATACCTGCCAATTCCTTGCAACTTGTATGAGAGTATCACTCTCATGCTGTTTAGCAGTGCTTCTGGTAAAAAACTGCCCCATTATCCCAATTCCATGAGAGAGATTGTTATCAATTCCCATGGTATCAGGTTGTGCTCCACGAAATGTAGGCTGAAAAGGCACATACTGGCTTCCACAATTATTTTCTATGTTGTCTTCCAACAAGGGGAAGCCATGGTGTTTTGGGGGTTCATACATCAATCCAACATTATCAATGTCTTTGATTTTATTGGCTTCACTAAGTGAGTTATTATTCACGCCAGGAATCCCAGACAACTTCCTTTGATCATCTGTTAAAGTTTCCATATTACAATTAACCTTGCATGTAGTAAGAGTTGCCATTGAAACAAATTAGAAGATGGAATTTACTCAAGAATGGAAGGGCATAATAAGGACCAGAAAGATGAGCTTTAATGTTCTCATCCACAGGCTTTTGCGGGTCGAGGAAAGAGTGGAACTGAGAATTTGCTTGGTTATTAAATGCTATAAATGTTACATCAAGTTACAAGAATATATTGTCACAGATATACGAAACAGTAATGTTGAAAAATTAAAAGACAGGAAAAAAAAAAAAAAACTCAAAGATATCTTGACATCAAAGTTACAAAGTTAAACTAGTTTGATGCCAAGGCAATGTACAAAACCTGATTCGGCTTCTTCATATTCAGAAGCCTGAGCACTGTTCGTGCCTGTTGTATCCATAGCCTGTGAAGGAACCTGGTAAATATTTGGATGAATGCCAGAGGATAAAGAAGTGTCCATCTCTGTTTTGGGCTGCATAACATCATCTGTTTCTTGAGCATGAGTAAGATTTTCTCCATTGTCTTTAATACATTTAAAATTTGTCCTAATACCCTGGTTAGTTTGAGCAATAGGAAGAGGAAAAAGGAACAAGACACAACATAAAATTAACCTCCGGAAGTTGAAAGACCAATTCTTAATGAGAATGTAAGTCTAACTTTAAGTGGTGGCAGTTTTGTAGTTGCGAGGTTGGAAGTTTCTACTGGATAAGCATAGTTACATTACTTGGAAAATATTAATCCAGATTGGAAAATTTTTTAAGCTTCACTTCTGTAAATAAATTTGTAATTGCTTAGGCATGGCATTGAAAAAGAAAAAGGGTACCTTGACTTCCCGATAATGGACCAAAACCATGTGTGAGAGCTCCCTGCAATAATGTTAACAAGTGAGAAGAGGGAACCCAATGGCAAGCCCTTGCATAGATAAAAAAACCATCAGAAAAAAATGGAGGAAAACTAGTAATTGCTTGAAGGAAGTACACTGCGGTGTGAAATTCAACCAAAAGTTGTCATCAAGAGTGAATCAATGATTACTGGACATAGTAAGCAGGATGAAAATAGTAAAGCATGGTCTTCCCATCCTTTGTTCGACATTTAAATTTGTGTGTGAGTGTTTGATAGAGAGAAGAGGAATAGAAAGATAGGAAGGAGAAGGAGTGAGGAAGATGACAGAGCAAACTGCAGAAGAAGGGGATATAAGATTAATTGTCAAAATGATTTTCGTTGGAGTTGAGACTTGATAAGATTAAGTAAAAACACTAACTCTTCAAGCATCCAGTAACTACGTCTTTGAAAGCTTTCGTCTTTTTCTCCATGGGCATAGTAGCAGTGCAACACGTCCACACTTCCAGCCTGAAAGTATCCAAACTTGTTCAATGCTATTCTTTATAAAGAAGAACAAACCTTTCAGTAAACTTTACTGACAAAACAGCTAGATTTAAAGATTGCATATCAAGCTTACGGAACCTTTCTCTTTAGTTTTGGTGCCAAGGCTAGATACATCAGTACGTCAAACTATAATATTAGGTATCATATATTTACCTTAAGTCTCTCGTGTGCTTCCTTTACTGTCTTTCCATCCTTTTTCTTCCTCCAGTTATGGCCGTCTTTCCTGAAGTATCTCAGCTCCTTCCGATCAAACAGGAAAAGTGAACCGCCTAATATGTCAAGCAGATAGAATAGATGTTAAGGCTAGTGCATGAACATCTAGCAATTATACCCATGCACATCCATGGACCATGTGTATAAACATATCATCCGCCTTGTTTACAATGAAAAATCACTATTCTTTTGTCAGCTGCAAAACAAACTTTCGTCTTTTCCAAATATGCCTATCTTCATGCAAGTCTTAGATAACATATGTCAGAAGAGATACATTGGAGTAATTTATTATACATATTAAACAAAAAATGAGAAAAAAAAAATGATGGCAGTGAAGAACCATACTTGCGGGTTTATCGGCAGGTTCGGAAGATATTGGAAACTTCTTGTAATTACGGAGAATTTCACAAATTTCAGCTGGGCGTAGCCATCGATGCTGTGCTTCTATAACTATTTGCTCACTATCTGCAATCCATCAAAACATGGAGATGAGGTATCTATACAGATAACACTGAACTGTATCTCATTTAAAAGATGCAAAACCCACAAATAAAGAGAAACAACTAAACATTCATAGAGAAATAAAATCAAGCACTGAAGGGAAAAACCATCACTACAAAATCATGATGACTGAAGCAGTTAAGCTTAAGCACAGCTCACCCGATTGATTAGCAAGATTGTAGCGCCTTGTCTCAGCCATGAACTGGCTCTTTGTTCATTCAGCACCTCAAGTTGGTAGTCATGAATTTGCTGCAATTTAGAAAGAATTTGATCCGACAAGTGTTTACAGTTGGAACTAGGAAGCATCCAAGCAGAGTCGGATGCTCTGATTCAGACAGGACTGTCCAGAAGTGCCAGAACAAGGAAATTGAGATTTTATAAAAACTTGCAATTTGTGTAACGCGGAGGGAGAAAAGCTTGAAGAGTGTAACAAAGGAAAGAGAAACTTATCAACGCCAGACGTGGGAAACAGCAGTCGCTACCCCAGCGGAATGCACAGTGTAATAGTGAACAGATGGTCCCCACAGTTTATATATATATATATATATATAAGAGAATCCATTAATATATAATAAAAATATATTAAAATTCTCTTTTAATCTTTGGTTTATACCAATTTCATCTTCAAAATTTTAAGAGTAAAATTTTATTTTTTATCCTAAACGATTAATATTTATTAAAAAAATTTAAATTTTATTTGAATTTAAAATTTCAAAAGTTAAATTAATACTAATCAATCTTTAAAACTGAGATCGATACAAATTGAACATTTGAAAAATTAAAACAAATTGAACATTTGAAAAATTAAAATAAAATTTTAATTAAAAAATAATATATTTAAATTAAGGTGAATGGACCTTTTCTTAAATGAATTTGATTGTGTAATAATTTAATTTACACAATCAAATTCATTTAATGTAATAAATTAGTGCATGCACCTTTTCTTATAATAAAAACTGGAATTAAATTGATATTGATGATACTTCAAGAGTAAAATTGATATAAATCAAATATTTTATAGATTAAAATAGAATTTTAGTTTAAAAATAATATATTTTAAATTAATTTAATTTACACAATAAAATCAATTTAACATAATAAATTAATGCATGGGCTTTTTCTTATTTCCAGTTTTTTTTTTTTTTTACATTTTTCCCTCTCTCGAGTGTGAGTAATGTTTATAGTAAGTGTTTATAACAGTGAACTTTTAAAAATTTTGATATTTTAAATATTAGTAGATAGAGTTATAATTTTTATATACATATATTTATATCTTACACAGAAAAAATTGAATAAAATTAGACTTTAGAAGGGTTATAAGATTTGTGAATTTTTAAAAAGATTTAAATTTCATTTGTTACAAACATTTTATATTATTATTCATTTATATATCATCATATTATTAAAAATTCTTTATTATTATTTTTCTTTTATGTCTCAACTCCTTATTTATTGATAATACAAAAAAAAATTTAATTGATAATGAGTTAAGTTTAAACTATTTTTAAAATATTGTAATTTCAAGGATAATTTAAAATTTTTAATAAGTAAGATATTAATTTAATGAAAAGTATAATAATTTTGAGTATGATTCAAGTTTTGAAGATGATCCTTGTTAGAAATAAAAAATTCATTAAAATTCTATTACTCAATTAATAATGACAGGAAACAAGATTTAGATAAATTTTTTTAAATATTTATTACAAAATTCTGTATTTAAATTATGATATGTAAATTTTTTATAATTATAATAATTAATAATATCATAAATATTTTTAAATGAAATAAATAATATAAATGTTGTTATTAGAAAAAGAGCCCCCACAACAAACGCGTGCTTTGCATAAATCTCATCTTAAGATACATAATGAAGTCAATCAACATTTTAGAAAAACAAAAATGATTTATGTGCAAGGATGGAGATTACCCTCTTTTCTTGTGTACGTGACTTTGGATGATTGAATCAGGATTTTCACCTTTACCTTCTTTCAATGTTATTTTGAAGAGACGAAGATTTAATTTATATTTTTAAGTTTCTATTTATCTCGTCTCGCCAGGAGACATATTTCATTATAAAGTCTCGTTTTGTAAAGAATAATTACTTTATCTTCAAAGTAAAAAGGATAATTTTTATTATATTTTTATATTTAATATTAAATAAATTAAATATTTTATTATTTTAATATTTTATAATTATATTATTACGAAAAATAATCGAATTTTGAAATTCATTATTTTTTAAACCGAAATCGACAATCCTAATTTTTAAGATTATTTTCTGCTCGCCCCGCGGGCCCCCCTTCTTTTTCTTTCGCAAGGAATTCACCGTGATCGTCTAGTTCGTAAGTCCTTGACCAACTGCCGTTGAACCGAGTTAGATATTTTTGTAAGGAATTTCGCTCGCCCCTCACCTCATCACAACCATTCTGTCAACTCATCCTGTAATCGTTTGAAATCACAAATAATAACAATAATATTCAATTTATTTAGAATTAGATTAAATTAGACTTATGAATAATTTTACACGTAAATTTAAATTTAACGAATTAAATTCCTATTTTTTGATTATTCCAAAGAGAGATAATCAATCATAAACTGCATGTGTAGTACATAAATGAGAAACAACAGATTGAACAGGAAGGAAATGATATTAATCAAGGATCAAACTCTAGCATAAATCATCATTTATTTGTTAAAAGGAGAAACATCCATGCTCCATCACTCAGCATATGGATTCACGAGCGACTGCCTCCAAGAAAAAGGAAAAGAAAAAATTGAAAACCTATGTCTGAAACTTGAGTCGCTGTCTGGTTGAAAAAATCTTCTATGCGGATTCTACTTTGAGAACTATCTTCATGAACTCGTAAACAAAATAACTAATGGCAGCTGATGGTAACACCTGAAAATTTATTGCATGAATGACACCATGTTAGAACTTGAAAAAGAGCAAATCTTTAATCACCACGTCCGGCCATGATACTATGAATATTGCCAATAGTTATACAGGCAGCATTCTGAAATGTATCACGCATTCATTTAACTAACCTTTGACGCTGACATGCCAAAGTCAAAGCACAAAATCCAGAACACAGGCCATACCTGCAATAAGCTGGGAATTAATCCTGCATAGAGCGCAGGAATACCACCTTGCTGGACAATCTTGATGCAAGTGGCCGTCGCATTCAACTTTGTTGCAGGAACCTGCATTTGAAGCTGCCTCCTAACAACTTCAAAGGGATATGTAGCAGCTTCAGCACAACAACCGGCAATAGCACCATATAATAAAGTTCTTATGGGACCCAATTCTAGCTGTTCCAAAGCATTTAGCTCTTGAGCTTCTTCTTTCATATGTTGGATTCTTTTCCTTCCTTCAGGTGAATGCAGAAATGCTGACTTTAGAATGTCATAAACACCATAGAAGACAGCACCTGAAGGTGCCATACTGACCATGGAGGGCGCTAAACCCTTGTAAAGAGAAAAGAAGCCTTCAGTTTTGATCATGTGGCGGAAAGCTCCAAATACACCTCCTAAGGCTTCACCGCCAGGTGCTACCATTACTGTCCTGATCTGAAAGACTTCACTGTTAGCATGAGATTATACCTAAATGGTCTAAAACAATACTATTGAGATGATTTGCTAAAGAGGTAAACACAAATTTTCACAAGACCTTTATATGCCCCATTTTGCAAAACCTTGGACCCAAGTGACAATCCACAATGAGCAGCTGCTTTGGTATTCAAACACTGTCCTAATCTAGACCCTATTTTATCTAACATGGAGTGATGGCAATGAGACAGAGTAAGGGCAGATTTGCCTCAAACTGCCCCACCTTACACTCCCCCCAGTCATCTGCTCCAAACTTGCCCTGCCCTACTCACAGGACAAGGCAAGTTGGGACACCATGCCTGCAATCTATGACGCATTGGAAAATCCGTGAAAAAAAATAGAAAAATTTGATAAAAAAATTAAATTTTACATATTTAAAATTTAAATAGAAATAAAATATAATACTCAATATAATCTCACTATATAAGTCTAGAAATACACATAGTTTAGTTAACAATCCCAAATTATAAGAAAAACAATGAAGATACATGATGTATAAATTAATAGAAACGCTAAATTTTCTTCATATATATATATATATATATATAATAGATAAATTAAAAAATTAAAAATAAAATTATGAAAAAATATTTTAAACAATTAAATTATTAAAAAACCTATATATATACATGTATTATTGTAAATTTGTAAGTGTATATGTGCAGAGTTTCATAAGGCAAATTACATTATAATTGCCCCGCACCCCGAATTTGCTCCAAGGCAAAAATTTGCCCCATACTTTGCCCCGCAGAGCAAATTCTTCTACCATATCCGCACTCCATTAGGGCAAAATCAGCAAGACAAGTATCTGTCTCACAATTTTGCCATCCTTACTAACATGTTCCAAATAATCCCCCCCCCCCCAAAAAAAAAAAAAGAAAAAGAAAAAGGAAGATTTAGGTGGATCTTAAAATCACAGTCAAATAATACACAAGAAGTTTTAGGAATGCAATTAGGGATCATCATGAAGGACAGTACATAATGGTATCAAAGCAACCAGCGAATTCATAATAAATATGTATAGATCAGAGAGTTAGGAGAGAGTTAGCCTAACAAGAAGAGTGGAAAGAAACCCCTTTAGCGTTGTCAATATGACAGAAACCCTTGGTGCAATTACAAAATGGAGATTGGGATTGAGATGTGGAAACAACGGCATTCTGTATGCTCATCATATCATATAGCTAAGCACATCATAATCCATAATAAATGCATCTACCATTTCACACATGACATGAAAGTTATAAGATAGTACAGATAAAATTCTCACGAGCCTTGGATTGCCACTCACAGTGTCCATGGGCAGGCAGAGCAAAGTGGCTGTAATCCCTGCAGCAGCACCCGCTACAAATCTCTCAAAGTTGGTGGTTTCCTTGTTCCCAGACATCCTTACAAGCTGATTTCTATAAGCATCATAAACATAAAAGTTTATAGCCTTAAAAGGTGCTGTTCGAAGGATATTTACAAAATTCCCTTTCCAAAAACCTTTCAACCCTTGAGAAGCTGCAATTGACTTGATGAGCTCAACAAGGTCCTTCTGTTCATCACGAACTATGTACTCAAGCTTAAGTCTTTCAAGAGGTGCAACAAAAGTTCTGACACGACAAATAAAATATGGTACATAAAATGTGCGATTGAAACAAAGGAAGCAGAAAGGGAAGCTGGAAGCAAATTGCACGGCAAACTATTAGATCAAATGAAAGAAATTTGAACTTCTAGACAAATTTATGTAGCAAATACTATTACTTATAAAGATGCCTAAATAAAAGCTTTACCAGTACCAGCAAGGAGAAAAAAGAACAGCATGATGATCTATTAATTTGATTTGGTTTACAAATGAACAGCACTTGCCTCACTAAATTAGTTGGACCAAAGGACACAAACCACACATAAACATTTCCATAATTCAAACAGCATCGATAATAAAATTAGCCTTTTCACTCAGACAAAATGAACAAAGTAAAAGATGGTACCACTTTGAATGGACCAAAAACTGAAAGTACGCGTGTCTAGTATCTAAAACCAAGGGCAGAAATATTCCCCTATGGAGCCACAAAAGCTACAGTTCTGCTATTTTGAAACGAAAGGAAGAAACAAATAATCATAATTAGAAGCAATACCGACAAAATATAATGATAGTAACCAAAAGAAGAAAAAAATCCCGAGAGACACAGCCAGCGCTCAACCGAAAAGCCATTAGTGACCAATTACTGGACCAGATTAACGATTTTCTCACCTTGAAACCATAGCAGCAACAGCACCAGCCCACAGATGCTTAGTCATATTCATAGCACCCGATCCCTTCACCTTAGCATTGTCCTTCTCCTTGAGCCCATCCATCTCCAACTGCTCTCCAGAATCCTGACCCTTGTTTTGTCCCAGAATTTCCACTGATTCTGGAGCAAATCTATCATCCCCTTCACTTCCATTTATGGACAAACTCAATGACAAAAACCCACCCCCAAAATTGCTAGAAGCTCTCCTTTCCCGCCGGAAAATTTCGAAATTTAACGATCCCCTGCGACCCCCAAAATTACACGAAATCCTATGCGACTTCGAACAAGTTTTGGATGATATCAGCGAAATACACGATGTAGAAACGGCATCAGTATCGAGGAACAAGCCACCTGGGAGGAAGAATAAATCAGATGGTTCGGGTTTGATCAACTGGGACATTGTTTTTGTTAAAGGGAATGATGGGGGTAAGAGATCGGGTTGGTCTGAAGTGAGTGAAGTTCGAAGTTCAACAGCATCAGTTTTTCAAGTTTTGGTTTGTCTTTGTGGGGGGATCGTAGGAGATTCCAAAGAATGAAGATGAAAAGAAAAATGCAAGGAAATTATAGAAATATACGATTTGGGGATCGACAGTGACGTCAGGAATTCAATTGATGCTGCTTAGCTTCCACCGCCACACCTACATTGATCTCCAGTTGGTGCCTCCGAAGTTGGGGCACCGTGAGCTAACATAAAATACTTCGATTAGAAATGGACAAACCGTTTGGCAGCTTCCGAGTTTCGTAGTACTTTTGTTGTTGATGGGGGGATTGGTCAAGCAAATCGTGATCCTACGAATAGTACGTTGTGCCAAAAGTATCTATTTACTATTTTTTCATAAATTTATTTTTATTTTACCGTTTTTTCAAAATATATTATCAAAATACATACGTAAAGCAGAGGCGCCAAACTAAGAGGCGACCTCAGGGAGGAGGTGCCAGTCTGAATGACACCTCCGGACTCCTTTGAATGTGCCAAATTAAATGGTGCCCTTACGCTGTTATTTCAAAATGAAAATTTTAAAAATAAATGATATGTGATTTACGCTGTCATTTCAAAATAAAAATTTTAAAAATAAATAATATGTGATTGTGACTCAAAATAAATTTTTAAAAATAAATTACTCATTTCATAATTATATTTGATATCATAAAATAATATTTTATTCCACTTTGATATTTATTATAGGAATCAAATAAGAAAATAGTTAATAATAATATATTTAATAAAAATAATAAATATTTAGTAAATGATTGAATATTATTAAAATAAAAGATAGGATCAATAAAGAATAATTACGTAATTTATATTAATGTCTCTCAAATTTTGATCCAATAACACTTAATATTTATCATTTTTCAAAATTATACACTTTCACCGTTCGGAATTATAATATTACAAATAATTATTTAAGACTTTATTATACATAAGCAAATTTATTGAATTATTCAATAATATTCTTTATTTACGAAGTTAAAGATTATTGAAAATGAAAAGAAATATAACAAAATAAATATATTTCCTTTTATTTTGTATTTATTCCAATAATATTCTTGCTAGTTTGTATTTATTTCAATAATATTATTTTTATTTTGTAACAAAATAAATACGAAATAACGAAGTTGAAGATAGTTGAAAATAAAAAGAAATGTGGTTATTTTATTACAATAATCTTTTTATTTTGTAATGAAATTAAAATTATAACATGAATTAATTCCTTTTTATTTCGTCACAATAATAAAATATTTTGGTAACGAGATGTGGAACATGAAATAATTCTTATCATTAGAAAAAAATAAACACACATTGTTATAAAAAATTTGTAATTAATTTATGTTAGTTAATAATTTATAATAATTAAAGTTATGAAAATAAAATACGAGAGGAAAATAAAATTCTAGTTAGAAGGTTGTTATTAGAAAAAATTACATATATTTGATGCGTTATATGAGAATTCAATTAATTGTATATTTGTGAGAAGATTTGATAATTAAAATTGATATAAGTACCTACGCAAGAAGATAAAAATGTCGTAATAATCAAAACCATCCTAAATTTTTATGTTTGGCAATAAAGTAATAAGATAGATGTGTATAAATATACAATAAACATGAAAAAGAAAGCTAATGTCTACGTAAGTAATGTTCAGTCCCACATCTAGGATCGGTAATGTGGCGGCCATATTTACTAACCCTTTGCGCAGGCTTGGGAGTCACATCTCCGATGTCTGTGGCTCCTCTACCTCCAGCTCCCGCTCTGCCTCTGTCTCTAGCTCCTGTTCTACCTCTACCTCTATCTGCAAATACTGAGTCATCTGTCATCATGCCACCAAGTGCTAATCCCTGATCCTGAATATGTAGATCAAATGCTGGACGATATGGCTGTGATGGACCAGCTTCACCGGAAGGAAAGACATGGAATGAAGATGAAACTTCTTGTATATGTGGAAATGCTTGAAATAAGGATGGAACACCAAAAGTAAACTGGTACATTTGGGATGATAACAGAGCATATAGTGCAGTTGGGAACATGGTGGAGGATGAAGGATCATCTAGTGCAGTAGGGTACATATGAAATGAGGCAGTCATATCTGGCATCATCATCATGGTGTCCTGGGCAGTCGATGATGGAGTCTGTTGCACTGTCGAAGTGGACGGAACATTAGCCTGCAACGTAGGTCGTGGACTAGTGTGACGACGTTAACGAGTACGAGGCTGATCCTGGTCACCCTCCGTAGGGTCAGGGATATGATGGGCATGAGGAGCTGGCTCCATATGTGAGTCAATAATCACATGATCAACCTCCTGAATGGCATGAAGGATGGAGTCCATCGCTGATCTAAGCGCATCGAAGGTGAACCTAGACTTCCCCTCAGGTGTAGTGAAGTTGTGTAGTGTGGACACCTCATCTATCTATGCAAATTTTTAACCTTAAAGTTAGTTACAATACTAATGCATAGGAAGAAAATCAGACGCGGATAACTAGCATGCAATATTACCACAAGGTCTAGTACTCCCCAAACGGGTGTAATAAATCGCCTAGTAACTCGTCTGTACCATGTCATGTACTCGGACCGTGGGCCTAGGACTAGTCGTGTGGTCAACTCGGCGATAGCACACAAGTTTCGCCGGATATCTCATCATGTAATGTATGGCTGATGCTGGATGTGTCACTCCTCATCATGTCGACCGGACAAGTGAAGGCAATGGACCTCCGCCACCTCCTTTGGTGGCTTAGGAATAGGCTGGCGTAATCCAAACTGCCGCAAAACCCTATCTGGCTGGTGCCACTCGACAATTTGAAAGTGTATAAGTGGCACCACTGCTGTCCACATGTCACTCCCGTCAAAACAGTACTAAGGAAGTGATGCGGTGACCACCTCAGTGTACGGGATCCAGGTGATTTGAAATTACACATTTATGTTATCATTTAAATGCAATAATGAAATGGACAAAGGAATGAAATAAAAATATGCATTATCCCCTTCATACCTGGTCGAGCCGAAGACGGTCCAACATATATCTATAATAGGGTAGGCTGTGTGCCGGACTATCTTGGAACATCTTTTGATAGTACCACCTACCAAGTACAGTAACTAAGTTAAACAACTTATAAGTCAACTAAATTACAAGTGTAAATTGAAAATTTTTCTAACCTGCGGGCTAGGGGGCCAATCCCTGCATTTCCCTCTGGTATGTCTGAAACAGTAATCGCGGGGGCAATAATGTAAAATCTATCTCATGCTCAAAGCTGTAGTAGTAGGCAACACCCTCCTATCTCCTTATAATCTGGAGCAGTGGCCTTACAAAGCTCTCTGTACAGATAGGCCAGGCAGGCAGATCCCCGACTATACGTCTCAGCCTCGTGAAAGTCTCCGAGCAAGGGTAAGTGCATGAGGTGGACATACGTGCCAGAGTGGTCGGGAAATAACATCCCACCAATGAGACGCAAAATGTAGGCCCGGGTGAATCTCTGCACTGTCACCTCATCCGCATCATCTGGAAGATGAGTGAAATGCCTCTCCAACCAACTTATCCTCAATCACCCCCCTCTAATGACATTCTCGTCCACCGGTAACTGCAATCTCATGTACTCCTCTATTAGGGCTCCCCATCCCCACACAGTGGGGCTCGTCACTGCTCGATTGTCAATGGATAAGCTGAGCTGAAAAGCAACATTCTGCAATCTAATAGTGGTCTCCCCCCTGCGGCATGTGAAAAGTGTGTGTCTCCGACCTCCACCGCTCTACAAAAGCATTGATTAACTGATGATCAATCGGAACAAACTCGCACATCGCCAGGCCGTAAAAACCTGCCTCTCGTAACAAAGGAACAATCAACTCCAGCAGGTGCTGGTGATGGTAGTAATGAGCCCGTCGAATCCTCAGCACACGGTCAGGCTGAAAAAAAAAAAGATTAATAATTATTGCGTCTGACAATATGTAAAAGTATAACTAACTTTAAGATCTAACTATTTGCATACATGGCCTGCCCAAATCGACTAGGATATGTGTGAGTCCTGAGCTGTCAGAAGTGAAGGATCCCATGGTCCAGGATCGACGCGTCGAGAAGTGGATGCCATCTGTCATTAACTGAATTGCATTAAGCTAAAATTTAAACACACATTAATATAACATACGTGTGCAATTTAACTACAAAGATCCACACAAGAATTTATAGCACTTGGACGATTAAAGTAATTTGTTAACATTACTAGTAATGGGGTCACATATATATCTATAATGGCATGCAATTTTACAACAATCAAACAAATCACATCATCCGACCATTACACTTATGACATTAGTTAACATACTTCATAACATATTTGCAAAAGTAAAAATCAAAATTAATGTGAAGAAGGGCCTTCATTTCCATGGAGAAATGGGCAGCACCTATGATTATGACCTTTCATCTTACAAAGACTGCATTTTTGCCTAACACCACTCTCTTGAGACCAATCCATCTCATTCCTGATCTGTGTCGACTTCGGTCATCCTTTTTCACGCAATCTTTCATAATTTGGAACCAGAATAGGAAATGGTGGTAGGTTATTCCATTACGACCACTCCCTGATCGACCACCACTCAGATTTGTAGCAATTAAGATTTGTAGCAATTAAGTAAGGTGTCAAATCTGTATACAGGATCGACATATGGTTCCCACGATATGTTGATTGAGGCACAAGCAACAATAATATGAGCGCAAGGATACCTATATGCTTGGAATTGTCCACATTCACATTGGCCTTTGTCTAATAACACTTGGACGACCTTTCCACATGATCCCCTGACCATATCAAGGCCCTCCACCACTTCAAACCTAGTTCCTTATCTATTATACGCACGAACGTGGTAAGAAGAAGCACGTGACTGGATAGTCGTAAGCTCCTATCTGAATCTGCTTGCATATATGTGACCTTGTTGTAGTTCAGCATGTGCTTCTTTTGCCTTTTCCACAAAGTACTTGACACATCTGTAGTATGTTTGTTGAACAAGACCTGTGATTGGTAGCTTCCTTAATCCTTTGAAGAGGCTATTAATGCACTTTACTATATTAGTCGTCATATGACCATATCTTCTTCCTTTATCATAAGCAAGCGTCCACTTCTCCATCGGAATAGCGGTCAACTTCTTGTGGATCTCCTCATTGACTTTGCTTAAGTTATCCAATCTCTCCATGACCTTTTCTCAATTTGGCTCATAGGCTGAACACAAGGAGACAAATAGTTTAACAGGGTTGAACTACCAGATAGATAAATTTACAAATGAAAGGTCCAACAAAAAAGTTGTGCTATAAGGCGTACCAATCTTAAGGATAGCTTTCTTGACATTGTCATCCCTGCATTTCTTGTGAACGTTACTAGCAATATGTCTAATACAGTACCGATGAAAAGCATGAGGAGGCTGCCATCCTAGACCTTCGTTGGCTACAACATCTTTTATAGCTTGGTGTTGATCTGATATCAAGCATATTCCTTATTGGTTCGTAATATTTACCCGTAATAATGCCAAAAGCCAACTCTAGTTTTCATAGTTCTCCTTTTCAACAATGGCAAAGGCAAGAGGTACGGGACATTTGTTACCGTCCTGGGTCACAGCAATCAGTAGCACACCTCTGTACTTGTCATACAAAAACATTCCATCAACTTGTATGAATTGCTTGCAGTAGGGAAATGCGGCAATACATGGCTTGAAAGCCCAGAAAACTCGGTTGAAAACATGTTTTTGTAGATCAACACGGTTGTAAACTGTGACGAATTCTTCTGACTCCAACTTGAACAGAACTTAGTCACAATAGCCTAAAATATCCAACCATTTGGGGAGCACTTCATATGATTTATCTCAATCTCCATATACCTTGACAATTGCCTTCTGTTTTGCCTTCCATACTTTTCTATACGAAATCCTATACCTATACATGCCTTCCACCCTCTCTTGTATAAGCGAGATTGGAATATCTTGCTTCACTTTAATCATCTCCAATATCAAGGAACTGATATACTCGGAGTCAAGAGATTTGTGATCTTGTGTTAAATTGGCATTAACACATGTGTGAGGCCTTGAAAATCTAGTTATTGTCCAAGTGTTAGAATTCTTCAGATTGGTCGCTCTAAGGTGAAATTTGCATACATCCCTATAATTATCACACTTCACACTCAATCTTCTAGTATCCAATTCCTCCACGTAATAATTATGGTGCCTTCTGATGTGGTAATGCTTAGTTGCAGCAATCAATGCCTCCTTGCAATCAAACTCTTGTCCAATCTGTAAGTCCTCCATGCCGTAGTCATAGCTTGGTTTCATTATTTCCGAAAATTCATTAGCATTCCTTACGGCATCCCAATCAATGTAAGAGAAGACAGTAGCTTGAGGGACACCACATGATGTCTGTGCAGCATTATCACTCCTCACACACCGAGCTGCAACACTGTCATCATGTGTAGTTGCACGTTCTTCATCATCAGTGTCACGATCATCACTGCTACTGCAAGACACCTCATCGTCTTCAAAACCAGACTCAAGGTGGGCATCCATGATTATAGGATCAATGGATTCTTCCTCTACGATCGGTAAGGCACTTGTTGAACCCATCATGGTATGTGATACATTTCTCGAGAAAACACTTGTAACAGATGAGTCCAATGTAGGAATATAACTATCAGAAATGTGGAACTCAATTCCACCCATGTAAGGAAGGCCTTCCCGCACCATCGAACAACTAGTACTGATATGAGCCGTTGGATCTACGTGTGGTCTAATTATTGAGACTCTTTCTTGTGAATCAAGGTTGGCAGCGTGCAGTTTGGATGTGATCACCTCCACGTACAATTCCATTGTTGTCATCATCGGATGTTGTACGTAGCTTGCTATGGCACATGCCAAGTCTTCATCGTCGTTCAATTCGTATGCCATATATTGAGCCTCTGTTTGATGCTGTGGAAACCTATAAATAATTCTCCCAACAGCTTGATCTTGGGAAAGCTTCAGTCAAGCATGAATTTTCTCTCGCAAAACATCCATAGTGCTGCATCCTCTCAATTTCAATGCCTTTAGGGGAGGTCCATCGTACATTACCCCTATTGATCCCTCAATCATTATACCATTTGAATATATAAAAATAATTAAACTTTTCTTCATCTTGTTATTTTCAACTGCAAAACATTTACTTCACCCTCATAACTGACACATATTATCATATACAATTTTTGTATTTATAAACGAATGAACTAGTATTTAATATTACAAGTAAAAATGAACGATATGTATTATTATTTTTGTAAGGTATATATTTAATAGTACATAATAATTTATTGAACATATGTATTACTATTTTTGTATAATTTCTGATGTAATATAAATAAATTATTACAAAAAAAATAAATTTATATTTGAAACAATAATTTTAATTTTCACTTACTTGCACACAATTGAAAAAAAAACTTAATTTTTAAATATGATTGCATAACAATTTTTCATATATAACAAACATATCATATAATATGATAATTTTTTACCGGCCAAATAAATGTTACTTCTTTTTAAAACTATTATAATGTTTGGCTATATAATCCTATCTATATTTTAATTTATCTTTTTCAATTGTCATTTTTTTATTTATTCGGCACAAATTATACTTATTAAATTAATTAACTTTTTCAATACATTACATTTACTATTTTTATGATAATTTTCTCCCTTCACACCTATTACTAAATAGCTACCAAAAATATGAACATATTATTGTTTGTATATTTTTATGATTACAATCATAATTTTTTTTTATATACACTGACTTCATCTAATACTTATATTACAGTAACTCCTTATATATTTCAATACTTTCTAAATAAAAGTATGTATAGTATAATTTTTTCGCTACATTTATTATTCTTGCATTTATAATATCTATTATTTAAATAGAAAAACATTCATATTTTCAATAATAATATCCTATTTTTTAAAGCTTCTGGTTACATCCACATATCCTAAAATTTTATTTTTATTACTTTTCTTATGATATATTAAAATTTCACATGAAAAAATTCTCTAAATATAACTTCCACCTAGGTCGTTAAAACCTATTTTAGGACACATTTCTTTATCTCATTTATTCTTCTTTTAATAGTACAACCTATCACAGTACATATAAATTTTTACATATTTTTCATAAATCATAATTTCACATCTTAAATCATAATTTCACATCATAAATCATAATAATCAATATAAAAAAAATACTCATATTATTTATATCATAATATTCTAAACAAATTTTTCTACCATTATAAAAGATATTTCCATGATGACTGATAAAAATTATAATATAAGTACAAAATTAATAAAAATACTAACCGGTAAGTATTAGGAAAAGCAAATAGAAAAAAGCCTCTGCATGAAAGAAAAATTTGTTAGATATTTTAATAACTTTAATCTCTAAGTAAAAATTGTTAGATATTATTGTATCATTAAAAAAATTATGCAAAAATCACGATAAATTAAATATATTTTACAAGACAATATATAAAAGGAACAAAAATAATAACATAGATAAAATTTTATTGATATGTATTTAATTTTAAATATAGTGCTTAAAATTTTATATCAAGAAAATATTAATAAATTTTAAAAGAGAATTAATTTTATTCTTAAATACTTTTATTAAAACTGGAATATATAAATAATTAATTCAGTTAATGCTTCCCATAACATTAATTTTTTTAAATTATTTTAAGATAAAAATAAAATATGTTACATTATGTCAATATTATGTAATTATCCTAATATTTAAATCGTAAATAATATGAGTCAATATAAAAAAATTATAATAAAATAAATTAAAAAAGGAGAAATGCTATGTGAAAGGTAAAGTAATAAGTGTTAAAAATGATATATATAATCAATTAATTTTATTAAATAATATATTTGATTATTAAAAATAATTTTATGTCAAAAATAAAATAAATTGCATTATATTTATATTATTCAATATATTGCATTTGAACTTTTAATAGAATGATTGAAAAAAGAAAGAAAAAAAAATTAAACAAAGTAGATGAAATAAAGAAAACATAATGTACGAACTATAAACCCTTAGAGAAATCTTAGTTGATGTATTTTAAACTTAAAACATAATATTTAAAAATTATTATTAACAAAAAATTGAAAAATATAACTTATTATAATAAGCTAAAATTTATTTTAATTACTAAGTATTTTTTTAAAAAAATATAATATGAAATTCATTATTTTTATTAATAAAATGTATATTAAAGCTTTAATTTATTTAAATTATTATAATAAGCTAAAAAAATATAACTTATTATATTTATGTTAATCAATGATGTTGATATTTTAAACCATAAATAATACGAGTAGATATAAAAAGAATACAATAGAATAAATAAAAAATAAATAATACATAAGGTCTAAAGTAATAAAAAATTGATTGTATAATAAATTAATTAATTAAATAAATTATATAATTTATATAGAATACATTTATAATTAAAAAAATTGATATATCTTACTGCTAAAAAATATTGGTGTATATACTTTAAATACCATGAGTTAACAAAAAAGAATAAGAAAAATGTACAATAAAAAAGATAAAATAAAGAGAAATAACATATAAGATATCAAGTCTTTACAAAATTTCCTCAATTGAAATTTAGTTATTTTCACATATATTACTTCAAAATTAATATAAAAAAATTGATCAATAGGACAATATATTCTCGTAATAATCAACATATAATAAAAATAATCTTATTTTTATCATATCTTATATCCTAAAAAATTTTATATTTAAAAAATCTCTAAACATAATTTTTACCTAAATCATAAATTTTATTCTAAGATATTTTTCTTTATCCCCTTTGTTCTTCTTTTAAAATCACAATTATCACAGATCATATAAATTTGTACAAATTTTTCTTAAATCCTATATCATAATTTCACATCATAAATCATAATAATTAACATAAAATAAAATTTTTTCTACCACTGTAAAATATATTCTTATAATAACTAATAAAAATTATAATATAAATATAAAAATTATAAAAATACTAATCAGTAAAAATCACAAACTATCACAGATCATATAAATTTTTACAAATTTTTCGTAAATCTTAGATCATAATTTCACATCATAAATCATAATAATTAACATAAAATAAAAATTTTTCTACCATCGTAAAATATATTCTTATAATAACTAATAAAAATTTTAATATAAATACAGAAATTATAAAATTACTAACCAGTAAAAAGAAGGAAGAGTAAGGAAAGAAGACCAGATCTGAAATCCAAAGAAGAAAATGTTGCCGGATGAAATGCACAGAAGTAAAAAAGGATGAAGATTTGTGAGTAGGAAAATGAGAGATAGTGCGAACAAGAAGAGTAGAGAACGACTGCGAAGAGTGAAGGGTGACGAAGAGGGAGTGAAGGCCGAAGAGGGAGGGGGTTAAAATAGGGCAGGAGGCGCCATTGCATTTGGTGCTTTCCAAAATTTTCAACCAATGGCGCCACCTTGAATGACGCCTTCAAGGTTTAATGGTGCCAAGTTGGATGGCACCTTCAACTTTGGAACGCCATTCAATCTGGCGCTTTCCAAGTTCACCATAGTCCAAAGGCGCCAGACAGTGTGGCGCCTCCATGTGCCGCGGACGCCAATTAAAATGGCGCCCTGCGTACTTTGGTAATATATTTTCAAATCATGGTAAAACGAAAAAAGTTTATAAAAAAATCGTATTTTAGTATTTTTGCCGCTATAAAGCCTAAAACTTCAAACTAGCTATGATTTTAAATTTTTTTGAATAAAATATATTAACACTTCTTAAAATTCGGTCCAAAGACACTTCTTCCTTCTCGATTTTCAATTATGAACCGGGAGTCTTTGAAGAATGAAAGAATATCATGGTCTGTTGATTTATTATTTTTAAAAATAAAAAATTTTATTTATTAACTTATTTTTAAAATTTATTTTTAAAATTTATTTATTATATATATATAAATTAAAAATAACTTTTAATTATTTTTTAACACATTTTTATATTATAAATATTAATTTTATAATTAAATAAAATGTTTTTTATTTATAATATCAATTACTTTCTATTTTTATTTTTTAATTTAAAAATATTTTTAAGAATATAAAAATAAAAATATATCTAAATATGCTGTTATTCTCCCCTTTCTTAGCACCTAACTTCCTTTAGTGCATGTGAGAAGCATACATCAAAATATTTTAGATAATATTATCCTTATATCAATAGTAATCATATTAAATATAGTAATTTATTGTTTAGTTAATGAAATTAAATAATCATTTTATGATAAATGTATATTTTATCATCTAATTTTTTTAAATTTTATTAAATATTTATAAAAAAAGAAAGCAAGAAAAAAAATAAAAGTAAGAGCTTAAAATAATAAAAATATTTAATAAATAAATTTCATATTCTCTCAAATAAAATAACTTATCTTACAATTAATGTTTTGCATGTTACACATATTCCTTAGCTAAAATGAATCACTAATGATTTTGTATGAAATAATCTCAAATTTCTATGAGAAGTGGAAATGGTTATCAAACTGTCCAATTGTAAACTATAATCTGATTTTATATTACAAGTATGACTTTTTTTTTGCTTCTTCTTTATTAAAAGATAAAAATGCGATTGAATCTCTTAGTATTATCCACTGCTCTGCCCAACATATGAAAATCACTTGTATTCTCTAGAATAATTGTGGCAGTTGTAGGTACTTTGTGTCAGTTAAAAGTAACTCCTAGTTTAAGAAAATTGACAATAATTTTTTATTTTGACAACATTATATGCATATTTTTATTTTTAACATGTATTTTTATTATTTATAACTTAAATATTAACATAATTAAGTGATATAAATATAATATAATATATTTTATTTTTAAATTATTTAAATATTTTAAAATTTTAAAATTTTAATATAAAAATTATTAAATAAGCAAATTTATTTATTTATTATTTTAACATAGATATATCTAATAAATATAATTATGATAAAATTTTAATTTTAAATAAAATTATATTTATTATTATATCTATTATATTATTTTATACATATTATTTTTATTTTAATATTTAATTATAAAAATAAAAAATTACCTATTTATTATCTATTAATTACAATTTGATAGAATTAATTATTTAACTAATATTTTTTATTCATTTAAATTATATTCTATTTTAATTATATTAAGATAATTTAACATATGTATATAAACATAACTCAATTTTTTTGTATAAATCTATTTTATTATTATTTTCTTTATTTTTTATACTACAAATTGAAAAATATATTAATTATTTTGATGATATAAAGAGAAAATTAATATATTTTTATTTTTTAATTTTTATAATAATTTTATTTTATAATGTTAAATTCATTTTAAATTTATTAATATAAATAATTTTTAATTTAGATAAAAATTAATTTGTAACCACTAGTTCTACTATTTCCAAACGCTGCCTCCATGTTTAGAAACAGAACACCTTCATTGTTGCTCACTCTCAGAATGCTCTCATCGTCTTCTACTACCTGTTAAAGCAAGCTCTCTTCAATTATAAGACCTTCTTCTGGGAATTCCAAAGCCTCTTTCAATTACCTTCTTCCTCTTCTATTATCAAACTCTTAGGATAGCCTTCAAAGTATGATACTTTCAAAGTGATTTTCTGGGGTCTCTAACCCCATTCCCATTTAGGAAAATCTGAATTGAAAAATATAGAACTCGATCTCGATGATTTACAACCAATTGTGGTTGTCTCCTTCTATGAGTTCATGAATTTTCCTAACTAGGCTGACAAGCAAAAGCTATTAGAGGAACTATGAAAAGAACTGGTACTTCTTCTATTTTAAATCTTCTTTGTGCTTCAAGAGCGAAAGTGAGAGGAGCGATTGAGTTGAGAGAAATGGAACTTATAGAGGTGAAAACTTTCTGGAGAAACAAAGTGAGCTGAAAGATTTAATTTTTATGAATAAGGGCAATTTCATCTGAATGCACAGTATATAAACACCATCATTTGCTGTTAATCTTAAGAGAGGTCCAGTCCAAAAATAAAAATCAAGAAAAGAGTAGTGTTTTTGTGTAAGAATTTTAGATTTTTAAGATCTCATGTATGATAATTAGAACATCATAAATATAAAATTTGTATTTACTTACCTAATAGATTTGTAACCATAATTGAATTCAGCAAATGTTAATAAATTCTCCTTAATTAGATCTTCCTCTTCGCTCTTCTCTTTGGTGGCGACTCTCAATAGGTAGAAACCGTATGTATGTGAGAAGTGAAGAGGGGACCTAACCTTAATCCTTATTTATAACCTTAACAATCCTCCCCATAAAAGGATTACTAAATCTTTAGGTCTACACAACCGTCAAATCACACTAAACTATGTAGATGTACTAAGCTCATATCTTTATGATCACAATTTTAAATAGATCGCATGCATGTCTCACAATTGGACTAAATTTTAATCAGTTAGTTTTATTAAATTAAAAATTACTAATTAATAGTAGCTCACTTTATGAAAAATTCTAACATTCTCCCATTTAAGCAATATTAATTGGGTTTTATAAGAATTTTAATAAAATACATTTTGAAAATAAGACTTCAGACTGATTGATTAAAAAATTTTATGTGGCCACAATTAAAAAATAATTTAGCCCTCTGAAATAACATCACAACAATCCTATCTAATATAACCAGTTAATACTGAATCATAGTGGCCTTTATGCCCCTTATTGACATAAGACTAATTTATGGTTACAAGTGCTAGTGACTTTATTGACAAAGGATTTTAGTATGATTGTGTAGTAAGAAAATAGTACTAAATGTGATCAAACGTGCTATTTTCATTATCAGTCCTCCATGATTTCTCTAAACTTGATGAAAAATCCTTATATTATATATATGTCTCATCTATATTCTCAAGATCATTCAATGGTGTCATTTTATGAGACATACTTTCTTGACATCAAAGTCAGATTTAAGACAAACACTAGTCTTAAGAAGCAAGATTTCAATACTTATAAGTATATGTACAAGTAAGAACATATAATAGCATAGATTATCCACTTTATGATGATTATCAATGAAATTAAAAATCTTATAAAAGAAATGTCTAACATAACAAATTATAACACGAGAGTATCAAATATAGGAAATATGCTCCTACTAATAAAATACATCAAAAGACCTTAAAACTCCCATACTCTCAACATATTTGCTAAAAACTACAGGTCTCAATCCTTTAGTCAAAGGATTAGCAATCATGTTATTTGTAATAATATGCTCTACAGTAATATCACCATTTTTCACAAAATCTCTAACCTTAAAGTACTTTATTTCCAAATGCTTAGACCCACATGTAGTTTTGTTATTTTTGAAAAATAATACAATAGATTATTATCACAATAAATTCTTAGTGGATTAGAGATAGAATCAATGATGCGAAAACCAAAGATAAAATTCTTTAGCCAAATGGCTTGCATAACTGCTTCATAACATGCAATAAACTCAACTTGCATAGTAGAAGAAGTCAAGAGTGTTTGTTTTACACTCTTCTAAGATACAACTCCTCTAACTAATATAAAAATGTATCCTGAAGTGGATTTCATATCATTCTGAGAACCAGCAAAGTCAGAATCTATGTATTCAACAATATCAAGATTGTTAACTTTTCTATAAACTAACATGTAATCTTTCGTCTTTTGTAAGTACCTTAACACTTTCTTGACAGCAACCCAGTGATCCATACCAGGATTAGAAAGATACCTAGCAAGAACTCCCATTGTAAATGCAATGTCAGGCCTAGTGTAGACTTGTGCATACATACCACTACACTATAATAAGGTATATTCTTCATAGATTCTTTTTCTAAATCATTCTTGGAACATTAACTAAGGCTGAGTTTATCACCTTTTATAACAAGCGCATCCCCACCCTTGCAATTTTGCATGTTAAATCTAGTAAGTACACGATTAATGTAAGACCTTTGTGAAAGTCCCAACAAACCTGTAGATCGGTCTCTACGGATCTCTATCCCAAGAACAAACGAAGCATTTCCAAGATCTTTCATGTCAAAAACCTTGGACAATGATCGTTTAGTCTCATGCAGCAATCCATTATCATTACTAGCTAATAAAATATCATCCACATAGAAGATAAGAAAATTGTACTTACTCCCACTAATCTTAAGGTTTATGCACTGATCAACTTTATTTTCTTCAAAGCCTATGGAAGTGATCATCTTATCAAATTTAAAATATCATTGCCTTGAAACTTGTTTAAACCCATAAATAGACTTTTTAAACTGACACACGAAGTGTTCTTTTTTAGGTTCTTGAAAACCTTCTAACTGTACCATATGAACTTTTTCTTTCAAATCCCCATTAAAAAAGGCTGTCTTCACATCCATCTGATGGAGCTCTAAGTCATAGTGTGCTACCAAGGCCATGATAATTCTAAAGGAATCTTTAGATGAGACTGGTGAAAAGGTCTCATTATAGTTCACTCCTTCTTTTTGAGTGAATCCTTTTACCACTAATCTAACTTTAAACCTTTCAACATTTCCTTTAGAGTCTTTCTTAGTTTTGTACACCCATTTACAACTAATAAATTTACATCCATTTGGAAGCTTAACAAGCTCCCAAACACCATTGTGAGCTATAGAATTCATTTCATCATTTATTACATCCATTCACATATCAGATTGTGGACTAGTTATTGCATCTTTGAAAGTCACAGGATCAACAACATAACTAATATCATAGTTACTCTCTCCAAGAAAAACTAAGTAATCATTAAAGATTGTAGATCTTCTTAGTCTACTAGATCTTTTCAAAGGCACCTCAACTTCATTCTCCTGAGCTTAAATTACATCATCAGGATCAAGAATTGGATTAGGAGGAAGAGCAAGAAGGAAAGGATCTGTATTCTACTGAACATTATCTTCTCTTCCAATATCTACTGGTACTACAAGATTTTGTGGGTTTGGCAAAGGGAAAGTGACATATCTTGCAGGTTCATTGTCATTGACAACTTCTATGATGTTTCTATCTACAGTATCCCATTCCAAAAAATTTGGCACTTGTGACTCTACAATTTTTGCTCCACGTTCAGGACAATAGAATTTGTATCCTTTAGAATGGTCCAAGTACCTTATGAAGTAACAATGAGTAGATCGAGATTCAGTTTTCTTTTCAAAAGGATTGTAAATTCTAACTTCTGTAGGACATCCCCAAACTCAAAAATGGTTCAAGCTAGGTTTCCTTTCGGTCCATAGTTCAAAATGTATTTTTGTTACAGATTTGCTAGGTACTCTATTCAATATATATAATGCACATTTCATGGCTTCTCCCTAAAAAGATTCAGGAAGATTGGTTTTACTCATCATACTCCTCATCATATCTTTAAGAGTGTGATTTCGTCTTTCAGCCACACCATTTTGCTCAAGACTACCAAGCATAGTATACTGAACAATTATCTCATTCTCTTGTAGGTATTTAGCAAATGATCCCATATGCTGTCCAGTCGTGCCATGTCTATAATAATATTCACCACCTCGATCAGACTTAATAATTTTGATGACTTTTCCCAATTATTTCTCTAACTCCATTTTAAAAATCTTGAAATTTTCAAAAGCATCAGACTTCTCTTTAATTAGATAAAGATAACCATAACAAGAAAAATCATCAATAAAGGTAACAAAATATTTGTTACCACATAGAGTAGGAGTAAGTGGTCCACTAATATCAATATGCACAATTTCTAAAAGGTCAAAACTTCGAGTGGTACATTTACTTTTAGTCTTAGTTAACTTACCCCTTATACAACCAACACATGTGTCTAAGTTTTCAAGATTAAGAGAAGGTAAAGAACCATATTTTATTAATCTATTAATTCTCTCGTTTGAAATATGACCTAATCTTTTATGTCATAACAAGAAAGACTTTTCACTAACTAAAGTTCTTTTAAACACTATATTTTCAACATTCATAGTACTGTATTCATTATTTTGGGCCAAGCTCAATCTATATAAACTATCAATAAGCTTAAATTCACTAACAATTTTAGAATTTAAAGACAAAATAACTTTTCCATTCTTAATAATAAAATGATAACTATGTTTATCCAAAACAGAAACTGAAATTAAATTTCTCCTAAAGGAGGGCACATAAAAAATATTTTCTAAAATAAGTTCAAAACCAGACTCTAAATTTAACCTATTGTTCCTATAAAACAAACTTCTACTTCAGCATTATTTTCAACTCTAAGCTTGGCCTCTTTCTCACTTAACTTCCGTTTGCTTTTGAATCCCTACAAAGTAACAGCAACGTGAACAGTTGCACCACTATCAAGCCACCACGAGTTTAATGGTGCACTAACAAAATAGGATTAAAAAAAAAAAGAAAGTTAGTGGTTTACCTTCTTGCTTACTCTTTTTCTCTAGCCAAGATTTGTATTTGTGTCACTCAAATTTCTTATGACCTTTCTTTTTGCAGAAAAAATATTTATTCTCTTTCTTAATGATAAATTTAGGACCATTTACCCCTTTTTCTGATTACTTCCTTGGTCTTTCTTTCCCTGAAACTTATTAGAAGCTTTTGACCTAAACTTCCTAGGCTTGTTGTAATTTTTTTGGTGGGTAAGTTTGGAGTTAATGGTGAATAAGGTACTCTCATTTTTCTCTTTTTTGAACTTTTCCTCTTTAAAAACACATTTGGATATAAGATCATTAATACTCCAAACTTCATTCATGGTATTGTAGGAAGTTTTAATTTGGGTGAATTCATAAGAGAGAGAATTGATGGCATAATGAACAATAAATTTGTCAGGCAGGGTGATTTCATAGGAAGATAATTTATTTTTGATGTTGACCATTTTCATGATGAAATTCCTAACATTTCCAACAAAATCATACCTCATGCTCGTCAGCTCATTCATAAGATTCCCAACCTCAGACTTGCTGGATTTTTGGTACATTTGACTAACAACATCATGGAGTTCTTTGGCATTCTCAATCTTATCCAACCCACTCAGAAGATGTTCAAAGACAGATCTCTTAAAAGTATGTAGACACATACGATTTGCTCTATCCCACTTGGCAAACAACTCCTTTTGTTCAGTAGTATTTTGGATAGTGATAACAGTGGGTGGATTGATATGTAAGGCTATATCTATATCACTCATGACTAAGGCAAAGTTCAGGTCTTCATTCCATCTCTTATAGTTAGATCCATATAAGATCTCAATGGTAGCTTAATTGTCATTTACAACAAAATTCACTGTTCAAGATAAATTTGCAACAATTAACCAATGGATAATTTAATATATATATATATATATATATATAGCAACGATTCCTGATTTGCTATAATAACTGGAGAGTCTAGGCGCATTATTATATTCTTCCTTTTGGGTAGAGAATATGACATGCTAGTAAGCACTCTCTTCATAAGACTAATATGAAAATATCCAATTTTTAAAAATCTATTCCCTTTGGGCAGATAAACTTTCTAAATTGATATATTTCCAATCATGATGCCTTATACTACATACCAAAATTATCTTACATAATAACTTCCTTTGGGCAGGTAATTATATAAGATAATTTTAGTATTATCCCATAATTTTTTAATAAGAAAATATTTCACTAATTACTATAAATGAGTCACTTTGGCAGCCAAGTATTTATAGTTATTAATGAAAATTTTTCTTAAATTGAAAAAAAATAAATTATCCAAAATCTCAATTTGCATACTTAACCATATGTACGCAATGGGCCACTCTTGATGAGATGCTAAAACTTAATACATTTCAATGAACCCATAAATATTATTGCATAACAAAGTTTTGAATAAATTTAAAATTAATATAATTGTAATATCTAATTATAGTCACTCCTCAAATAAAAAAATTAAAAAAAATTAAGAAGAGTAAATATCATCAATGAATTACAATTATTTTACTCTATTTTCAAGAAAATTTCCATAATCTTATAATTCTGAAAAATAATTTTAATTAATTAAAAATAATATATAGAGCAAGTATTATATATATATATAAAAGGCCGTGTGGCCTCTGCTGTCCAGTGGCATAAGCCACGTCTATGTTTCACCAAATCATGGCAAGGTCTTAATGCCATAAGGTTCAGTACTATTAACCCGGGAAAAAAAAGGGGAATATAATAATAACCATCAAGGCATGACTTCACGTCATTTCAAAATTGACACAGACAACACGCCAAACTAAAACTTATGGATCCTCGTGTTTATATATATAATTTGTTTTATAATGTAAAAATAAAAGGGAAACATAAATGTTAAAACGCTTATAAAAGGACAACAGATAGGCGCATGCTATATCATTGATCTCATCACATTACCCTTTTATATGTAATTCACTTTATGGTGCAGAAGAGTCATGTCAAAAATATATGTAATACGTTTCATATATATATATCTAATGCAAGGGAAACAGAAACACGACAAACGAGATTCAAATAAGTATATATATATATATATATATATATATATATATATAAAAGGCCAATTGTATATCCGAGAAAAGGAAACCAGACGGCAAAGGAAAACAGCCAACACACATATATACGGATTCCGGAAGGTAAACGAAATTCCTGACAACACGCTATATATAATATAGTATGCTAAACGAAAAAAAATTCCAAACTCATGCCCAACGAAAGACATGTATAAGGCACACCGAACGAAATTTAAGAATTTTAAACACTATAAAAACGTAATTCAAGAATTCCGAATACTATGCTAAACGGAAAGACATATGCTTTCCGCAAAATTACATACAAAATTGATAAATTATGATTTCTTAATTCAACAACCCTAATATATATAAATAAAAAAATTAATCTAAAATTCTTTTTCAATAAAAAGTTCATGATGATATATTAAAAAATTATAAAATAAATATTATAAATTGATCATATGATTTTATTTCTAGAATCAATCATGTAAAATTTCATCATAAATCTTCAATCAAAATAATATAAAATATAATTAATTATTTTAGATTCTAATATCATACATGTAAACTCTGATACTATATGTAAGAATTTTAGAATTTCATGTATGATAATTAGAACACAATAAATATACAATTTGTATTACTTACCTGATAGATTTGTAGTTATAATTAAATTCAGCAGATGCTAATAAATTCTCCTTAACTAAATCTTCTTCTTCGCTCTTCTTCTTGGTGGCGGCTCTCAATGTATAGAAATCGTGTGTATGTGAGAAGTGAAAATGGGACTTAACCTTAATTCTTATTTATAACCTTAACAATCCTTCCCATAAAAAGATTACTAAGTCCTTGGACCTACACAAACGTCAAACTACACTAAATTATATAGATGTGCTAAGCCCATATCTTTAATATCACAATTTTAAATGAGTTTCATGCATGTTTCACAATTGAACTAAATTTTAATCAGTCAGTTTTATTAAATTAAAAATTACCAATTAATAGCAGCTCACTTAACAATCCTTCCTATAAAAGGATTATTAAGTCTTTGGACCTACACAACCGTCAAAATCACACTAAACTATGTAAATGTGTTAAGTCCATATCTTTAAAATCACAATTTTAAATGGACCCTCATACATGCCTCACAATTGAACTAAATTTTAATCAGTCAGTTTTATTAAATTAAAAATTACCAATTAATAGCAACTTTATAAAAAATTCTAACATTTTGACCAAATTTTAGGAAAGTTAATGTATTTTACCTGAATTTTTATGGCAACAACTACTATTTTTCCATGCTCCAATCGTAAATGTTTTACATTCAGCCATCAACTAAGAGATGTAGGTTTCATTCTCTCGTAATAAATAAATAAATTTATAATCTATTAATTAAATTAATAAATTATAAATTAATTTTTAAAAATATTTTATATACTAATTTATTAAAAATAAATTTTAACTTAATGAATTATTTTAAATAATTTATAACTTATAAATTATTATCTTTTTAAATTTTTTTAAATTTATTCTTTTTTATTAATTTACAAACCATATCTTTTATAACATAAATCAAAATATTATTTTTATAAAAATATTAATTTAATTTTAATATAATTATATTCTAATTTTAAATTATAAATATATAAAATATATATAAATAAATATATAATATTATAAAATATAATTAATTAATTATAATTCTCTTATAAATTAAGTAATTATTATAAGTAATTATATTTTAATTTATTATATTTTTATTATAAATAATAAAATACAAATTATGAAAATAAATAAATATATAAATTCATAAAATATAATTAATTAAATATTAGATGTCATATTTTTATTTTTAAATATATTAATTATATTAGTATAACTTAATATTTAAATAAATATAAATTATTTTAATTATATATTTATTTTTATTAATGTACTTTTTTTATATTATTTTATAATTTTAACTTGCTCAACAACTAATTTTATAAAATACTTCTTACACAATTAACTAACTTATTATTTATTAATTAAAATATTAAAATAATATATTATTAATTTATCAGTTAGCTTATTAGTGTGAAACAAAATGATGGTAATGAAAAATATATTTTTATTAAAAATTATTATTTAATTATGTAAAACAAATTAGTAGTGTATTATTTTAATATTTTAATCAAAAAATTATAATATTTCATTATATAATAGTAAAAGAAAATAATTTTTCATATTTAAAAATATATTTTCCACCATACTTTTGTAATAATATTATTTTTGACCCTTTTTATTTCACATTAAATAAATAAAATATTTTTAATATTTTAATATTTTATAATCAATTTTTTATTGGGAAATATTCTTCGTTAAAATAAACATATCAATGCTTGCTTTACACCAATTCAATTGAAGACTTCTTCTGGTTTGTAGGAAAATAATTATTTTAAGAAATAATGTTATTTATCTATATTTATAATTACAATAAAAATAATATTATAGAAAATAATTTATTTCCTCGATGTAATACATAAAGAGTACAGAAAAATAACATTTTTATTTTAAATAAAAAATATTTTCCTTTATTAACGTAACATTATTCGCCATCTTATTAAGGCAAAGTCTAAAGGTAATTATAATCTTAGAGAGTTATGATTAAGTATTTAATAATTACTAATATTCTTTTATGGTTTTAATATATATATATATATATATATATATATATATATATATATATATATATATTCAATATTTGAAAGAGACCTAATAATTAAAATTACTTCTAGTAAAACTTGATGCATTAAAAGCTTTACCCCGGGATTCCAAGGCCAAGTGGTTCGATTTTTATATATAATATGTAAAAAATTATTACAAAATAATACACTATTGATTCGTACTTTATACGTAGGCAATAATTTTGCTAAGAAGAGACAAGAAGATTTTAATGATATATGAGGAAAAATTATACATTATCCACCTATAATTTCATTAATTTTTATTTAACTTACGTGTATTTTCAAGTATTATAATTTCTCTATCTATATTTTTATCATTAACATTTTACACACCTAAACTTTTTTTAAAATTTTGAATGAAAAATTTATAATATGTAAGTTAAATAAAATCAGACAAAATCAAATGTAGGTGAAGTGTGATTTTATTATACTTATGTGAATTAATATCAAGAATTCTCAGATTTAAATATATTAATTATATCTCCTTATTTTAATAATACAACTTAAATAAGAAAAAAATTATTACAATACATGGTACTCGTACAAAAAATAATTAAAAATTTTAATGTTTAATAATAATAATATATAACTTGTAGATTTAAATTAAAGAGATAAAACTAATATAATTTTTTACCTCAGTTGAAAATTTTGAATATTAATTCACATAAATATAAAAATTATAACTTGTTTCCGTATAATTTTTTTTAATTTACCTAATTCACTTACTATGAAATATTCTATTAAAAATTTGATGAAAAAAGTTTAAGTAAGTAAAGTGTTATTATTAGAAAGTGCAAGTAGATAAATTTTAATGCTTGAAAATACAACTAGATTAAGTAAAAATTAATAAAATTATGTGTGAGTAAAGTATAATTATCCCTTATTTTTTTTAGTTTATATGTAAAAATAATTTTTTATCTATAAAATTATAATGTTTGCTTATTTAATGTAATAACTTTAATTAATTATTAATTACTTTCTAGTTTTAGTATAAAAATTTGTATTATTCCTTGCACTAAACTAACATATAAATTCGTTAAAAAAATATAAACTATTTTATAACTCTAAATTTTATGAAAACATTATCCTTCAAATAATAAAATAGTTTTTTATATTAAATATAGACAAGAAAAATATTTATATCCCAAAATATGAAAAATATACGTCAAATATGTGGGTCAAAATATGAAAAAAATTGTAAAAAAACTATTTAATATATGAAATTTTTTTAAATAAAATGTGAAATATTTTATATAAAAGAATACAAAAATTATTTTCATATATTAGTTACCTGAAAGTGTTATCCTTAGATAATAAAAGATATACATATTTTTATAATAAAATTTAAAAAGTAATTACCTATTTGTTCATATTTTATGAATTTATAATTTTCTAGTATTTAATTTTATATGTTTTATATATAATTTCTTAATAAATATATATTTAACGACACATATAAAAATAATAAAAACATACTGCAGTTGATGGAGATTTACTATTACATAGGGTGTCAAATGGTGAGATTTATGAATTAATTTATACTTGTTGCGAATTTTGATAAGTTTGGATCCTTAAAAATTAAATCTATTTCCGATGCAAGTAATATAAAATCGATCTATCACAGAATAGTCCATATGCACCAGATTTGTGAATCAATCCGTATCTATCCAATTTGCAAACCCACAATTAAAAGGCCACATACTAATCTGTGCATGTCAATAATTTTAACAAATTTAAATCCCTAAAATTGGATTTGTTTAAGATAGGATAATATAGACTAGATGGCGGATACCAATCCGTTTAGCAGGCCTAACGCTGTATTTTCACAAGTTCATTGATATTTTGCATGCTACTACGAGAAAGCTTGATGAACAATTGGATTTATTTTATTTATTATAAGGTAAGATATATTTTTACTTACCAAGTTGTATTTCTTCTTCATATAAAAAAGGGATTCTTATTTTTTTCTTTTCACTGGTGAGAGTAACAAAAATCATTACCTTAAAAAGTCATACAGAAGATCATATATTTCTAACATTTCTGTAAATATACACTTTTTGCAGAGAAAATAATAATTTTAATTATTTTCTCATTGTTGGACACGGTTAATTATGTCTGTGCCTCGTGTTCTGACCAGGGGTTAGTAATTCATGAAATTATTCCTTGCCTTTTTTAGCTATATGGGATGATAATAGTTTGACATTTCTGTATTTTTTTTTTTTCTGTTGATTAAAAGTTCGATTAATAAAATGCCAAAACTATTTATCGTGGGCTTGCATTAATTTCAGTTCGACAGAAGTTGCCTGCAAGAGGACTAACACAAAATAATACAAATGAATTCAACAGAACTAAATTTGGAGGCAACGACTTTAGCTGCTCAAAAAGTTGTATCAGGGCATCTGGTTTTCCACGAGAAAGAAAAAGGAGATAGAGTCAAAGGGAGTAGACAAAATGACATTATTATAATATAAGAGCATGTTTGATAACACCGAAAATTTTAGCCTTAAATCTTCAATGCTGAATTCATTAAATATTTAACTTTTGTTGTGGATATTAATTTTTCATGCATAATTACTGGTTGCTTTTTCCAATGAAGTTATACAATAATTAACTTTTTAAGGATAGTTTTACATAAAGTTCAAGATTTAAAAATATTTCTTTTTTATACAATAAATTATAATCAATGGGGATTTCTTCGATTTGTATAGTCATCTCAACTTTTGTGATTTTTGAGCATTTCTCATTTCAAATCAATGCAATGAGTTTTAATTTTCACTCTATCATTCAGCAATTTTATTTGTAATCCCTCCAATGCAACACGTGTTGTATCTACGTCAATCTCGGCTACTAGAGGTTTTTTTAGCTACTCTTCATAGTCTATGCATGTTGTAGCCACTTCAATCCTAAAAAATAAGAACTTTTTCAGCTATATGATCTTAAATTAACAAATGAAGTTTGAGAAGATATCACATGGCAAAATATATGGTAACAAATGTAATTAAATAATAATATTAATGTCGTGTGGCAAAATACCTGAAAACAAATGTAATTAAATAATTATATTAATTGGATTCTAAACTAAAAACCTAAACTAAACTGAAACTAAAATTAATTAAAATTTTCAATTTTCAAAATATGAAAATGATATAGTAATTTTTGTTTTTAAAATATAACTTAAAATAATCATAATATTTAATCATATTTTTGTAACAAATAATAAATCATATTATTTATAACCAAAATATATGAATTTAATATATATATATATATAATTATATTTACAAATTCATATTTAATATTTAAAAAATATATATTTGTAAAAACCTAAAAATATAATTTAATATATTTCTTTAATAATTTTAATTGATTAATATTATTGATTAATAAATAAATCGGAACAAAGGTAAATGATTAAATATGAATTAACTAAATATGTAATAATTTCATTTAATTATATACTTAATCAATTCATATTTAATGAATTAATTTAATATCAATTTAAATATTTAAATTGGTATTAAATATTAATTAAAATTAATACTATTTGGTTTAGATTAAATTAATTTAAAGTCTGAACCAAATTTATTAATATTATGATTAGTCAATTTTGATATCCTCTAAATTCTGATATCATTTAAATAATTCTATTTATTTTCTAAAATTTTTTTAAAAAAATTTGAATTATTTGAAACAATATTCATATAAATCATACTTTCACTAAACTAAAAAAATTTAGTTTTAATTCTTGTATATAATTTTTTGATAATTAGTTTTAAATTTAAATATTTTATTGGCGTGGTAACATATACAAAAAATGTATATTTATATTTATATAGGAAATTGATATTTAATATATTATATATTAATTTATTTTTATTTTACATTTTTCATAAAAATTAGATCAACTTGATCCCTTACAAATTTTTAATATTAATTTCATTTTGCACATTTTATTTACCTATTATTTTAGTCCTTTGGTTTGCAAAGAAGTGAACACATTAATAAACATACTGATGGATAAACCAAATTAATCAATTTATTATATATGGGGGACAAAATCGATATAAAACATTTGTTAGGACAAAATTGATAAAAGTGAAATTAGTAAAAGATTAAAATGAAGTTTTAGTCAAAAATAGAAAAAAATGAGGCCAAGAATTCACTCGAGCGACTTGTGATATTTGCTTGAATATGTTCTTTTTCTCTACAAATTAATAAATATGATATTTTCAATGTACAAAATTGATAATGAATTGTTGTAAGCAGTCAGAGTACTTCGAAAGCTCTCGTTAAAAATAAGCATGCATTAGAGAATGATAAGGCGAGATTTAACAATTGGGTTATATTTTTTTATTTATTTTAATATTGTAAGTAAATAGGGGTAGATAATTATAATAAAAATGAAAAATAAAGAATTAATAATGTTAATTACTAAATTTAAAAAAATATAATAATAACCATTTTCACAAATGAAGAACTAATTATTGTATTTACTAAGTCAATGCTGAGAAGCTTCATGATATACCAAGTAACGCAGAGGAAATATAAGCGGGCTGCGTCATTTGATTCCGGAAAAGCTGCTCTCTGTTCTCAATATTGTAAGCTCTCGTTGCCACAAGCAGATTGAACAGTTTCACATTGGAATTTCGATTGTTTCTATCCACATGGCAGCGTTTACTTGTTTAAAGTCCCAAGGTATTGAGAAATTATTAATTACTTCTAACGTATGTTGTTACTCTCATTCTATAAATGAAGACTAAATATTAACATGACCAGCAGTCTTGGCCATTACGGTCATGTCTTCTGCCATAGAAGAGGAAGCTCCCCGAGTTTGCAGTTTCTAACTGTCAAACATGTAACCAGTTAATTTAACTAGTCTGTTAAATGTGACCTTTTCTGGACTCTGGTCGTTTTCCTTACCTCTTGCATTGGAAGGGATGAAGTCTGCTTGGGACCGTTAACATAAGCCTCTTTCATCATCTGTTTCCATAAAGCTTAAATGTATTCCAATTTCCAATAGTTACGTGCCAAAAAAAAAAAAGAAGAAAAAAAAGGATTAAATTACACTCACTTCTTCTATAATTTATTGTAATTACATTCACATCCTTTTTATTTTTTTAAAAACATACACCTTCCTCCCTTTTCATATATATATTTACTTCCATTACCTTCAATTTTAAACATACCCACACATTTCTTATTTTAGAAAAATAAAAAGGAAGATAAGTGTATTTTTTTAAAATAGAAGGAATGTAAATGTAATTAAATTAATCCTTAGGGGAGGAGAGTATAATTTGTCCAACAAAAAAAATTAGCTGGCAAGAATTGGCCGTTTGTTAACCGCTAGATGTTATGGCTTTGCATGGCTGTGGTTGAGTTCAATATGCTTTGATAGGTCACATAAATGTGGTTATATAAATGCTTCATATGGAATGGTGTAGTCAATTGTGAACACGAGTTGATCAGATATACAAAATTGCTTTTCAGCAAATGATTAATTAATGGAATCAGAATGGTTTTGATTTTCAAATTATAAGCGTAATTTATTTTCACTATAGGTTGCCTATGGATGCACCAACTGAGAAGACAGTTTTAAGTTAATAATTGAAGGTAAACCGGTGTTTTCTATTTGCTAGGGCAGTTAAATGCAAATGATCTTGCTTTTACTCGTGCTATGTTTCAACTATACTTTTTGTACATTGAAAAAAAAATGTTATACTATCGTGTGGCACTGTTCCTGGGTGTTTTTACTCTATATCGATCATCGGGTTAATAGATCTGTTTCTTTGTCCAGGTCAGGGTTGGGAACGTTGCTGTTGACATATATGACATTGAGAATCAGGAAAAGGGGTGATAACTTTGTTCTTATTTGATCGATGATTTGATGGTCCTATCTTCACTGCTTTCTGTTCACGCTAATAATTTCTATTATTTTTCCATGATCTTGTACAGTGTTATTTTCATGTTGTGTTATCTGGGAAATGGCATCAGTTGTGGATTATATTCTTTGACCGCCAGGCATTTGCCCGATTGCCCCACAAATTATAACTTATGCTTGGTAACAGGCACCAAAATCTTGTATTCCGTTGCCCATAAAGTGATTCCAACAAATATTCACTTTCAACCAATCCATCAGAAACTGAACATTTCACCATCACATCTATCAATTTTCTATATCATTTTATTATCTGTACTTTCAAATAGATGATCTAATTGTATGAAAAAACCAACCAACTATCAATCCGTGTATCTTGGATCAAACTATTATCGCAATTTTGTTCAATTCACTGATTAAGCATTGTCAAGAAAGCACAGGCTTCCTGCAACTTCTCTTCATCAGTGCAACCAATGCCAGAATTGTGTTCGGCAAACAGAAAATTATTTGGCCTTTTTGTGGACTCCTATCTCTAGCATGGACAACCTCCTCCTTGCTGCTCTGTCTGGGATGAATTGACAGTGGATCTCAGATTTACATCAACCATGTCGTCTTTGTTTGTAGAAGAAAGAGTTTCCATTCCTGGCAAGGCAGCAGCAATCTTACGAAACAGAGGCTGCAATATTCCAGTCATAAAAAGAAAGACATAAGAAACTCAAAGAACATCAAATTTAGCAGTAGATAAACTTAAGAAGATAGTTGCCCATGAATTCAAAGCTTCAGTTTAGGATATGATTTAAGTAAATGCAACATGGAATCATCCAAAGTTTTTGCAGATTTTTATAACTATAAAGATTCCTGATGGCAGGAATATTCTGCTAAACCAAAAGATGGATATAACTTGGAGAATTCACTTTCACCTTAATATTGAAGCCTGCTTTTGCACTAGTTTCTATAAACATAACTCCAAACTCACGAGACTTGGCATCCCCTTCCTCAATTGAAACTTGCCTGTTTTAATTATTATAGCAGTATCATCAGATAAAAATTTTGAAAGCAAAACAACAATACAAAAATGCAAACAATGTGAAAGCTAGTTGGTAAACGGATTAACTGTATTGACTAGTTTACTTTTTCTACTATGCACAATTAATAATATATCCAAGTCTGAATTCACTCTAACAGCAGACAGATTTTTGTTGGTGCTAGCGTGAAATTGACTGACCAGGATCTGCAACCAGTGGACATGCATTTTTTGACATAAATATAATTTCGGATCTGACAAGAAACTAAAAGCATAATATTTTTCTAAGCACCCCTAAATTAAGATGCTATTTAACACGCTAGTCACTAAAATGATTGCAACCACCGTTGTTTGAAAGAATTGTCCCATCTATTAATATTAATTACAGGATAGACAGGATTTTCCCCAATCACACTACCTAGAAAACAGGATTTTGCCCTATCACACTATCCCAAAACAACATAAAAGGTAACAATTACTCCATAAGCCTGCCATTTGGCAGGCCAAATGTGGAAAGCTCATCCTCCTGATGGACAACAAACCAAGTTTAACTAAGATGCATACCTTTTTAACAAAGAATTGGGACAGCTAAGAATGTAACTTTCATGAAAGATATCTATATTGAAGACTTGTGGTATCATTCCTCACCTCTTGTCAACAAGATCAGTTTTGTTTCCAACCAAGACAATAATAACATCGCTGCCCCGTTCAGTACGTACCTCTTCAATCCACTTACTAGTATTGAGAAATGATTGCCTGTCTGCAAAAGGACAGCTTGTCAGTTATGTAATACTTAAACACTGTCAGTTGGGAAAAGAGCAAAAATAAACACAGAAAGAAACATTTCTAATCTTTGTAGTTGTCCTTGCAAAAAGAAGACAAAAACACGACTTCAAAGCACCAATCTCAAACGTTGCAACAAACTATAAAATCTTCCCTCTAACTCTAATTAACATCAAAAAGAACTTGCAAGAATGTCAACAGAAAATCTAAAATGATATACAAAAAAAAAAAATAATTTTAATTAGACAAGGATACTGATATGAAAGAAGAAAAGAAAACAGAAAAATACTACTCACTAGCTACATCGTATACAATAACAGCAACAGATGAGTCTCTTATGTAGCTTGGAATTAAGCTCCTAAATCTTTCTTGCCCTGCAGTATCCCTGTGAAATCAAAATAGAAGGGTCAGAAACGTAAAAATATTCAGAATGGACAACTCTAAAACAGGCATAACCTTATTCACCAGAGCATATTGACAACTCCACAAGATATTTCAGTAGAATTACTGGCCAGAGAATCCATTATCTATGAAAGGCAGCATAAAAGAGCTAAGAATTATTAAGGAAGGGAATGAGCAAGTTGAAGGAGCTGTGTTTATATCCATACCTATCTATCTATCTATATATAAACGATGATGTCAAAAGGGGGGAAGTTAAGAGCAAAAAACTCTAGCTCTGTCATCACCACCAATAATCTAATAACATCTCCCAGAATTCCTACCAGAGCAAGAATAACTTTATATTCAACAGAACAGAAGACTGCCTATGACATTTACTGCAACTAGAACTCCTTTAATTATCCAAAGCCATTTGCTATGCTGCCACTCTTGCCAGTTGCCCATCAGTCAGTCTTCTACATTTTTGCAACTCAATAAGCAAAATTATATTGTAGTAGGATTCTGAGTATCTCGAAATTATCAAACACTACTTCACAATTCTCTTTTCAATTCTATCTAGGGTTTTAGCGTTCTTTGTGTACGCTGAATTTAACCACCCAATCTCAGGAATGAGCATTCTGAAATAGCTATTATATATGTTAAACAAACAGAAATGTACAGAGCTCATATACATAAATGGAAAAGGAACACAGTACCACAGCTGCAAACGAACTGTTCGGTCTTCGAGGTACATTGTTTTTGACAAAAAATCAATTCCAATAGTAGCCTGAGAATTAAACAACCAAGGAACTGATTAAGAACCCAGACCAGGATGAAAAAGGGATGAAACGAAACTTTGAAGGAGATTAGCATTTTAAACTTATAACTTCATACAAAAGGAGCATTACAAGCCTACAGAAAACTTGTAAATAATCCCTGTGTAAACTTAATAAGATGGTGTTATAGGAAGCTCTAGCTCCTAAAAGGTTGAATATTTTCCCCATTAGATTGCCTTTAATGTATTGGGATTTGTATTTTTTTTATTTAAATTCACTTGCTGTAAATTTTGAGAAAAGACAATCTGATGGTGAAAACACACAACCTCTTATAAGGTGAAACTTCCCATGGCACTACCCAACTTAATATATAAAAAGCAGTTATGCTACTTTAGACCTAGAACATCATTTGCTATTACAATCACTTCCTCCCACTTTATCATTTTAACTAACTCAAATTTACTAAATTTATGACAAAGATCACCGTGGCATTGAAAGTAAAGAATTTTGTTCCATAATTGAAGCAAACTCTCTCTCTCTCTCTCTATCAAAACAAATATATCATACTTATAGGTCTACATCTATTCATTGTACTTTAGACAACACCCACAAATTTGGATTAAACATATTGCAGATTATCTCATAGAGCATCTGCTCCTGCTGCACCATGTCAAATGTCATAACCCAAAACTCATTAATCACATCCATTGCCGCGCTAATGACATAAGTTCATCGTATCACTAATCAATCATTGATCTTGCACCAGAATATTGTAGATTGATCCTAACTAATATAACACACATCAAAATTGCAAATCTTATGATATTAAAAGATTATCATACGATACGACATTTCAACAATAAAATCGATTCCTTTGCGCAAATTTGAGCGAAAACTTCAAAACCCGTATATTTTCGTTTCAGACAAGGTATAACTGAATACGAGGAAATCCAAATTCAGAAGGAAAACGACCCAAAAAAAAAGGGAACGGAGGATGACCTGATAAGTGGTGTCAAATTTATCATACATGAAGCGAGTGATGATGCTGGTTTTGCCAACGGATTGATCACCCAAGAACACCAGCTTGTATTTCGCGAGAGGGGACACCGTCGCCATTTTTGAAGTTTTTGTATCAGCAGATGTCAGTGACTTTGGTTCGTGTAGATCTGAATCTCAAAATTCTCAGCACAACAGAATGCGAGAATTAAGTGAGAGAGACAAAAACGAAGACAAAATGAAATTAAGTAATTAACTGCAATGCAATGTTTATAATTGGCAAGACAACCCGCCAACGACGACGAGACGGCAAAAAGTGAGTCCTTTGAAATTTTACTATGACCAATTTCACCCTTTCTTTTTCTTAATTGACGCTCATGTCCTCTATTTGACAAGAAGAAAGCAGGCAGCGGGCAACCAATGATGGGCCTCCTGCATCTTCGTATATTAATACCCTTGTGAAAATTTGAATGAGAAACACATTCACACTTCGGTTTTTTCAGGTTTTAGTGTTAATATAATATTAGAATTCGATTTTTTTAAAGATATTTTGCGTAAAAAAATTTCATTTATTTTTCTATAGATGAAGAAAAAATAAATTATTTTTATATCTCATTACTAAAAAATTACATTACTTAAAATTATGGTAGTTGAAAAATAATTTTCTCCTCAAATACTTTTAAATTCTTTATATTTAATATAAAATATTTTTCTTCCAAATAAACGGAAGGAAAATATTTCTCAAGGAAAGCTCAGAAAAGCCGGCGCACAATGCATTGATTTATCCCTATTTCCAACTTTATAAAAAAATAAAATTCAATTAATTTTAAAATAATTGAATGTACTAATCTTCAATAGAGATTCACTTATTTAATTTCATTTTTTAAAGAAACTAATTTCATTAATTTCACCATTCAATATATAAAATTGAATCAATTAAATCATGCACTATTCAGTTAATTAAAAAATTAATTAAAATACTGACAAGATCCAAAGGAATTGTCAGTTGGTCGTTAAAAAAACATAAAATAAATATATTTTATTTAAAATAAAGCCTTAATTTAAATGAAATGATTTGTAAGTTATCCCAAAAATAAAATTATTGGAACCAATAAATTTTGTAATCCTTAAATTCTTTAGACATCAAATTCAACACTTTAACATGAATTTCAAAATCAATTAATATAAACAAAATCAGATATTCTTTCCCCACAATAATCATATTATTTTTTAAAAGCACAAGACCATATTGAACATTATAAATTAAAAAATAATAATCATATTTTTTTAATAATAAGTATAATAATTCATTTAACACATATATGTAATGTCTTGTTGGTTAGAACCAAAGGCATAAGTGAGTTAAATGGCCTTGTGGCCTAACTTGTTTATAGCCTAAGCTAACATAATCTATTTATATAAGTTGAGTCCAAGTTAATAAATAAATTTATTTAAATAAATAGGTTATATTTATCTTCATTAAGTTCCGCTCATAGGCCTATCAAACTACCTATTTAATTATTAATAATTTTATAAATTATAAATAACGTATATAGATATATTATACATATATATAATATAAGTACTTTATATATATAAGCTTGTAACCCATTTAATACATGAATTTAATTCATTTTAATTGATAATAATTTATAATATAAATTATAATTTTAAATTTTAAATTATAAGTTATTCAAATGATTAATGTAAAATATGTTGTAATATTTATATTAGTTAAATAATTATAAAATTGATATAATTATATTTAAAATAAATAAAAGAAATAATATTTATTTATATAAAATGGAATGTATATATATCCATCCTTAATTCTATATAAATGTAAACATAATAGATAATAAAATTTTTTTGTCTAATTTATTGAATAATATTTTCAAATACTTTTTAAATAAAAAATATTTATTCGATCAAACACACTCCAAAACTTACATACTATAATAAAAATGTATATATGTTAAATATAGCAAAAGATTGATATTGAACCTATAATAAAAAGATGAATATACATTAGGTTTTGATAAAAATTCAAAGGTATATATACTTTAATTGTTGATAAAAAAAATTGCATTATATACATTTTCAATATAAAACATGTAAAAATCTGTCATCTTATCCACCTGTAATAGAAAAATGAATGTACATTAGCCTCATGGAACATCTAAAATTATAAAAAAAATAATTTGTTTTATATAATAAAGCAAGTCACACATAATAAATTTATATTACATAAAAAAATTGGTACAAATTATAAAACTTGCAAGAAGAAAAGGCTTATGGGTTCAAATAAGTTGTTTGCTAGAATAAAATTCTTTTTTGCTTACTTCTCTAATTAGAAAATATCATTATGTAAACTCACCACTTAAATCTATTCTCACTTCTATAACTATTTTAAGCAAAAATTCCCAAATGTAATGTTTCTAAATAGAATAATATATAATTTTATCATAGTATTAAAAATTTAATGTTATTGTACATTGTATTTTGATATAATTGAATGAATGAGCGTTATAAATTAAAAGTAAATTTTTTATATATTAGTAAAAAAAATTCTCTAACATAACCATGCTATATATAGCTACATAGGAAGGAATCAAAGAAAAAATGATATTAGTAGAAGAAAATCCAAAAAATAGGGAATTGCTTTTAAAGAGATTAATACTTGCTGATTAACAATCATAGTAAAATAATATGCAAGAACGAATCATTGAAAATAGTAAATATTATTTACTGAGATGGCATTGCAATAATCCAATAGGTGGGTATTATTAATAGCAAAATAATGTCGTTTATAAATTAAATAGCTTGCATGATTGGAATCGAGACTAATCATAGGTTTTAGGACTTAAGATTGAGCGACATGAGAAACAAAGAGATATAAGGTGAAAAAAATTCGATCAATAGCAAAAAGATAAGATAAAGAGAATGTCAATACTTATCTAAAAAGAAAATTAATGATGATATATATAGATTATAAGAGTTTGAATATTTTTCAATAATGTAAATAGAAGCATAGAAATGAAAATGAAAATTAATTACAAGTGAAGGCATGATTTTTCTCAGAATAAATGAATTAATTGCTAATTGTCAATTGGTATTCAAGAAAATTAACCATTTGTGCATTAAGGAAAAAATTAGGAAGATTATTCTAAAAAAAAGACAATGTATGAAAATTTAAAAACTTAATGAATTGAGAAAAATTATAAAGATTATGAAATTATGAAAAATGTAATAAATGAAGAAAAATTAGAAATTTTTTCCTCAATTTAATAAAAATTACTATATATAAATAAGAGATTTAGTCCTAGAAAATATAATACAATGCATAAAAATTAAAAAAACTTAGTAAATTAAGAAAAATTAGAAAGATCATAAAATTATGAAAAATAGAATAAATGAGAAAAAGAAATTAGGAACTTTTTTCTTAATTTAATATAAATTGCTATGCGTAAATAAGAGATTTAATCCTAAAAAAATGCAATATATCAAAGGAAAAGATCAAACTAATAACAAAAACATAATAAATAAGGGAAAGAAATCAAGTTAATTATTTAAGAAAGGAAGAAAATCATGAAATTAAAAAATTTAATAAATTAGGGAAAGATATTTAAGATATTATAAAAATGTAATAAATAAGTAAAAGAAATCAAGAATTTTTTTAATTTAATATAAATTATTGTATATAAATAAGAAATTTAATTCTTTACACTAATTGTAAGAGTGTAACACATTATAGTATAATATTTATTGAAGAATGATAAATTAACGCATAATGAGTTACAAAAATAATATTTGACATAAAAAAATAGAAAATATCATAGTTATAATATATATATAGGGCTAATTAGGCCATCGAATAGTTTTAGGCCTTAAGAAAATTTTAACCTACATGTAAATTTGAAAATCTATTTATATAAATAGACTTTCAAACAAGCTAATAGGTTATATCGTATTTCTTTAATAGATTAAATCGAATTTGAATTTTGATCTTATATAAGATAATAAGTCAAGTTTAGATTATTAGTTTAAAAAGTAGATCTAACTTATTTAGAACAAAACCTAACAAGACCTAATCTATTTATACCCTTAATCCAAACCCCAAACATGTAAAGAAATGAAGCTTATGAAATAATGTCAAGTGTCACTAAATTACTGAAGTGCCAACATAATTATATTTTTTAATCTAAAGAAAAATTAACATTAAAGAAATAAAGAATTAAGGGTTATTTTTTCAAATAAGAGCAGAAAATAAATGAAGATGGAACCCCAGATTGCATTGTATATTTGTATTGCCAAGAGAAAAAATAATATTGTTTTACATATCTTTTTTCAGTATCTTATTTGGCAAAAAAAAAATATCTTTTCTCTTTGTACCAATGTTTAAGGTGTATTTTTCCATGTTATCATTTAATGTCAAGGTAGCAATTCTTTTTGGCCATATAAGCCTTTTCATTATCCATTTAATAGGTTGACTAACAATGTGATCCCGTTGCATCAAATTGATACACCGAATGATGAAATTGTGAATATTTATCTTTGGAAGATGGATGTGAAAAAGTCAACATCTTTTCAAAATGAAAACATTAAATCACTCTCAATTTAAATTCAAATTCATATATAAATTTGCTCATGAATTTAAATTTAGATGAATTAAATTCTTTTTTTTATGATTTCAAATAAGGAGCTAAAAAAAATTCACTTGGACGACACCTCCTATGACAAATACGAACACGGATGCCCATCGATCTAAGGTGCTTAGTTGCAGATAGGTCCAGTCCACGTTTTGCACGTTCGAAGAGGGCCAAATCGTGGCCCAAATCAACATTTGAGATAGTTTCTATATATATCATAATGGAATTTTGTGAAAGTAGATAGACTTTAAGAGGAAAGGAGCAGCCCCCCAACCATGTTTACTATACTCGTACACTGGCCACAGACTCGCTTCTCAGCATTAATTTAGAATACAACTAAGATCTCTTATACCATTTATTCCACGAAAGTTAGATTTCGACCATAATGTGACTGCAGTAGAGAATCACCATGAAGAAGTCCCTTCAACAAGACCCCAATGCCACTGATCAAGTTTCAGACAAAAGTATGGTAATCCCCAGCAAACTCATCACAGTAGCAGACAGCTCCAAAAACGAACACTCATGGTACCCTTAAGACATAGGACTCCGTTCTAGATTACGCAGCTAGAATGTAACCTCATTCCATTTTTTCTCCACCTCTCCCTGTGCTCACTTCAATTACTTTTTGCCTTTGTCTCCGTTCATGCAGGTTTATCACTCCTCAAATCCCCACAGACTTGTCCGTTCGAGTTCAGGAAAAGACCTATAATGTTCACAAGGTACATTACATTACTCCATGAGTAAACTCTGAGAGTAACATAAGCAGAGAATAACGCTTCATACAAGGCATTCAAACAACAGCCAGATAAACACCAAACTCCATATTTCCTTTATATTCCTAGGCGTGTACGTGTGTCTTTGTTTTTGGGGAGGGGAATTAGCCAAGGCGTATTATTTTTAACCTGGTCAATTAATAGAAATAATCATTTCCATACGTTGGCTACTTTTTCTGAAACAGTATCCCTTGATATCAAAATGCGGCTACATAGGACGGTTGGAAATACAACCCTCGCTATCAAATTCTGGGTATGACGTCAAGCTGGAAAACCTTCCGGGTGGATCTGAGATATTTGAGATCATTTTAAAATTCTGCTATGGCCTCCCTATAGACTTGAACCCAAACAACATAGCTGCACTCAGATGTGCATCAGAATTCCTAGAGATGACAGAAGAACTAGAAGATGGGAATCTCATTTCCAAGACTGAAGCTTTCCTCACATTTGTTGTCCTTTCTTCATGGAAGGACACTATCAATGTTCTGAAATCTAGTGAAGCTCTATACCCATGGGCTGAAAATCTCCAAATTGTCAGAAGATGCTGTGACTCTATTGCCTGGAAGGCACTTAAAGACAGCATTACAACTGCAGATGCATCAGCTAATCAAGATAGCTGGTGGTTAGATGATGTAGCTACCCTTCGCATTGATCATTTCTTGCGAATTATTGCAGCAATAAGAGCTAAGGGAATCAAACCAGAGACCATAGGTAAATGTATCATGCACTATGCCAGGCGATGGCTGCCAGAAATGAATGCAGAGTTAGAAGGGATAAGAGGATGTGACCATGGAAAGCACAACCTACAGTTCAGTGTTATAGGTGGACTGCGGAAAGAAAGCATTGGTCATACCAAGGAGCACAAGGCAATTATTGAAAGCCTAGTAACCATAATTCCTCCTCAACGAGAAGCTGTCCCTTGTAAGTTTTCCTTGCAGATGTTAAAGATGGCCATGATGTATTCTGCATCATCAGCTCTCTGTTCGGACCTTGAAAAGAGAGTGGGGATGATGCTGGAAGATGCTGAGGTAAATGACCTTTTGATTCCAAGATATCAAAATGGAGATCATGGGAACCAAATGAGGTGAGTGCCCTATTAACATTTTAATATTTTCACACATTGTGATTGGCATCAGTCCTCTTAAATCCAACACCCCTAACCCCTAAGCAAAAAGGAAAACGAGAACAAAAAGGAATTGCAATAATGGGTAATTTCCATTTTTCGTATCAGTAGCCTGCCCAATTCACCTGAGGAATGTACAACACATGATATAGACGTGGTGCAAAGGATTGTGGAATACTACTTAATACATGAACACCAACAGATGGAGAAACAACTAAAGCCCCGAAGATTCAACATTAGTAGGCTCTTGGACAATTACCTAGTCGAGATTGCAAAAGACCCAAATCTCCCAATCACCAAGTTCCAAGTTTTGGCAGAATTGCTGCCGGAAAATTCACGATCATGTGATGATGGTCTATATAGAGCCATAGACACCTACCTAAAGGTTTTATATTTATCCTTCTTTTCTGGTATTTTTTATTTTCCATTTTTAGGTATTTGTAGTGGGATTAATGCTCTAAACATGCTGATGATAAGCTTTTCTTTCCAGACTCACCCAGGGATAGCTGAGCATGACCTTAGGAGGCTTTGCAAATTAATGAACTGTGAGAAACTCTCACTTGATGCTTGCATGCATGCCGCTCAAAATGATAGATTACCGCTTCGAACTATTGTCCGGGTAAGGTTCCTTTTAACTCTATAACCTAATTTTTCCAGCAATTTCAATTTCATACGTAAAATGATAAGTGTTCAAAAATACCTACAAGCTTCTAGGTTGTTCATACTGGAACTCTCGAGCATTTACAAATTTTATGACATAAGAAAAAATGCTTACATCTGTGCAGTGGCACAACAAATAATGGTGTTAAAGTACATAATGTGCAGACGAAAATTTTTATAGAAGACAAATAAGATAGATTACTTGGCAATCTTAGCACCCATTTTGGTGATTCAGTTTAACACATAACTCGAGCAAAAGTAAACGAGGCTTGCAGGTTTTATTTTCAGAACAGATAAAGATGAGGGCAGCAATGCAAGAAAAAGACTCAGCACCACATGGGAATAACTCTGAACATGATGGAAACCAATCATCTGCAAATGAAGATATTCAAACACTCAAAGCAGAACTGGACAATATAAAATCCAAGATGGCAGAACTGCAGAGTGATTACTCCGAGTTGCAAAGGGACTATGAACACTTAAGCAGCAAACCAAAGCAGGCATCAAGATGGACTTCTGGTTGGCGAAAGATTAAGAACTCGTTCCATGTAAAACCAAATGATGATGAAACTGGAGATGGAGATGGACATGATAAACCAAAGTCTCCAAGCCCCATCAGAAGTAAAGCCAACTTTGGAAGAAGGCTCTCCATATCCTAAAATTTTATTGTGGCAAAATAATACAACTAAACACTTTTTATGTGCAAATTTGGAAAGAAGATATAAATTAATAGATTACAATGATATAAAACCTACATTTACTATGTCTGGGTTCAAAAAACTGACAACAAGTTGATAATGCAAGAACAGCTGTTCTTAGAACAAGCATTGTCTGCATAATTTCCGGAAGTTTCCTTTGTGCAGGTGACATCTTAAGAGCATATAATACTAGAGATTTTGCATCTCCACTAAGCATGGTTTTAAATTATTACCGCTTGCTTGTGTTTGCCCTGCACCTCAAATGCAACTTCTCAAAAGTTTACTCCTTAAAGCATAACAAAAAATCGTTAATGGATAAATTCCAGAAAAATCTGAGCAATCATAAGTTTTGCATGCTTACTCACCAGAGAAATGTATACAAGCAGAAAGAAGTAAAAAAATGTTAAATCCCATATCAAAATATTTAATACAATAACTCCCCTAAACTACCTAAAAGTACCAGACCTCATGCTGCTCCAGGGAAACTTGGCAGCATCATCAGAACGGTCTCCGCCAACAGCGCCGCCATGGCGATTTCCCCCTCTTCTATATAACTCCTTCTCGAGCTTAAGCTGCTCACCTTCCTTCGCATCAAGCCAATGCCTTTTGGCTTCGCCTTCTTCAACAACGCTTGATTTCGACTGCTTGGTCATCTGCTTCTTGTCCTCCTCGATCAAACGAATCGGGTAAAGCTCTGGCGAGATCGAAAGCGGGTACCTTAGGGTTACATATGCTTTTTTGTAATCGGGTTTTGCAATCAATAAACCACCACGCTTCTTCTTCTTTCCCCCCATGTTTAACGTGCGAACCTTTTCGACCTCGAAGCCATAGAGAGACTCTAAAACACGCTTGATTTCGATTTTGGAAGCAGAGGGAATGGTTTTTAGTGCAATTTCTTTAATATTGGTGAAGGAACTTGGCATAAGGAGCTTGATGGGTAAGTTTGCAAATTGTACGACTCTCCTTGCCAATCTGCTTCCCATAACTTATTCTGTTTCTCTTCCACTCAGCAGCTGTTGGTCTTGAACCTCCTGCCTGGAGAAGTTTCAGGAATGGAGATGGAAATGGCGCGGGTTGCTCTATGGAATCGGGAGTTGTCATATTGGATTGGGCTGGGTAACCATGAAAGAGGTCCTGGGAGCGATCCGCTTTAAAATGGCCTCTCTCTTTGTTTTACAAAGAAAATTTTGGGATAGCAATGGAGCGGAGTAATAGCAAATCATCCTTTTTTCTATTTTATGTCTCATAATCGGAAATAAAACATTGCTTATCCCGCGCCCCATGATTGGGAAAAAAATGGTTTTGTCTCATCCTATGCCCCTCGAGGCAATGAAACCTTACAGGAACTTGTAGAAAATAATAAAAATAAAAGAAATTAAAAATATAAATATTAAAATTAAGAGTTATAATTTATATATAATTATTAAATAATATTAAATACTAAAAAATAAGAAAAAAATTTAAATTTAAATTTAAATATCGCAAATCAAACATAATCATCAAAATATTATAATATATGTATAAAATTATATATAATTAATTTAAATAATTTAAAGTTAAAAAATATATTGCTACATAATAAAAAGAGAAAAAATCAAGCTGATACCAATTGTAACAATTTATTTTAACAAGGTACCCCAAGCAGACTCTTTCTCATTTAAGTGCACCTGCCGAATGTGATTTACTAAAATGATCATAAATTCAAATGGTATACTTGAAGCGCATTCCGTAAAAAATAAAAGCACAAAAATAGAAACATAGAAATTGCATTCCATCACCATGCAGCCCCAGTCAAGTAAATTTAATATAAATTAAGAATAAATGATTAAAAATTTATAAAATTAAAATTTGGTGTTACTATTTTAGAATGAAACAGTAACATGTTACTATTTAAAAAATAAATAATAACATGCCATTATTCATTTATTTAAAATTTTTACTTAGTATTACTATTTTAGAACGAAACAGTAACATGTTATTATTTAAAAAATAAATAGTAATATACTATTATTTGATAAATTTATTATTAATTAAACTTAATTTATCCATTTATTTAGAGTTTTTAGTTGGTGTTACTATTTTGGAATAAAATAATAACATATTACTCTTTAGAAAATAAATAGTAACATACTATTATTTATTTATTTAAAATTTTTACTTGATATTACTATTTTGGAATGAAACAGTAACATGTTACTGTCTAGAGAATAGATAATAACATACTATTATTTGACAATTTGGTTATTAATTAAATTTGATTTATCCATTTATTTAAAATTTTTGCTTGGTGTTACTATTTTGGAATGAAAGAATAACATATTATTATTTGGCAGTTTAGTTTTTAATTAAACTTAGAACGAAATAGTAACATGTTACTGTCTAAAGAACAAACATGTTGTTAATTAACTTGATTTATTCATTTATTTGAGGTTTTTGGCTAGTGTTACTATTTTGAAACGAAACAGTAATATATTACTGTCTAGAGGATAAATAGTAATATCTTATTATCAATTTATTTGGGATTTTTGCTTGGTGTTACTGTTTTGAAATGAAACAGTAACATGCTATTATTTGATAATTTGATTGTTAATTAGACTTAATTTATTCATTTATTTAAAGTTTTTTGTTGGTATTACTGTTCTAGAACAAAACAATAATATGTTACTTTCTAAAGAACAGACATGTTATTAATTGACTTGATTTATTCATTTGTTTAGGATTTTTGGTTGGTGTTACTATTTTAGAACGAAACAGTAATATATTATTATCTAGAGAACAAATAGTAATATGTTATTATTCATTTATTTGAATTTTTTACTTGGTGTTATTGTTTTGGAACGAAATAATAACATACCATTATTTGATAATTTGGTTGTTAATTAGACTTAATTTATCCATTTATTTAGATTTTTTTGTTGGTGTTACAGTTTTAGAACAAAATAGTGATATGTTATTGTCTAGGGAATAAACAATAATATATTATTATCTATTTATTTAAAATTTTTACTTAATGTTATTGTTTTAGAATGAAATAATAATATGTTACTGTTTAGAGAACAAACAATAACATGGTAACTTTGTAATAGGGAACAAATAGTAACATGCTATTATCCATTTATTTAAAATTTTTACTTAATGTTACTGTTTTAGAACGAAATAATAATATATTACTATTTAGAGAACAAACAGTAACATCTTCTTATTTGATAATTTTATTATTAATTAAACTTAATTTATCCACTTATTTCAAATTTTTTTATTGGTATTATTATTTTGGAACGAAATAATAATATGTTACTATCTAAAAAATAAACAATAATATGCTATTATCTATTTATTTAAAAATTTTACTTAATGTTATTATTTTAGAACAAAACAGTAACATTCTCTTCTTTAATAGTTTAGTTATTAATTACACTTTGAACGAAATAGTAACATATTACTGTCTAGAAAAAAGATAATAATATACTATTATTTGAAAATTTTATTATTAATTAGACTTAATTATAGTAACATATTATTATCTAAAAAAAGACAGTAACATGTTATTATTTAGCAGTTTGGTTGTTAATTAGACTTGATTTATCTATTTATTTGAGATTTTTAGTTAGTATTACTGTTTTAAAATGAAATAGTAATATATTGCTATTTAGTCTACAAATACTAATATATCATTCTTTAGTATTTTATTAATATTTTATTTGTTAAGAAAATTATTGTGACACTACTAGCTATCAAAAGACTTAAGGAGTAAAAGTTTAATGTAGAATTCTAATGAATTTGACTTGATAAAAATAAGATTAAAGTTAAAAAAATAATAAGAAAATGAAAAAAAATTATTGAAAAAGACTTTTTTTTTTACCAAACCAAAGCTAGCAAAATGCTTTTGGCTTTTACAAGAACGTAGATATCGAAAAATTACATAAAATAAAAAAATTACTTAAAATAGACATCTAGGCACAAAACTATGGTCATTCAAAGTTTTAAACTCAATTTACATATTTTTGACCAAGTGGACTTTGTCAAACCCACATTTTCTTATTTTTTGTTAAAAAATCATATGAAGACGATTGAAAATGAGTGGTTATATGTAAAAATTAATTAACTAATAATGGATTTATAACTTTTTAAAGTTTTTAATTCACAATCGCATTCTCATAATTAAAAAAAGGATAATTTTGGTATATAATATTTATAAATCATAAAATCAGAACCTATTTAAAAAAAATCTAGTGTTACTGCCTTTTTGAAATAAAGTGCACAAAACGGCACCTCATTGTAATTCACTGTAATAAAAAAACACTATTACTTTTTATTGTCAATACAAGTGAAAACTTGTCCTATTCTATTACTTTATTCCAAATGAAAACTTGTCCATTATGAGATAAAAAACTTATACCGTCGTCAAGCTCCATCGAGAAGTATTATAAATTCAAGGCATTTTAAAAAATCCCCACACTCATCAAGTTGAAGTTCTACGGAAAGGAAATTACAAGAAACTCCAACACAAAAGCTTTAGTGTTAGTTATCCATTCTTTTTTAAAATTTGACGGAAAGGTTAAAAGTAATGCTTGGTTTTAACAACTGATTTTGAGTTTTTTGCAATTTGAAAATGATGTGCGTAAAATTGCGAGAGTTCTCGTCACAAACTTGCAAAAGAATAATAAAGGTAACCTACACAAACCTTGTCACCAATCAAAATTTGTGCCACATATAATTCCACTTTAAATGGGTTATGCATTTTCTATTAAAAGAGTCCTTAGTGATAAATATAAATGTAAACTCTCAAATATCACTTTTACCCTTTTAGGATCACCATAATTGTTGTAGCAGCATCACATTTTTTTCAATTGGTAAACTCCACAAAATTTTCTTTTTGTTTTTTTTATCATGACTCCAATTTGCTTCTCCCCTATTTATTGATATTGATTTTCTTCTGTGTATATTCTCTAACTGTTACACAATGATGTCCTTATCAAGTTTGAAGAAGCTAAAAGGTGCTTCAGTCAAGAACAAACGGAATAATGAACCCAAAGCAAACCTATGCTACTTTAACCAAAATCAACGAAAAAATCATAAAATTTAAAGGAGGAAGTCCAACAAATATAGCACAAAATGCAATGTTAATACAAAATATCATAGGAAGAATATGCAATAATAATAATGGTGATGAAAAGGAGTGAGAAAAATTAAAAAAAAATTGGATCATTTAATCAATAATTAATATTAACAATACTAATTGAAGTTTGCATCCTGAATGATTGCCAACCGATTTGTTTGAAGTAGAGAAAAAGGTAAATAGCAAAATGTTAAGAATTTTAGACCAAAAAAAATTAAATAAATTATTTTTTAATTTATCAATTATAAAGTTAAAAAATAAAAAGGATATAAGAATATTGAAGAATATTTTAGACAAATTCACTTAATTGGAATTTTAGGTTGCTTTTATAGCTACGTGGAAGGTCTAAGTAACTTTATTTAAAATTAAGGAAAGTTAAAAATATATATATTTTTGAATAGGGAGACTAGAAAAGGGACTCGAAGAGCAAGAGCAATAAATAAACAGAATATTTTACACATTCCCAAGTTATCAAAGGTGATGGGCATGTTGGAAAAAAATATTGGAGGGAAACTTTATATTTTATACTTTCATAAAACTGTTGGTGACTAGGGAATAGGGATATTCCCTCAAACAAACTGTTAGTGGTGGATTCCATGCTTTCCCAATAACCAACCTCTAAACTAAGAATTAAACCTTCTACTCCTTGAATCATAGGCACAATAGTATTAAGCAATATTTCATTTATAATGTGTTTGGAATGGTAGAAATGGGGGGAAGAAGTGGGGGAGAAGTTGGGGGAGAAATAGTTAATTTCACCCATTTAGATGTGTGGACAAAAATAGGAGAAGAAAGAAATCTGGGGCTAAAAAGTACTATAGGACCCATCATCAAATTTCTCTCCAAAAGTGGGAAAAAAAGAGAAGAGATTCGGGCAATTTTTTAGTCTTTCCACACAATACCCTCACCTCCTCCTTCTCTCATATCCTATTGCCACGCCTTCCTTTTTTCTTTCTTCTCAGTTCAAACTGTCTGTTGCTTCCTTTATTGCTTTCTAGTGCTCCAGATGGCGCGATCCATCTAAGCTCAGCTTCGCCGAAGTCCCGCAATCGACGATTGTAGCGGCTCAACTTCACTACCGCAAACTAGTTGGTAGAGGCAAGAATGGCTGTATAATGTGCTCTCCCCCTGTTGTCATTTCTATCTCTGTGAATGAAAGAGGCCTTCGATTCAAATATTGTTACTCGGGTGGAAGAAAATGCCACCACTGAGGACAAGATATACCAGCGACGAAGTGTGTCCAGACGACCGCTAAAGGGAAATCCAAAGGCTCAACCCACAAATTTGCTAGCCTCAATCTGGGTTTCCAATATCTGAGTCACCCAGATCAGATCCAATTTGGCCTGATGACGGCCTAAAATTATTAGATACCCAACCTAGGTTATTTTTTTAATTTAAAATTTTTTATTTTTAATATAAATAATATAATTTTTTAATTTTTAATTTTTTAAATATTATTTTTCAATTATTAATATAAATAATATATACCTTGTTTATTAGTTTAATGTTACACCATTGTATTTAGTGTTAGATATTAATTTAAATATATCCCCTATTTATCAGTTTAATAATATATACCTTATTTATCAATTTTAAAATTTTTAAATATTATAATTTTCTTTATATAATAGTTTAAAATTATCTGTTTAATATTGTATGATTGTCTTTGGTGATAAATTCGAACATAATTTTCAGTTAAGGTTTATGTAATATGTGAGGAAGAGCTCATTACTTGGACATTTGTCTTGTAAAATAAAAATTATAATTAGTGTGAATTTGAAAGATTATGAAATCTATTTTATACAAATTTATTAATAATATGTAAAATTAGAATTGCAAAGCAATAAATTAAAATTTCATTTCATGGTAGTTAATAGTACATAAATTTGTTTTCAAACATGGAAATGCAACACTATAGGAGCATCACAAATTATTTAATGAGAAATAAATTTATTTGCAGACATGAAAATGCAACACTACAGCAGCCCCCTTTTTTGTGCAGATTATGAAATTTGAAATTTATTTAATGAGAAATACCTAATTATGGAAATAGAACTTTTATGTATTTTTTTTTAGATATTTTAAGAAATATTTTATTTATGATAAATTTTTACTTCGAGTTCTATTTTAAAGTTTTATCAATTATATTTTTAGAATTCATTATTTTAAACAATACATCTATCTTTATCTTTTATATTGATTATATTAATTATATTTTTAGAATTCATTAATTTAAAATTCAACATACTTTCACTAAGCAACCAAATTTGAATTCTTTATATTTACATGTTTGTATATATTCTTTCATTGTTAGCTTTTATAAATTTAATTCAATATAAATATATGACTATTATTAAATATAATTAAATGAACTTTATATAATTATATTTTTATTAATTAAATTATATTAATCACAAAACTTTATTGTAATATTCATAAAATTTTAATATAAACAAAAACTTTATTGTAATAAATACAAAATTTTTCTTTGTATTGTATATATCACTACATCACGCCAAGCATTATGAATTGCAACCCTTTTTTTTTTTTTTACACATTTTGAAATTTAATATTTTTTAAAAAGGAAAATACCTAATTATGGAATATTGTATGAATTTTTTTAGATATTTTAAAAAATATTTAATTTTTGATTTATTTCTAATTTGAATTTTATTTTAGAAATTAAAATTGTATTTTTTTAGAATTCATCTTTTTAAAATATATATTTATCTTTATCTTTTACACATAAAGGTACAATAATCATTTCATACAAATACAACTTCCTTCTCTCCTAATTTCTCCATGTCCAAACAAATGAAATCACTTCTCTTCTAATTTCTTTCTCTCCTAACTTCTCCCTTTTCCAAATAATACAAAATAAATTTTTCTCTCCTCTCACTTCTTCCCCCCAGCTTCTTTCTCTCCTAATTTCTTTCTTCTCTCACTTCTCTCCAATCCAAACAAAGCATTAAAGCACAGACAAGCTGATTCAAAAATAACCCCTTTTCAAGGTTTTATCTATTTTCACGAAACATAAAATTTTACACAAATTACTTTTTTATGAAAATATATTTTAAGGAACTAAATTCATTTTTTGTGGTTTGGCAATATAACAAAAAATATTTTATCTTTTTGGCATATAAGGAAATTTTTTTTATTAAAAAAAATCATTACACATAAAAATTATCATTATGGTTAAATTGTACAATAATTATCTCATTATTAAAATTTTATTAAGATAAGAGTCAATAAATATTTCAATAAATAAAAAAAGCTTTTAAAAAAAATCCAAGGAATAATATTTAAATCCCTCTTTTTCATGTTTATTTCTTTATAAAGTTAAATATATTGATATAATTTTATCTAAAATTGATAATCATATCTACTAATTCCCATAATTGTTAAAATGCTTGATCCATATAACTTGTAATACATTTATAGAAATGAAATGAGAGGAAAGAGAGGGAGAAGGGATGACAAAGGAAATGATGGATGAATGTTATTATTTTTTTTTTGTAATCATAAGAGTAGTTAAACAACTAGATGCACACATCCAAAGATCAAGAATCAAACTCTGAATGTAATAAAAAATACACAACCTTTAAAGAACATTGAGTGTCATTTAAGTTAAAGGCTCTCTACTTGAATTTGTTATTTAATTCACAGTATAGTACATGATATGAATATGGGATATGTTTCAATTGGTGGGGAATAAGTTTAGCTAATACACTAAGTACGTGATTCGTGTAATTCATTTTGATATATGTGTGTGTATGTAAGAATTTATAAAATTTCATAATTTTAAAATATTAAAAGTAATCTATCATCACAAATAATATTAAATATAAAACATAAACAATTTAAACATAAAATGAGTTCAAGATTTTCAAATTAATTAAATTTTAAAACTGAGAAGTTTTTAAAAATAATTATGTTCAAAGATTTTTTATTGATAAGTATTCACATTTTAAAAAACTATAGTGAGTAAATAAATTAAGGAATTCCTGTACAAATAGAAGATAATTTAAGAAAATAATTTTCTTTAATTAAAAGGAAAAACAATGGACAGGAAACCAGACTGAGTTTAAATTTAATCAAACTGCCAATATAAAATATTTTATACAATCAGTGAATTAAAAAAAAACGTTATTAAAAAAAGTCTAAATAGTTAAGAATTTTTATCAACAGTAGAAGTTTTACCATTTTTTATTAGCATAACATATGAATGATTGATAGTATAAATATAATTTACATGAAAAATGGGTCAAATTTAAATCCGAACCAAAATTTAGTCCTCGTTCACAAATTCGTCAATGCCATAAAGCAAGCTCTGGCAACATCCTAATCGCATTAGCTGTTAAGAGAAATGCAATTCAAGTAGACTTCGCAAAAAAATGCCTGCAATCTATCACTTACAAGATGCATATATCCTAAGTAAAACTAAAGATGCATCGGTTGGGAGTTAATGGGATAAGCCATCGTATAGCAGTGATGTTTTATAATTCCTTCTTCTTAAGCTGGTATGGGTATTTCTGGTATATTGAAATACTACTAACCACAAGAGGAAGAGCCACTAGACAATAGAAGGATGGAGGTTTTCCTTCAAAAATGAACTGCAGCAATGCCGTAACAAGAAGTGCAGATACAATAACAAATCCCTGCAACCACGTCAGAAAAAATGCCACAGTTTAGTGCCCACATTCAACAAACTCAATACGCAGAGAAGTTTTCTCCTTATTATTCCTGTAAAATCATGTTCCAGAATCCAAACTCCAAATCACAACGATGTCAATATGTCTGCCAATTCCTAAGTTGCTCGGTCTTTTTGAGTTACCCAGCACCAATATTACTTTCTTAGGGTTTCCATACAAAAATATGTCTAGAATTACCAGTTTAAGCTGCGCTTATGTGTCCCATCGTAAATTTCAGGAACGGCTTCTATCCCAAACGGCGTATAAAACCATAATAATATAGTGAGAGGCACTAGAATTCAGAAACCAAAAATCCATTTCTTCCAAATAAATAGCTGATCTATAAGGTAAATAACAATAAGAATCAAACACCATCTGATCGCTTTTTATTCTTGGACAATGCATCCCAGACTTAACTTTCTGGTAACTAGCTTAGTTCATGGAGTCAAACGTACCTTTCTGACACCACCTGCCTGGCTTGTAACAAGACCAACTAGAATTCCACCAAGGGCATTCAAAATTACTGGGATCTGAGAATGAAACAAAAGCAATATGAAACTTGTTTGAAGTTGAGGTACTTTAACAACACCTATAAATGGGCAAACCTCTTTCATATTGATAAAATCGACAGAAACCTTTACTGACCACAAGAAAGTTTTGGAGTCAAACTTTTATGTTACGTTTGGTATCATAGAATAAAATAGAATGGGAATGGAATGACATGACTATTTCATAATTATATGTAGTATAATAAGGAATGGAGTAAGTATTTCATTTTATTTTTATATTTAGTACAACAAAATATTATAGGAATGAAGTAGAAAGAGTGTAATTAATGATAATAATAATCTAATTATAAAAATAATAAACATCTTATTAAATAATTTAATAGTATTAAAATATATAAAATGATTAATAATAAAAATTACCATAATTAAAATTTTATAATCAAAATTATAATTAAAAATTTTTCTATAATAGAAGCATAAAAATTCAAATTTACTAAATTTTTGTATTAAATAGTTTTTGTAAAGTATACAAAAAATCCTATTTCAAAATTAATTTTTAAAAATATAATTATTAAAATATTTTAATAGAGAAATATTCAAATGTCAATATTTTTTATTATATATTAATAAAGGGTAATATTATAATATATGAAAAATGAGGGATATGCCTGTAAAAAAGACTATCTCATAAATGATGGAATTGCTCATTCTGTCATCTTTGCTAGAAAATGGAGATTTCATCATTTGATGAAATGGTTATTTCTATTCCATAGTACATATCAAACAAACTTTTTGAACATTCCCTCTCCTATTCCTTTCCAATTCAATTTCATCCAACCAAATACACTTTTAAACTATACACACCTACTTGGCCCCAGGGGGATTTGAAGACTTCACGCACTAAACCTATTTGATAGTTTTGTGACATGTTGTACGCACAAAAGCTTGGGACGTTGTGAGTACAGCATTACCATCATCAAATACCAATAAGAACATTACCAGAGTTAGAGGAGTCCAACCATAAAAGAACCCATGTTGTCTAATAGCTTTCCCATCTGGAGATTTGAGAGTACTGATAAGCAAGCATAGACTTCCAACAATGGACATTTCTATAGTCATCAAGTATGATGAGTGCTTCTTAACCTGCGATAGAATAAGTCAGTAGAATGATGAAATATTATGAAAACTTTTGAGTTCCAAGTCAGAATAAAAACTTTGAAGTCAAGGTAACCTGAGAGGCCCACTGACAGAAGGCAGAAGCCAATCCAGAGAGTACAGAAGCAGCTAAAACCGGAACAATTCCATAGAATAAAATCTGATCAGAATTAACACTGGTAGAACCTTTGCTAGAACCTTTCGCCAATGCTTAAAAGAACAGCCGCAACTATCAACAGGAACAGGGCCCCAATTTGCTGAATCGATTGCTTCTGCCTGTATGAACTATTATTAGATGCCAGTACACTCAGCTCCATCTAAAGAAAGAATTGTTTATCATGATGTTAAGTTCAAAGCAATAAAGTAGAATCCTAGAGTGGGGGGAAGCTGAAGTTTTTGTTCAATATTAAGAACATAATCTCATTCTGAAATGCGCAACAGCTAACATATGAACAAAGCATTTGACCACCATACTGCATTAGGCAAAGATACTGTTTCTTGATCAAGGGATTTATGGTAATAATTACCAAATAAGAAACAAAGAATCCAACTAATATACTCGACAATCATAACATAATTTGGAATGCTGGATATCTCCTTCAAAAATACTATGAAGAATCTAAGCATTTAATTATTGGGTGCTTTCCATATCCCTCAGAATCCTGACAACACCCCCCCCCCCCAAAAAAAAAAATTAATAATAAATAAATAAAGCAAAAAAGAAAAGAAAAGAATGAACTGCACATCGAGATAAACATACTTACACATGACTGGCCCAGAATGATAACAGTGTCACTTTCAACACAAATATTAAGGATGGTTATATTAGGAACTTACCTTAGTAATGAAATAAGTAAGAATGCTGTGAAGAATATTTTTGTCTGATTCAGCATTGAGAACGTGAGGGAGTCAAGATTCCTTGTAAGAAACTTGCAACAAACTATTTTGAAGTGCGTATATAGCTGCAGGAAGCCCTGATGCAGCCAATGCACCAATCAAAGTCCACTCCTTGTACACTTTTTTTAAACTACCACCTTTTGCCATGAAAATCACTGGCACATATAACCTAAGAGGCATATTATAAGAATCACTGAATTTTTACAAGAAAAAACAGAGACGGTTCAAGGTAATGTGCTCTCATCAACACAACGTAATTCAGGAGATACCTTTGCAATTTCACAGGTCAGAACAGATGAAGTCACAATAACTTCTCGTCTGTGGGAAAGGGAAAATTGAATTGATTAGACACATTTTTGAGTCCCTTAACTAATCAGATACTGTTAATAGCTTAAAGATACAGTGAAGTGACTTGAAGATTTTAAACTTCATCAATTACATACACAAAAGCCTTTTTCTATGTGGAGTGAACACGTAAAAGCACAATCTTTAACAATAGCAGTATCACCAATAAGGAGTTCCAACCAAGAAGAATTAGATGGCAGAACAATCAAATCCATTCTCAGAAAAAACCAATTGCACCCCATGTGCATGTGATCAATTGATAATAAGAACGAAAAGGCTCTACTTCAAATTTAAGCATCATATCATTAAATTAGTCAGTATAGCTATAAAAGAATAGATGCATGAACTAGAGATTCCTTCCATTATGAGAAAATCATTTCTCACAAAAACCCGATGCGGTTCATATTATTAATTTCTCAGCAATCTTAGTGCCGTTGACATGGCTTTCAAGGGCTCCCACTGTTAACAAAACAATGTTCTAGACCTCACTATGCCTTGCTCAAGTCTAGCGAATTACTTCAGTCAACCCCTTGCTGATTATTACAAGTCCTTCAACTTTGAAAACACTCACTGCTTTTGATTTTGGTACGCAAACTAATCTTTCCAAGAACCAATGTACACATGAAATGGGAAATAATTATTTGTTGATTCCTGTTAACAAGATGGGATTAGACAGCTTTGAAATAAGATATCTTGAATTGCCAGATCACAGATGGCTTAAAAAATGTGCAAACCTACGAGAAACCCTTCAATTATGAGAGATTCTTGTATAAATAGTGCCTTCACAAGTCATGAAGACCATGCCAATCACCTCATTGATATCACAAGAAAGTAGGTGAGACATTGTTATTAATTTAATTTCTTTTGCATACAAAAATGAAATATTTAACTTAGTCTACACTACCTGTATACACCATCTGTCCCTAGGTGACTTCCACAAGTCCTACAATACTGCATAACGTTTATTTATCTACAATTGACCTCGAGGGTGTAAAGGAAAGCTGTCACTCAGTGGGTCATGAGAAAGATCCAATCTAAAAGATTAATTGGTACGATGCCTATAATGTTATAAGCGGCTATTATAAACATTAATATATCATATGCCCTAAATTGGAGGGTCACATGCACCTAAAAATGGAAGAGGTCCTTAGAGCATGATGTATCATCCGAATACTGTTCTTTCACCTTTGGCAGATATGGGTCTCGAGAGTGGACTCATTTTATAATACCCCTTTCATTCATGAAAGGGAGTCCCCACTTGCCACTGCTTGAACCATTCTTGATTCTTCTCTTCTTATAAAAGGAGGTCTCACTCTTTTCTCAGGGAAAGCACTCCCGCATTCATAATCATACCCCCATTCTCTCTCTCTTCCCCCACTGAACCATCTCCCTTCTCTCTCAAAGCATATGATCATACACGGTACACCACAAGGAAGCTGGAAAGACCATCTATACATTTCACATTAATAAATCTATAACAGTATATATGAACTCTACATTTTCTCGAAGCATGATCATAACGGTATAGTATACCACAAGGAACCTGGAAACACCATCTATATAAGATAATAAGAATTTCTCATTAATAAAACTATAACAGTATGTAATTATGAACCCTACATTTTCCCGGTTGCATTGACAATTGAAACTGGAAAAATAAAAACTAATCCATTTCCAGAAAAGAACATACGATGATAAATGGTCGGCATTCATTTCTATTCTTTCAGACATGCATAGCGGCCAAAATTCATTGAAATTGCGTCAGAGAATAAGTGATAAACAGCAAAAACGATAGGAAAAAAATCAAAGCAATTGAATCTCAAAAGATTCAAAACTTAATCCGCCTGAGAAAAGAAAGAACTAATGAAGTTCCTGGAGATCAAGGTTGAGCTCCCATATTGCAGAGTAAGGAGAATCGAGTATAGCCAAACCCTTGCATTCATCTCCTTCAAGCCTCCAGAGGTAGCTCTGGACCTTAGCAGTTTTGGCCATTTTGACCTCTCCAAAGGACTATGGTTGACTATTTATTCCTCGCGGTGTCCCCTTGGCCCTCCGATTTTAATCAGTGTTATTCCTTGTATCGTGTAGGGTTGTCCAAAAATATTCCATCCGCAACAAACCGACCGACCCGATGCATTAATAAACGATTTAAATTAGTTATAGAACATAAACAATTTAAAAGAGAGTAAAATTTTGATTAAGATCGATTTAATTCGGTATAATTTTCGTCATCCGTTTATAACTTTTTCCGACCGAATTATGGAGTTGAATTCTGTAAATTGAGTGTTTTACGCACAATCCCAATGAATTGTTTATTTATATTATTTCCAAAGGCATCCATCAATCAAATCTACACATCATGTGAAATATACAACTTCTTTATTTTCACCGCTAAACCACTGTTTATTCAATAATTTTTAAAATTAATTTTAATTTACATAAGAAATAATTTTTTTGAGAAATTAAATTTTTTAAAAAAATAATTTTTTATGTGAACTTTTCAATAAATATTTAAAATTATTTTATTAATATATAAGAAATGATACTTTTTAAAAAAGTAACTTATTATATCTTATTTAATTCAATTTTAAATATTTTAAGAAGTATTTATAAGATGATCACTAGATCCTCAATATTATTATAATATAAATTAATAAATTTTAATTATTATTAATTAAATTTAATGAGAATAATTTTATCATTGTATGTATAAACAACATATGAAATAAAACTTAACTAAGAGCAAAGTGGATAAGCAACTTTGCATACTTTGTGGGAAGTAACACTTTTCAAGAAATTCTATTTCCCCCTAATTTGTAAAATAATGGTTAATCAAATAACGCATCTCTTTTCTATTTCTTGAAAAATAGAATTTTTTATGCTATCAAGGCAAACCAAATGATCTCTTATAGTCACAATTTTTTACGTCTAATCTGGACTATCTAACTATTTTTTAACAATTTTTAAACTTCCATTTATCCAAATTCAACCTCAACCATTATCTCGTATTCTTACTACTGTAGCAAGTTCTTACCCTTCTCTTCATCTTATTATTGTGAAATGTTGCTTTCAATTTTTTCTTTCTTAATCTAGTATTGCTTCTTTGTTTTCAATTTGGATATTGTTTAAGGCAAGATTTTGGTCTATCTTTGTATATTTAGGGCATTTTAATTTCAAATTTTTTCTTAAATGTAATTAAAGATCTTTTATCATCCATTTCCTTATTGACATTTTTCATTATTGCATTTCTTATTGAGGTGGTTAAATTATGCTTGTTGATTTTTCACTATGAAATCATTTTTCTTTTTTTTTAGCGATTAAATCAACCTATCAACCTATGCTTGTACATACTTGAAATGTTCATTTTATAATGATTAAAACTTGTAAATTGATTGAAAGCAAATCCTTTATTTTTGAACTTGTTATGTTCAATTCGATTAAAATTTGTCTTATAAACCATCAAAATCAACAATCAACACGCTTATTATATATGTAGTTGCAAAAGAGTACTATGCTTTCCTTCATAAGCTAGAAACAAGGATGCTTGAAAAATGACAGTGTTTCGTAGTGACCAATTCTTGGTTTACCATCAAATTATTTATCAATGTATTTACCATATAAGGTTGTCAAAGGGACAATGGTCTGCGAGTTTGAATAGTTTAAACAGCTTAAAATTTGATCTATTTTAATTGTTTACCACCTTTATTAGTGGATGACAATGCTCATTTACAACATTTAGGTGTTAATCCAATATTTAAAAAGAAAAACCATACATTTATATATAGAAATATTTCCACATGAATTTTGAGAAATTCTTACTTGTCCAATAGGTAATCAAGTTCTATGCCTTCCCTAATAAAATATTGGCAGCAATTCAAGGAGAATTAATCATAGAATTGATTATTTCTTAATTAATAAAATAATAATATTTTATTAATTTAGGAAACATAATTGTGTGCTTAGCGAGCATGCAAGGATATCTTGTAAATTTCATACTTAAGTGTTTCCATTTCTTCTTAAGATTCTAAATAAGCAATTATTTTGTTTGATTTACACCTTGATTATTCATATACCTTTTTTTTGTAGCAAACACATCCTAACAAATATGCAATTAAAGATCGGACTTGAGTTCCTTTATCAAGACTAGAATGCTTTGAGACTCAATTTACTTCTACTGAGTCCATCAATTATTGACCAATAAGTGAACTATTTCTTTATAAAATTGTGCTCAATTTCATATGCAAAAAAATGATTGTTTAATTCAATGTTATTTAATAGGAAGATAAATAAGCGTCTAGGCTAACTAAATTAATGGATAATTTTGATCTTATTAAAAAAATTACTTTTTCAAGTTTTGTTAAAAAAATACCCTTTGTAATTTTATAATAAAAAATTAGGTTCAAATATAATTTTAGGCCTTTAAAAGTAAAATTGGATGATTTTAGTTCTCCTAATTTAAAATTTTTTATTTTAACCCCCCAAAGTTAAACATTGTTCGATTTTGATCAAATTGCTTAAAAAATAAAAAGAAAACATTTAAGATCAAAATGTAAGAAATATTTTAGGAATTTAGGGCAAGATCATCAAATATTACATGTTGAGCAAACCTAAGTTTGGAAAATTGGACAAGAATTCTATTGCGATGAAAGTTTTAAAGATTTACGCAAATAACAAGATCTAAAGGCAACATATCATTCAAGGTATTAGCATGAAAGCTAAAGGTGTGTAAGTGAGTAAAGTTATCGAAAAAGTTAATCGGCAATTTTCCAAAAAGCACAATTCCAGGAAAGTGAAGTTCAACAGTGTAGTCATACTCATATTAAATATTAGGTCATTTACAAAGACTCTATTTTATGACATTTTATAAAATATTTCATCTTTCCACCATCAAATAAAAAGCTATCAAAATGGCACACTTAACCTAGATTTAGTTTCACTAAAAGAAGCAAAATGGTGAGTTTATGATGCAATATTACAATATCGATTTTGGTTGTAAACATTGTCTAATGTTACAAAGAATGGTAAGATAGTGGTGATTAAAAAATTAACTTAATGGCATTGGTTGATTGTTTGGTAAAGACGATGATATAGAAAGTGATAAAGAGTGACTAAGATAAAGTTAAAGTAGCTGCTTGTCATAACTCGAACCTAATTGCGACTAGTGTAAATCCCATTACTCATTTTTCACTAACCTAAATACTATTTATATTAATTCTACCTAACGAAAAGTTTTTTTATTTTTATAGTGACTCAAAATTCATGATAGACTTTACAAAAAAAAAAGTCTTTATTATTTTTGAAATTTTTTGAGGGCTACGTGCCCTCTATCATATAACCTATGGACTTTTACAAATATAACATCGAATTTACACATAGCAATTAAATATTTTTGACATTTAAATTACATAGATACCACTAATCTTTTTTCTTAATCCAATTGTCATAATTTTCTAACAAGATAGTCTTTAACTCTTCATAGATGTAGTGAGGATCTAATGCATTTATTTTAATCTAAAAATATTAAAAATAAAAGAAATGAGTTATGAAAACTTAGTGATCATATACCTACTACAACTATACTTAAGATCAATTATTTAAGATAATCAAATACTAAGTAAGTATTAAAATAAAAACTAATCACAAACCAAGATCCTGAATTCTACAGTACACAATATCAATTCTTGGGTTGATAAATTTACATGCACATAACTCTAATTCCTTATTTCACATCACAATTGATGATATCTTTAAATATTTAATTTACACAATACCATTATCATATTATATATAACCCATTCCAAGTAGTCATCAAAATCTCAAGTGCCTAACAAGGCTCAATTACAACTAAGTCTTCACAATTACATTAAACAAAAATATTCAAGGATAACTAGATATTAATATCATAACACAACACAACATATCCACCTTTGACTTCCAAGTCCACCTTATACCCTACCCACCTTTTTCCATCCTTATTCATTCTAAGCTAACTTTACTTTACCTACTTTTTTATTGAAAAATTTTCATAACATCATCCTTATCATATTTCTTAGATTCAATGTCTCTTGTGACATAGTTCACAATAAGTTTTATACATTAAAGATCAAGCTCTACATATCATAATCAAAATCTAATTACAATACAAAGTAACTAAATTATCATCATAAATCATTTCCCAAGACATATAACAATAGTCAATAACAGCACCTTGCCTTCTTAGAATGATCACAAGTATCCACTCACTTTATAACACAATCCATATCATAATCTTTAACAAACAACAAACATAATCATAATAATGTAATTCAACAATCGTACCACATTCTTTATGTGTGTCTAAGGATTTTCCATGTATTTATCATTTACAATTTCATATTTACTAGATGCCACAAATAATAACAATCACATTATATCATCATCACAATATTTAAAGGCCAATTATCAGCATTTCATCAATATTGATATCAATCATAAATAAGATGCTTATTAGATACTTCAAGCAAATAAATATCAATAAATGATAATTTTATATATTACCAAATACAAGAATATCCAATATATTACAATTATAATTAAATGACTATAAAAGCTTTTGAATTTCTAAAAACTGCAAACATGAATAGCTATATACTTATATGCAGAAGAAATAGAAAATTTAATTAAAACCTTAATTTTGGCAAGATATATACTCACCTGTAATTACCCATTTACTCTGAGGGTCTCCAAGTATTTTACTTTCATATTTACTTTCTTCCTTTGTCATAATTTATAATGATAATTTATAAGTATATGAATATTTCTTATTGTCTTCCCAAATATTACAATTCCTAATCCAAATCATAACATAATGATATTCTAGACCATTAGCTTCTCATATTTCTATTATTGGTTTTTAAATCAAATAAGCCATAATATAGAGATTTTCGAATCAAGACCATATAGCTACACATAATATAGAGTGTTGTTATCGTGGGATGATAACTCATGAGCAATGAATCAGAATGGTGGTGGTACAACAAGTGAAGCTATCAGAAGTTAGAGCCACTGGGAAAAAGGAAGAAAAAAAGAGAGGGCGAGAGAAAGAAAATCAGGAAAAATAGAGACGAAGAGGGAAAAAAAAGGGAAAAAGCTATGGATTTCAATCTGATGCTCCTCAATGCACTATAAGCTCAAATCTCAACCTTTCATTTCATATATTAATAAATCCTAGCCTTTGATTCATTTAAAAGAAAACGTATTTGTCTTAAAAACTCTCATTCTTTAATTTTTTTTTAAATCCATTTTGAGTGTTTCAATAACCTAATAATATTAGGAGAACATTTTATTAAATCATAATGACACATATATATCACAATTTATCATACCCTGAATTTTTAAAGTATTATTATAAATTTATAAGTAAAAGTTAGTTACCAAAACTGATACATATATATCACAAATTCAGCATTCTTAACTTTTTTTAATAAATAATATATATATAAATATTTTAATAACACTTTCATTACATGGAATTATAATAATATTTTTTCAATAAAAATTTAAATATCCCTATTTTAACTTAGTATAGATAAATATAATTTAACTATCATTATCAATTTTGAAATAAATATGTCAAGGCATTTTATAATTATAATTTTTTTAAAAATATTACTTTAGGGTATAATACTACATGTTCGATTTATTAGGCTTACTTCAACGTAATCTCAAGAAACACCCAATGTCTATGTTTTGATTCTAAATTTTTTATGTTAGAAAAAATATATGGAGAGATGGAATGACATGAAAATGGTAAAGAACGATGGAATAAGAAGGAAATAGTGAAACAACTATGGAATAGGAAGCAAAATATTTTGAGGCATATATTACACTTTCCTAAGTTTTTTATGCCTCAGGATACAACAAACTTAAAACTCAAAATTCTCCAATTTGAAGTGGTGAAAATAGTTTAGTCTAAAGATCTATTTATAATTATTGAATAAATATGACTTCTTACTAGGTAATTGTTGCAAATAGTCATATCTTTTCACAATATCTTCATAAAAAAAGTTATGTAATTTGGTTTACTCTGTTATGAAATCTTGAAGTCATAGATTCTAAGAATTCCTAGAATTAATAAATCACTTATGGCATTGCTTATGTATATAGATCTATGAATATGAATGCCTGTGCTATGACTCATTTATAATGAAATATTGGCTAAGGCATTTACTCATTTTTGAATATAAGGATTTATTTTATTTTTGTGACAAAGTGATAAAAATGTTAGTTAAGGTATTTATGTTTATTATGATAGATTATGCATTGAATAAGCTTTAATGAAATTAAGGATGATGATATACATATTATGGCTTATTACAATGAATCCATGTGGCTATTTTGATAGTACAATATAGGCCCTAAAAGGATACGGATGGAGTTTGTAAAGGGATAAAAATAATCAAGAGTCATAAGGAGGTTTGGTTAATTATTATGTATGAAATTATTTTTATTACTAGTGTAACTTTTGTATAAGCAATATATGAAAATATGAATAAAACTGACCATACGTGGAATGAAATTTGAATACAATATTGTTATCTCAGTATCAATTATGGAAATTTCTACGATAAACACATAAGCATATACTATTGAAATGTTTTGAAAAGGTTGACAAGTAAGGCTAAATTCAATCTATACAATGTTAATTTATCCCCATATCAAGGTATGGGAAAACTTTTCTTCCTTTATGAAAGATATGTTAGCTTAGTATCTCATGGAATACAAATGACTAAATTCTTTTTATAATTTAATTTGAATTTAATTTTCTTCACTTTTATTAGAATGACTACTTACTAAGTTTCAAAGAAACTCACTTTACTCCTCTTTCCTCTTTTCTTTTTATAAGGAGCTTTCTATTAGGTATTTAATTGCTACTAAATAAGTTAGAAGCAAGCTCACTTCAAAATGTTAGCATTAAGGTAAGTTTTAAGATAGCTAGATTAGATATTTATGAAATTAAATGGTTGATTATAAATTGCATTTCCTTTATAAATGATTTTAATATTTACACTTCCTTTAAAGAGTTGCATCATAATATGTAGGAAGTTGTATTGATTACATGTTAGTAAGGTTAGCAAACAATTGTCTATAGTGACTTCTTACATC